>OV651820.1:56182-195729 GCA_927349885.1 Psylliodes chrysocephalus
CATATATTTTAATCAACTTCTGGTCCTTCTATTGAGCTTCTAAAAAAAAATGGGGCCTCAGCTTATATTTTTGTATAAACCAGGTCTTTTTAAAGAACATGTGCTGTAAAAAGATTAAAATTACATTTTTACTTTAGACAATGTCATTTTAATCTTCATATAGTAATTTAAACTTCGTTTAACACAACGGTGGAATCGGATCTTAAATTATTCAAAGTCTTTGCTAATTTACTTTTATGTACGGTAATGACTTTGGACCGTATACCGTACATTAATCGAAATTACCGTACAAGTATGGTAATTACCGTACGGTTGGCAACCCTGGTGTGACAGTTTTTAGCGTCATTGTCACGTTTAGCTTAAATTCCTAAATCTAAGGAACATAAAAAATTCATGCGGATGTTTTTCTTCTTTTAGAGAGGTCTCATTTTCGAAGGCGAAAAAGCCATCGCTCCCAAGTTGCTAGCAGCCATCGAAGAGTCATTCACGATCACGGAGAAGTTCTTGGAGAAGAGCAACTACGTCGCAGGGGATCAGCTTTCCATAGCCGATTTCAGTTTCGTTACTACTATTACGTCTTGGAGCGGCGCTTTCGCACCTTTAAGCGAGGCCAAGTTTCCCAAAATAGCCGCTTGGATAAAGAGGATGCAACAGTTGCCTTATTACAAGGAGAATCAAGTCGGTTTGGACGTATATTTATCTTTGATGAAAGAAAAGATGCCTAAATAAACTTTTTTGTGAATAATATTCGATACTTATTTTACTAATTTTACGGAAAAAAGGACCATAAAATTGTTTTTATTGGAATGCGTCATAAAACGTTATTTTTCTAACAGATATAATCGAAAAGGAGAACTTTTAAATATACTACTTTTACGGCCTAGGCCGCAAAAGTAAAACAGCTTTGCTATCTAAACATTTCGTTTTATTTTCAGTTTACCTTTTAATACTGCCGACGATAATTTTTGTTGCTATTGTAAAATAGTAGGCTATTATCCACATGTACATAAAATTTGAATAAAACAATTTTTAATTGAATAAGGGGAAACTAAATAAATTATACGCACACTGACATGACAGCAATATTTCAATTGCTATTAAGAATATACTTAACTAGTTATTTTTATCGATCAAAGCGATCTCAGCTATAAAAAAATTGAAAATAATATAATTTTGGATTTAATTTTCTATATTTATTTAATATCTATAAGCTAGACTACGTCTCGCCTGGCAAACTTCTCGTAGTCGTAAAAATTTTAAAATATTCTGGAATTTAAAAAAAAAATGTTGGAACTACTTGATCAGACAACCGCATGATCTTTTTTGGCCTAACCTAAGTTGCTTTGCCTCGACCGCAAGTTTTTGATTTGGCCGAAAAATAACAACTTTACGACCTTGGTACAGAAATAACTATTATTAGTATTATAGAAGATGTTTCATGAAAAATGGATGAATTGCTTGAAGGATTGAAATATGAAAAAGTCTCTTCTTATAAACATATGTCTTAAAATGCTTCGTTTCTGATATACAGAATGTTAATAGGAGTATTGACTTGGCTTCACAGTAATATATGCAGGGCCGACTAGAGGAGGGGGGCAGCCGGGACTAATTCCCGGGGCCAGGACTCAAATGGGGGCCTGGCAGCGGTATAAGGGGGGCCCGGTAACCGCGGCGAGGATTTTTGTTTTCTTTCAGAAGTTCGGCACATGACAAGTGGGGGAAGTTTTTGGTTGGGGAGCTTTTTTTAGAGAAATTTAGAGAATATTTTTTATTTGTCACGGGGCCCGATCTAGAGAATTGTCCTGGGGCCTGGCCTGGCTCTCGGCGGCCCTGAATATATGCACTTTTAAAGTTTGTTTTTATTTTTTATCCAAAAAAAAATTTAAGAAAATGTCGTGATTTTGCATTTAGCAAATCTTTAGACATAATTTAGGGACAAGAACAGTAGTCGTGGATTTAAAAGCGTCTGTAACAATCGTATCGTACACTCCGAAGCATAATTCGTTTCTTGCAACGATTTAAACCAGTTTACACCACTTTACACCTGAAAATAGCACTTAACGAGACGTTTTAGCAACTAATTTGGGCAAATTTTAAAAATCATTAACAAGATATTAAGGGCTTAAATTTGAAGATTATATTAAGAATAGTGCTGTTGAGGAATGCGTTTATTTTCATTATAATAATTCAAAATTTAAAGCCCTTTAATTTTTTTTTGAAACTGGAGGAAGTAAATCTTTAAAATATATGCATATTTTAGTTATTATTGCCTCATTTATTTTGCCAAAATTTTAATTTTTTAAAAAAATTTCTTTTTGAGATATGCTTGTCCGAAAATTATAAGGGGTGCTGTAATTACCTTAAATTATATTAAACTTGAACCGATAAAACATATCTTGATATAAAACATTTTCTTGAATGAATATAAAGTATATTTGAAGAACGTGTTTGTTAGAGCATTTCGTTTAGGAATTATATAATACTGCAATTGGACTATAGATAATCTTCAATTAATTACAAGTATGAGGTACTAGAATTTCATATCGAGACAAGTTGTATTTGCATAAATACAATCACAAAAATCATTGAAACTTTAAGACCAATCAACTTGAATATAATACATATAATTGTCACGAAATGAGGGATTGCTTAAAAGGTGACAAGTGTGTAATGAATGTGATGTGCTAAGGTTGTCCATCCTGAGTCACTACATCCAGTCAGCCAGCCAGCTTAAAACATTGCCGGAAAATATTGTAGGGTTCAATACAGTAAGCCATTTTAAAACTGTATTAAAATAATTATATTTTTTACCTCTCGAGCAAAACTAACATCCTGTATATTTAAAAATCCTCACACTTTTCTTTATACTTTGTTTAGGTGTTTATATCATAACATAAATTAAAACATTTGGAAAATACGTACTAAATGGACATATTAGTAAACTGAGAGCAGTAAAAAAAGAAGATAGTGAGTGCAAATTATCTATTATTTATATTTTTAAAATTATGTTTTATAGGTAATAATAGTTTGTGCAACAAGAGTAGATATGATGGCCATATCGCTCAAAGACGAAATTTGAGCACGACTCCGTAGGCGGAGTGCTCAATCGTCTAAGTGCGTTATGGACAATCCACTTGAGTTGTACAGTATATTTTTTCTACGATCCACTAATGAAAATCTACAAATATTAAAAATTATTTTAGGTTATCAAGATAAAACAATTAATTTAAAAATAATTTTTGACTTTTACTAATTTATAAAATAAAATAAACCAAAAAAATTAATTAATTTTTCCCTATCTGAGATTTGAACTCGAGTATTCCGTATGGAAGGCAAGAACCCTGACCATCTGCGCGTTTATTTTTTTTTATTTATTTCTCGTAATTAAATTGACTTCATATGGTTTTATTTAAATTAACAAATTATTTGTAATTATAGACGAAATAAAAATATAAATTCTATTACTTATCGATTCTGCACAAGAATAACTCATTTTAATAAATGTTTAATCTTAATAACTAAAAAATATACTGACAATTAGCTTAACAGAATTGTCACTTATTTAAAATTTTAAAAATAATAGCAGTCGATTTATCAAAATATGAACTGTGATTGGTGGATTTCATTTTTTTGCAGTGTTCTCAATACCTAGAATGGATATGAAATATATTCGTTCAATTGAAGGCAATAGCATACTTTTTCCTTTTGTAATCTGTGCGTAGATAAGCTAATATACATGTGGGTGTAGAAAATAATTATTAATGGAATGTTTATGTGTTTATATATATTTTCATCAATGTAGTAACAAAATAATACACAAAATCATATACCACATAATTTTTTTAATATAAAAGTGAAACGGCCACCGGTTTCAGCTATTTCCCCATCATCAGGCCTATAAACAAAAAATAGTCTTCAATAGAAGCTTACAAAAGTAAAATCTGATAAATATGTATGCAATAAATTATTAACCCTTTCAGCACCAGCCACTATTTTTACATGCAGTAAATAATCCCAGCAAGTTGGATTCGCTCATTACCAGCGAACGTACGGTGTACGTCTGCATACGGTATACCATATTGTCGAAGGTATGAACATTTTATTTAAAATTACCAATAGTTTATCGTTAGTAAAATACTATCTAGGTTTAACCAATACAAGTTTATGTAACTGTATCTTTTGTGATGTTATTTATATACAAAAATAACTAAAATACTAATATAAAACAAAAGATATTAACGCGTATGATTAAAATTACTAAAACAGGCATGCATCAGGCTGGTTTATTGGGACACAAATTACAAAAGTATCTAGTATCACGTCGGATGTTCGACGTTGCACATATAACACCTACGTTGGCGACGAGCAGTTGGTGCAAAAGTAGATGGAGTATGCACAACAGGTTGGCCACGAAATTAAATTTGCTGCATCCACTGTCGCCTAAAAATAAATAAATCCATGTCTTCGTTACGTCTGTCCACTAAATAAGCAATAACGTAATTTAAATGCGTCAATAAAGTCATACTAGTATTATTTTTACTTTCCTATCTGTATACAGATATAAGGAAAGTATAGGAATCATGATTTTTTTCGACCTCGAGTTTTCGACGGATTTTTACGTTTTGAGGTCCCCTGAATCCGTTTTGACTATTTTCGCGATGATGTCTGTGTGTGTGTGTGTGTGTGTGTGTGTGTGTGTGTGTGTGTGTGTGTGTGTGTGTGTGTGTGTGTGTGTGTGTGTGTGTGTGTGTGTGTGTGTGTGTGTGTGTGTGTGTGTGTGTGTGTGTGTGTGTGTGTGTGTGTGTGTGTGTGTGTGTGTGTCTGTGTGTGTGTGTGTCTGTGTGTGTGTGTGTGTCTGTGTGTGTGTGTGTGTGTGTGTGTGTGTGTGTGTGTGTGTGTGTGTGTGTGTGTGTGTGTGTGTGTGTGTGTGTGTGTGTGTGTGTGTGTCTGTATAACGCATAACTCATGAACCGATACACGGAAAAACACCAAATTTCAAACTTAGGCTTTATTCTAGCGTCTAATGAGCTGATTAGATTTTGGGCAGAGTCGGAACATCTGGGGGGGTACTTTATAGGTGGTCATTTTTATATTTTATGGAATATATCTGTTATTTACGTTTGGGGAAGAAAATTTTTTAAATAAAAGTTACTTCTTATTTTATTATCTATAATTTTTGTCATTTACAAAATTTTCCTAAAATGGTCCGTATTCGAGAAATTTGACAAAATGTAAAAAAATATTTTTTTTTATAAAAATTGTTCAAACAAAAGTTGTTTGTAATATAATTGTCTATAATTTTTTTTCCATAAATAATTTCTCTAAAATGGACCGTATTCGAGATATTTGAGAAAATGTGTAAATTTCGAAATTTGAAGAAAACTAAAAAACGGATAAAGAAAAAATCAATAAATTTTAAACTTAAGTTTTATTTCGGCCTGACGTGAAATGATTAGATTTTGGACAAAGTCGGAACATCTGGGGGGGTACTTTATGGGAGGCCGTTTATATATTTTATGGAATATATCTGTTATTTATGTTTGGATAAGAAAATTGTTCAAATAAAAGTTACTTCTAATATTATTATCTATAATTTTTGCCTTATGTAAAAATTTCCTGAAATGGTCCGTATTCGAGAAATTTGACAAAATGTGCAAAATTCTGATTTTTATGAAAATTGTTGAAATAAAAGTTGTTTGCGATATCGATCTCTATAATATTTGTTCATACATGATTTTTTTTAAATGGACCGTAATGGAAAAATTGTAGGAAAAGTGCTAAATTTAAATTTTTCAGTATTTTCATTTTCAATGAATATCTATAGAAAAATGTTTCGCGGTAGATGTATGTGGACAATGTATATATATTTAGTTTATCCTCTAAACATTTATAGAGATGCTGCAATAGGTTGTACACAATAAACGGAAAAAGCCTGTAATAACTAGATAGGAAAGTCATGTGTTGGACACATCAGATTTTTTTCTTTGTATACAAAATGACAATTTATTATAGCGCGCTGCAATAACAAGTTTCTTGAACCAGGTATATGATTTCCTGCAACAGTTATAGCAATGGAGTAGCTCATACAATTTATCCACAACACGCATGCATCAAGTATGTTCTTGTATAACTACAGGCTTCCTAAAGAATACTCTTTGACACTCGGTCAATTCAGCAGTATATTCTATTAAAATTAAATAAACGTCCCATTTGTCCATATTTTCTTTACTGACACCTGCTGTTTGGTGTCTATTCAATGGAGAGTCATATCATATTTAGAACTCCTCTATTTGGACGAATCATGCCAGTCAAAAGGGTTTTCCTGTGTAGAAAGTACTCGGCGAGCCGTATACTACTATACCAAATTTATCTGTATAGAAAGTCCAGTAAATTTCGACGAAGATGTACTACTATTCTTTCTGATACTGACAGATCTTGGACATTGGCATCCTGAAGAGCAAATATTTGTTGTCCTTGTCCCATATAAATTTCAAATATATACATTTACCCGTCAGAAGTACAGAGAACAAAACTTTTACTTGATTTATTGTCGGGAATGTCGGCTCTCGAATTTGTGCATCGCACAAAATAATTAAACGTTTCCTCAGATAAAAACATATCTACGGACCTTGTGAACTATAGATCTTCATGTGGGAAGACCTCGGGTTTGGACCAGGAATGCCAAGAAATTCTGAAACTTTATTAGGAAATCTATCTTCAAAGGGATCACTTGTGGTGGGGTACTCTTTTTTTAAAGACAATTAAAATGTACATTATAAATCATACTTTTATAAATATACTTATAGTTGTTTGACCAAGATCTACCTTTTCGGTTATTGCCATAAGTTAATAATGTTGAATAAACAATAATGTTAGACGATTTATTTAGTAAACGTTTTTTTTATCAAGTCATCAAGAAAGCACTGATAATTTTTTTGGGTGTAATCCATAACTCAAGAGAAGGTAAACAAACATTGTCGGCTATGTTCTCGATTAACTTTTATGTGACGTACGTCATACGTCCAAAAGTATAGCTTAAGGACGTACGTCGTACGTCCACTGGGGCTGAAAGGGTTAAACATTTTTCGCTTAACGAAAAAACATTTTTATAAAACATTAGTTAACGGTTAAGTACTATTTAAAAAAAAACGTCCTGATGGGTCCCTGGACGAGAAGCGAGTGTCCCCGTCCTATATTGTTATTCTTCTTCTTACAAACGATTAAAAAGATCATTTATTGGCCTTTTCGCGGACGACACGCTCATTTCAGTATCTGGTAGAGATTTTCAGGAAATAATTCAAATATTAAATGAAGAATTGTCTATTTTGTATGACTGGCTGTATGTAAATAAGTTTAAATTAAATACTGCAAAAACAAAATATATGATCCTAGGATCAAAAGCACAATGCAGACAACTTAATGCGCATGATCAAGCAGTAGAAATAGGTGGTGAACCAATTGAACAAGTACTGGAAATAAAATATTTAGGAGTCATTATTGACCAACAATTAACTTTTAATAATCATGCCAATTACTTATGTAAAAAATTAGGTAAAAAAATTGGTTTTTTTTAGAAGGATTTCATGTAACTTGTCGCAATGGTCAAAATCTCTGATTTATAATACAATAATACGCCCACATTTTAATTATTGTAATGAATTACTATTATCAGCTACTAAAGAAAACATCAACAGATTGCAACTGTTACAAAATAAATGTTTAAGGATAATATTAAATTGTAATATTTACACTTCGGTCAGGGAAATGCATGAACAGCTGAATGTCTATACAATTGAGCAAAGCATTAAAATGTCGAATTTAATACTAATATATAAGATGATACATCACAAAACTCCGAAATACCTTAGTACACTACTTGTAAAAAGATCTGAACTTCATTTACGTCCACTCAGATCAATGGACAATTTTAATATTGATTTCACAAAAAAATCTTTTTTGATGGGCTCATTAAATTATCTAGGTTTAGGTAACCTATAGTTTTAAGTTTAAATTGTAAATATTTGTTTATAACTAGCTGAAAGCTAAATAAATAATTTACTTACTACTTACTTACTTACCTCTTGCTGTTAGGAAATATTCTTGGGTAGTTCTAATTATGGACGAATCTGTGTCTGGCTGAATGGCAATGTGCCTACGCCAAAAAAAAAAGTACTAATTTTAAGAGTCTAGTTTATAGCCTATTTTTACTGATGACATTATAATTTAGTCACGTAGAATAAACGTATTGTTGAAGACTCTGTACTACAAACTAAACATTTTTTTACTTTTTCAAATTGTTTGTACCTACTAAAATATGAAATAACCTTATAAAAATTTTGATATACATATATATCACAAAAATCATTTAATTAAAAATTTTTGAATACGGTTTTGTCTAGGCGAAATATTCTCAATCTGCATAAGCACGAGCCACTTTTTTGCATAATTTTTTCTTGGCCAAATATCGACTAGAAGTATAAACATAAACAATACCCATCCATAGTAATATATGCTCGAAGAAAAATATCCTTTTATTGAAAAATAATTACGTATATACTTACAAATACGGCAACATCGCTCTAGAAATAATATGTTCGTTTATTTCTGAAGTATTTCTTTATCCAAATCGAGTTGACATGCCAGTTTTTAGTGGGAAAAAGTACTAATTTCAATTACGGATGTAAGCCGCGTATAAATATTTTTCTGTTATTACGATTATTAAGTCATTTTCTTTGGTTGTTTCATATGGCGACGCGGTATTCGTAGTCGCAGATGTTGGACAGTTTTTTTACGGAAATACCTGTTACACGATGAGAAAATTATTGTAACCATATTCAAACCTGTCAATGATACACACATCTGTTTGCATAAGAGTAACATTTTTGATAAAAATTATTGCTTTAAAATTTTATAAACGATTTTGTCAACTTTTTTTACACAAGTAGGTAGGTATTTCGACTATAATGGTAATTTTAAATATTTCTATTAGACTAAACATATAGAGCAACCTACCAAAAATATACATTTATGAAAAATATTTCTTCTGACTTACGGTGTTCTAAAAAAAGCCTGTATATTCATATATTTTCGTAACCCCTTAATTTGTAATCTTGTCTTACATGATTTCTTGTTCCTTATACTTCCTGCATCGATTCGAACCAAAGCGCTACTAATTCCAATATTCATGGGAAATTTACGAACATTCTGCGTATCTTCGACAACAATGAATTAAAAGAAGCCGAGAACACACAACGACAAAACTAATTTTGAAAGTGCAATAAAAAATAAAACGCCCCCATTGTGATTTGTCACGCAGTGAACTTGTGATATTCAGGTATGGTCGATAATTAGTAGTAAAATTGTCTGGTAAGTATCCTCGATGAGCTACTTTTAATATATACCGAAGAGAAATAACACCGGTACACAAAAAAAGTGGTCAATACATTTGAACAGGGTTGTGTATTTCGGTGCGCTGCATCCGAATTTGAGGTTCATTTAGCCCGTACACCCTCAAAATTTGGAGTAAATTGTAAAGCACCGCTAAAAATGGCAATATAACGCGAAAAATTACAATTTACTCAAAGTTTTGAGAGTGTTCGGGCTCAAATTCGAATTCAGCGTATCGAAATACATAACCCTAGGTGGGTCTAGTCAAATATACTGACAACTTTTTTTTGTGTACCGGTGTAATCATAGATATTTTTATTTATTTTTAATTTGATATTTTATACAGGATGTCTCATTGAGAAAGGGACACACTGTAAACAGGGGTGATTTTTCCATTGGTTTATTTGTGTAGTAAACATCCAATGATAGAGACAGTGTTTTGGGATAATTTCATAATAAAACCGTACACTTTACTAAAGCAATCTTTTATTTAAAATTCACGTTAGAGTTTTTTTAAAAGAAGTAAAGTTTTACAATGTTACTATTGTTGATTTTTATTTAATTATAACTGGTTTGTCACAAAAATAAATAAAACGTATACATAGGAGTTGGCAATTTAAAAACTTACAATGGCTATATCATGAACTAAAGATGATATCAGAAAATTAAAACCAAATAAAAACAATTTATTTGTTCCAGGGTCTATAGAATAATCATGTGTTTTATACCCAACTATGCATTGAGTCATTTTTCGTTATTTCCAACAAAAGACAAACGAAGTTTCAAAAAAATTATACCAATTTCATTATATATTTTATCAAGAGCCACTCTTTTCAGCTCTGAGGTAATTTGAAAGTAACTTCTTTCTGATTAAACTACAGGGCTATTGTTTGTTAATCTGTCAAGTAAACCTTTTACTTTACTCAGAGGTGAAAAGATCGTCCCTTAAACAAGGATAATTTTTTGACCATAGTTTAATTTTATATGAATAATTGTTTATTTTGTAGGTCGTCCCTAATGAATTTGAAGTTATAGAAAAATGCCCTATATATAAATGCTAAAGGTACCGATAAACAGTGTCACATTGATGTAATGCCGAGGATTTTATAAACTTACATTACAGTTTTTTAATGACGATATAAAATATAAATATTGCACTGGCCCAAATTAATTCAAAAAACTTAATAATTGTGTTTATGTTAGGTATGTACCTATATCATTAAGACTAAATTAAATATTTACCGATATCTACCTGGGGGGTAGGTTATATTTTTAAAATCGGCTTATCGAGACCTTTTCAGGGTCTGTTCGTGAATGATGTACGGCGCAAGCGCATCTCTGAATAGTTTTGGAATCGGAAATGAGTTGGAACGCTTTTAAAACTGTTGATGGTACATAAATAGAGAAAATAAAAGAGGAAGAAATGTAATCGAACTTTTCGAAAAGAAAATAAAATAGTTTTCTGTTTTATAATTTTGGATATTAATGATTTTTAATTTTATCATTCTAGGGCACAATGCAAAATAATGGTAAATAATGAATATATTCTGTGCAAATAATGTGGATGCGGTTAGACAATGTTTGGTGCAGTCGCCACAACAATCCACTAGTTAAGCAGGCCGTGCACTTGGTATGCCGCAGCAAACCGTACCGTATACATCTGTTGCAAAAGTTACGACCAAATGACTGTGTCAAGCGACTACAGTTCTGTAATGACATGCAGCAAGCCATGGAGGGTGACGGATTCGCTAACCGTCTGGTGTTCAGCGACGAAGCGACATTTTATTCAAGTAGCAAGATGAACCGTCACAATATTCGGATATGGGGCACCGCAAATCATCATGCAACTGTCCAACATGAAAGGTATTCTCCAAAATTGAATGTTTTTTGTGCCGTATCCAGCACAAAAGTGTATGGACCGTTTTTCTTTAATGAAAACACTGTGACCGGTATTTCGTACCTCGATATGTTGCAACTGTGGTTAATGCCGCAACTGACGGCTGATTCCAACAACTTTATATACCAACAAGGTGGCGCTCCACCTCACTGGCATAATGACGTGCGTGGGTATCTAAACGAGGAACTCCCTCATCGTTGGATAGGCCGTTGTGCGAAACACGATTTGGCAATGTTTGCGTGGCCTCCCAACTATCCTGTACACCGTGCGATTTTTATTTTTGGAGGTACATTAAAGACACGGTGTTCGCACCACCTCTACCTGCAACACTGGCGGAGCTCAGAAGACGCATTACCGCTGCTGTCAACAGTATCGACCGCGATACATTGCAGAGTGTGTGGACTGAACTGAACTATCGTTTGGACATCTGTCGTGTGACTCGAGGAGCCCACATTGAACATTTGTAACGCGCTAAAAAATGTAATGTTTTCTGTGTCTACCGACATACCCTTTATTATTGTATCCATCATACTTTCCGAAATAGCTTTGTCAAACCCGATGATTCTTTTATATTCCTGTATATTCTGCATGCTCGAGGCATATAGAATTATTGCATTGCTTGAACTTATTAGGAAGGTACATGAAAGGAAGTCCGCATCTCATTATTTTAAGAAGTTCTGCTTATTGATAATGAGAGTGGAGTCTGACAGACGCCACGCGGGTATCAGAGGGTTAAATATTTTAACATAAATGACATGTCATATTAAACTTCAAACACTTTGATGCGTTATAATAGTGTTTTTATTTTTATTTATGTGAGTATAGAGTATAATGTTTTCTTATTCATTCTCATCTAGAAGCTTTTATAGTATAGACCTGAATATGTCCAAATAAGGCCGAAACTAGTCGCTCTGTAGTTATTTAATTAATAATATTCAATCACTTATTTAAAGTAAGTTCAGGAAGAATTAAAAAAAAAGAGAATTCCTGAAAAAACGTTCGCCAGCCACACGCCAATGACGCTTGTGTGTAGTATGTGTGCACGGTAGCTAATGACACGGTTATCCACCGGAAGAGTGGCATGTTCGTTGGATCGTTGGCAGAGCAACGGCATGGCACCGGCATCGGCATCATCGCCATCGTCGGCCTAATCTGCTCTTCACTCATGAGGACCAGCAAAAACTCCTATTAGAGGCGGCCTTAATTAACGCAAAAAATTGAAACGCCGCCGAACGGTCAGTGCAGGGCTGGGCCTCGAATTGTATTATTAAGGAAAACATGAGGTGCGTTCATTACTGCTTATACAGGATGGTGTAATGTTCGCTGACAACGTATTTTGCAAAAGAGAGAAAAAGTTATCAAGTTGTTATAATTTATTTTTTGCTAACCTATCAATGGCCCAATAATGGCAATTCCAGAAATCAATTACCCCAAAATCATAGATATGCGTCTGAAGAACTAAATAATGTTGAATATTGCGATTTGTCAGACAATTCAAATGATTTTGTCAGCAAAAATTGCGAATACGAAATCGTCGACTCGTCTTTCAGCGATAATTTATCAAATTTCTCAGGAACACAGTCCCCCAAATCCGAAGCTATGATAGAATTTTATAATTCATTCGATAAAGGGCAATCGCCTTATATTGCAATAAATAACCCACCGTTAAAACTTTTAGTAGACACCGGGGCAACTAAATCATTTTTATCCCCAGAAATTGTTGATAAATATTTTTCTAAATTTAAAACCGAGGAACCATTCGTTGTTTCAACAGCTTTTGGCTCCTCCAAACATAACGTTTCAGTAACCATTCCGGCATTCCCAGAATTTCAAACAAAACAATATATTAAATTTTTTGTATATAAATTGCATTGCATATTTGATGGTCTATTAGGAATAGATTTATTAAACTCATTGAATAATTTCACGCCAATAGAAATAAAACCCCAACCATTGTCTGGTAATTCTGTTTCGCGAATAAACATCCCTGTAACTATTGAGTCCGGAGAAATATTAGTACCGGAGCAAACTATGGGTAATTGTGTAATACCGAGTACATTAACAATTTCGATTAACGGTTGGGTAACCGTTGATATTTATAACAATTCGAGCGAAAAATCAAATTTTACTCTATTATATCCAATTAAAAGTATTCCCATTTACACTGGTTTAGTCAAATAAGGGAGTTGCATGCACTTTTCTTTTAATAATTTAAGGTGCTGCAAAATAATAAGTGAACGGGTTTTTCTCATTTCTATTATATGAGACCCTTTCAAACTTAATTCGTAAAACATAAATACCTATTGACATTTTAAAAACAAAATGAACTATAAATTTGTATGTTATTAGTAAATTTTTACCCTGTAATAAATTTAATAAAGAAAAATTAAACTTCTTTATTGTCGATATAAAAGAAAAATTAGCAATAACTGAAGAAGATAAAACAATCAGTTTACTGCATTGCGAAAAGTGCTTTAAAAAAAAATTAAATATTCGTAATATTTTTTGTTCTTTGTTAAGATATCATATAAAGAAAAAATTGTATTACACTTATTAATTAAAAATTACAGATATTACAAATGTAGTACCATTATTACACTCCATCAAGCACAATTTTAAAAAGTCAATCACCAAAATATTAGTCAAAAAACACTCTCTTATCAGCTGATACGATACCTGCCTCGATCCTACATATTCATATCATTATATTTATGTGCTTCATCGTGTAAACTTAAAAACGGGTTAGTGTTAGTAGTGATGAAAATGATAGTTTCAAAGATAAAATTGTTAAAACTAGTTTATATTTAATAATAAAATAGTAATATTTTCCTTTTCTAAACAAAAACGTCGAAAACATTCAAGTTTTTTAAGTGATACTGATACCGACAGTTATAACTAAAAGTGTTAAAGCTAAAATTAAACTATTGCCTAATAAGAGAGTTTTATAAAAAAACGAAAAGAATTATAAATTTTTATAATTTAGTAAGATGAACCAATTTTTAGATAAGACAATTTCTATTTATTTATACTAAAGTCCAAAGTAAAAATAATTAAGAAAAATGGATAACATTACTCTTAAAAATGCCATAGAACTTCCGGTTTTTGATAACATGATTTAAATTTGAATTTTAGTTAATACTTTCCTACGTAGATGTAGCTACACTCTTTAACCTGCATATTTTGTCCACTGTATTACAAAAGTCGCTGAGTAAAATATTATACAGTAAATATGTCCTTGATAAATTAAAATTATTATTTTTCTTCTCTATAGCAATGTCGTTTCTCTAGATTTCAAATGACCGCTCCATTCTATGCAACTCTTTATTTACCTCTCCATTTCATTTTTTTGCAAATTCATCATCGACTGGAAGAACTATCCTCGAGTAGATGTGACACACCCATCAATTCCTCCTTCTATCATTCCCGAGGGCATTTTTCTCTCGCAACTCCCATTCATTACGAGCGCTAATTCATCAAAGGAGATTGCCACGTTAATTTCAGTTGGATCATTAGGTAAGCCCCGTTGTCATCGGGTCCCGGTTCACTTGCGGAAGATTGCTTATTGCCCGTGCTCCGGCTCTCGCTCTGAGGGTGGTCTAAGATCTTATTCTGTTACTACTGTGTATCGTCAGCGTCCCTTCCTTCCGGAAATTAGGAAAAGCAACATTAGCGGATAGAATCAATTACGAGAAACTTTCACTCATATTTCGAATGCAGTGGTAGATTGTGGATTTGATCGCGAAAGGGGCGCAGTGAAGTAACTGTCATTAATAATACTACGAAATGTTTTAATAAAGAGTCTAGTAGATTTCTTAGAACTGGTAGCTAAATAAATGATTACTTAATTCATGTTAATAATCATTCATTGGACGGACGCCAATTGAGCACTTATAAAAATAAAAACATTTTAAAAAAAATTAATCATAAATATAACACCAGAATTAAACAACAAGGTCATGTGCAAACTTACTTGGCAAATAAATCAATTGGACAAAGACATTTTAATTTCTTAATAAGTAAAATTTACAATTTTATTTCAGATATGTACAAATTGTATTTATTGACGATAAACTCAAAACATTTATTCAAGCAAATTATCAAAAAATTTTTATTAAATACTCAATTAACTTTAATTCATGCAATTTTTGAGTGATTAGTAGTCGGATCTGAAATTGCGAAGCGATATAATACAAATATAGACCTGTGTAATAATAATAATAATAATTAATAATAATAATAATAATAATAATAATAATAATAATAATAATAATAATAATTTTACAGTAAATAGTATTATAGTTTGTATCTATGAGCAACTAACTGATCAACTAACATATTCTGACAATAGCTTATTATCTATCTCCAAAATCTTCTGATTTAAAAACTTTTCCGCATCTCTGACTTTTTTCGTTTTTACAACAATAGGGTTACCAATACTTTGAATTTTACATTGAAATTCAATAAGAGTTTTAATAAAAATGTGAATATTGGGGTGCGTATTGTAAAAACTTTTTGAAAAATGAGAGTGAAAGGATTCACAGGGGTTGGTTGTTAAAAATAAGTTACTGGTTTTGGAAGCCCATGACGAAGGAGGAAATACAGACGTTTCCGAAATATAAAAATCAACTAAATAATCTGCTAATCTTGAAAGGCATTAGAATCAGGAATGTCCGACATAAAATTATTAATGAAACAATCGCTTACACTTTCGGGAGTGAGAAAAGGTAACCCAAATAAATGTTATATCCATTTTCCTGACTCAGTTTGACTTTTATAAAGGTTTACTAAACCCAAGTTTTGAACTTTTCTATACCAGCTTTGTGCTAAATGGAATCGACAACCAAAAATTTTTGCATTTGGCTTTTTCGAAATCTATAACTATCTGTTGAGGATTTAAAGAAATATTTATGGAATTTTATAACATCAGTAATTTATTAAACAGAATGGTATACGTTTTGCCTAGTTTGTTTGGAAGAAGGCAAAAAACTAAAGGAATATAATGTCCATTGCGCAACCCATGAATAGTAAATAGTTGAAAAAAGAATTTTTTACAATATTTAAATGTTCCATCCATGTAAATTGTGTCACACTGCGAAAAACATTGCATATTAGATGTTCAACCAAAAATTACAATATTAGTTTCAATATCATTGGCCAATAAAAATGGTTTGTTTCTATGTGTTGTTAAATCCATAACATTCAGAGCTTCTTGGACATCATGTATATCTTTTGGTGTAGCTGACTTGTTGGTGTTCAATAGATTGCGATTCATATTATGCCGTATGAAGTCCAGTTCCATAGTTGTTAAATTTTCCTTATACGAAGACGTCAAAATCTACATATCCTTTATTTTTGATGGTCGTTGGCAAATGTCATGCACCGCCTTCCTTTTGCAACTATTAGCCTGTCGACTTAGCTTTTGCAAGTTGACTTGATGGTTGTGTTCCAAGGAATGATCCAGGACGATTAAATCTGAGAAGACATTAGATTATTGATTTGACCATTCAAAAAAGGTTTCAATTCAAATTCAAAAAGTTGCAATTAACTTTTGGTATGCGGACGCTATTCAAATACACAGTAAAATACTGTGTCCTTAAAATCATTGATGTATCAAGAACGGATTCAAAATTTTTCTATTTGTCAAAATATTCACTGTCCATTTCTTAGTAATAAACAACCAATATAATCCACTTTCTTTACTAAATATAATGAAAATAATTAAACTTACCTCGAGTATGACATTTTGCTTTACAGCCCTTTACAGAACACACCCAATATATTATTCCATCTTTCAGGTCTTTACGTTTTCTAAATTTATTATCATTTAGAACAAGCATGTTCACTTAAAACAAAATCAGTTACTAACTCCATAATATTTTTTTATCCGATTGCTAAAAGGTTTAGATAAAAACTGGTATGAGCCAATTGAGTTTAATAGAATAGACTTAATTGTACGGATGTGCCGTATAAATAAGTCACCCCTTCTACCTAAGTAAGATAATGTTGTTTTGATTGGTTTTGAAAATTGTATTTTGACAAAGGTAATTAAGAATGTGTTACAATTAGCAAATTTGAAAATAAGTACCTATCTCTAATTTAAATTGAATGTAAAACTGCTTATGATTTTAAAACCAAATCATAATATGTAAAAGCTTTTAACGGATTAATATGAATGTTTTGCATTTCGAGGTCTGAAAATTTGGTACCTGCCACAATATTTCAAAAATTATGCAAAAATTTGTATTCAACATAATAATAACATTCCGTTTGCCCGCCAATTATTTTTGTTACCTACCAATACAAAATGAAAAAAGATTACTTATTTCTGTTTTTAAACATTATTTGTTATTTTTTAAAGTATTTTCATGAGTAGATTATTAACTTATTTATTTTTATTATTTTAGGTTTTGATAACGACTTTGTAGCTGAAACTGATCTCATCATTTTTTCTTAACCTATTGTTGAGTGCGTATTCCATTTATAATAATATACTTCATTACTTAATAAAAAGGGATCAAAGTATCTAATGTTTTCCCAATAAAAATTGGTTTTAAGCTTTTAATGAGTTTCTTTAAATTATAATATTAAGGGATTATTATGACAAAGTGGTTCCAGGTCAAAGTGCTGAAGTGGCCTGTCTCAAAAGGGTCGCTTTGAAAAGGTACCTGCCTGCCTGGTGCTCAGTTGGCCGGTCTACATTTATTACATCTAGAGCTTGGTGCTCAATTGGCTCATACCCCATTCATTGTAATTGTCATTCCTTAGAATCGACTTTAGTGACTTATGACATGTAGGTAAGAATATTATTAAAATGTAAAACAAACTTATTTAATAATTTGGTTACCTTGGAGTATGATTTAAGGGGTTTTAAATTGTAATAAATAGTAAAGTTGTTTGTTCTTAAGATACTTATATCTTCTTCCTTTTTAAATAAAATCTTCATGAATTCTCAAGTTCGAAACAGTAAGGAAATATTTGTTTGTAGAGAAAGGAAACCCTTGTCTATGTATTTTCATTCATTTTGCAAAGGTCTTTGACACAGCAACTCCTGGTTAATCTTAAATCCATTGGTCTTAGAGAAAAATATTTACTTTTGTTAGAAAACCATTTAAATAATAAATCCCAAGCCGTAAAAGTTAATGGTACAATAAACATTTCAAAACCAATCGACTATGAAGTACCACAAGGTACGGTTCCAGGGCCGATCCTCTTTAACTTTTACATAAATATATCTACAGTCTTAATACAACAGAAGATATGCTTGTTTATGTTGATGACACTGCGGTTTTTTATGAATGTTTTTAATTCAATTATTGCAAATAAACTTAGTCCAGTAGTTCGTCGTTAACACTTATTTTATTTTTGACTGCTCTGTGATTTGATTCGTATTTATCTTTTAATAGACCAATCAGTTAGTTATAATGGTAATACTACAAATAATGCAAAGTGGCAACTGCAAAATCCAACATAATTTACTTTGTTTTTACATGGTTTTGACAAAAAAATGTCGTTTTCACCGAATTCATCCTAAAATGAAATGGGGATTTCAATGTTTGCGAACATAGTTCCACTACTGGAAATCGAAAGCAGGATATAGCTTAAATTCGGGAGAAATTAAAATACCGAAGCTGCGCTGCATTTACATTCCCCAAACAGGAAGCTTAGTTCTTACCAGCGTCCTTTGGTCCTTTGTAGTCGGCCTAATGTCATTCTCGATAATGTATCGACACAACACACGCGTTCCCCTTATTTTTTTGCGTTGTTATCCGCGCCCAACAGAGTTGGATTATACCACTTGGATTCTTTGAAAGAATCATTGGAAAATCTTCTCATAAATCACTATTAAATAAATTATTTTTAAAAGATGTCAAAGGGTTTATTTACTGCATGATGAAAAATGTACGTCCATACTACAGAATAACCTACCTATAGAATCGAAGGATAGCTAATTTTTGGGATCCAAAATTTTTTGCGCATGATCAGGGCTGCCATTTTTCTAAAGATTTTTTATTCGGCTACTACTGCCAATGGTGTTCTTCAGTCCATACCGCATATTTCGACAAAAAAATAATTGCGAAAAGGTAAGAGATTGTTGAGTTTTTTTAATTTATAATTTGTAATTGTCATGGCGGCTATTAAGGCCCATTAATATTCTGCGATTAAGGCCCGGGTCTTATTAAACGAAGATAAATGTTTTTCTTGTTTTTAGATACTTACAAAGAATATGCCTAGACGACGTGCACAGTGGATCTCAGAGCAGATGCAATGGGCTATAAATGTGGTAAATAACGGAGTACTGTCTCAGAGGGAGGCCACAGAAAGGTAGAAAGAAAGTTAGGTAGGGCTGCAGTACTGACGAAAGAACAAGAAAATGAATTTGCTCAACGATTTATTCGTTTATGTGAAATAGGACTGCCATTAACTCCAATCTTGGTAAGGCGATCAGTTTTTAAATTTTGTGTCGTAAACAACATTAAACATCCCTTTCGTGTGAGCAAGGAAGTCGCCGGTAAAGATTGGCTTTACGCATTCTTGAAACGAAACCCGCAACTTTCTAAACGGAAAGCTCAATTAATGAACCCAGGAAGAGCGCAAAACTTGAACAAATATATTGTAAACGATTATTTCACCAAGCTTTCTGAAATTTACCAGGAAATGGATATTCATCAAAACCCTCAAAACTTGTTTAACATGGATGAAAAGGGTTGCCGTTTGACTGTCCACCACCAGCAACAAATAATTGGACAAAGGGGTGCGAAACGAATTCACATGGTAGCACATGAGCACGCTGAAAATGTGACTATTGCGGAGTGTTGTAAAGCACTACGAAACACCATACGCCCTATGGTTATTTTTAAAGGGAAAAGGTTGAAACCAAAATGGCAAGATGTTTTACCCGGCTGGTACCCCTGGTAAAAATGTCAGATTAGTGTAGCATGACAACATCACTTTTCATTCAATTTATTGAACATCTAGCTCGCTACAAAGGTAATGGACCGGCGTTACTAGTTCTCGATGAAGTCTCTAGTCATCTGGATATTTCTGGACGCTGCAGACCGTCTTGGAATTAGATTGTTTTGTCTACCTTCAAATACGACGCATGAACTTCAACCACTGGATAAGGCAGTTTACAGATTCTTTGAGCATCACTGGGATCAAGAATTGCTTAAATTCTGGGATGCGCATCCAGATCGACGTCTTAATAAGAATCGATTTGGTAAAATTTTTATCAAAGTCTGGCCCAAATGTATAACGCTTGAGAATATTATTAGCGGATTTAAAGCCACTGGAATGTTTCCACTGGATCCACAAAGGATTCCAGAGTCAGCATTTGCTCCATCACTTGTAAGCCAGCGCCATTTAGAAGACCCTGAACGACCTGTACCTAATGAAGGAATTCTGCGAGACAACACAAACAGCAGTGTGATTTCGAATATTTTAAAAATTGATAACGCTACAAATACAACGGATCATAGATCTGAGTCCGATTATGAGTTAGAAGACACCGCTAAATAAGCTAGCAAAAATCGTGAAAGACTGAGCAATAGCAGGAAGCAGCAAATATGGAGAAAAAAACACCAGTAAAAAATGACAAATCACGAAAATCGCCGGGGGGACCAGCACAGCTACAGATAAAAGGTTGACAGACAACATCATGATAGACACTAGTAATGAAGTTCTTAATAGGTATTTTAAGGAATTGCTTCCTACTCCTGAGCTTTTTGCAACAAAGAATAAAAACAATAACACAGCTGACAGGAAAAATCCCTTAATTATAAAGCGCAAGCGGTAACGAAAGACCTTTTTTCATCCGTTAGCACAAAGTCGACATTAGTATCTGCTACCTCCAGGAATTTTGCAGCAAAAAAATCTAAACCTTCAACAGCAAACATCAGGTTTGCATCAAAAGAATCTAAATATTCAACGTCAATCAGTAAGTTTGCAGCAAAAGAACCTAGACCTTTAACGTCAAAATTTTCGGCTTCAATTTCCTCAAAAAAAGCATTGGACAGTGATTCGTGGTACTATTTTCTTTGCGGAACTGAAGACAAACTTGACATGAAACAATGTGTAACTTGCGCAAAATGGTGTCATGAAGCTTGTTTAGGGTTAACACAACGCGATACGGAATGTTTTGTTTGTCCAAAGTGTTGCTAATGAACTATTTTAGAATGCCTTAGTTTCTTTTATAAACTTAATATTTGTGCCTTTTTTTTAGTTTATTTTGTTTTAAAAATGTTTTTGAATTTATAAATACACGTGTAAGCGTTATATTTTGTGGGCCTTTTTAAAAGAATCGAATTTTAAGCAAGGGCCCTATTACCCTCTTGGTTGTATAATAAGGCCCATTGCAGGCGTTTTAAAAAAAGGCTTAAAAATTATAAAAATTCTATTAGAAATGTATTCATTTGTTCCAAGAAGCGTAACTGTTTTTGATTATGTGTATTTTCCATTTTATTTTAACTTTTTTTTCAAATAAAATGAGTTTGTTCCTTAGGTGGGCCTTATTTGCCTCAGGTACCTTAGTAAAATTGAATCTGTTTAACGTGTAGCTAAGCCCGTTATTTTATATTAGCAGTCTCATATTGAAGGCTAATCGTAGTTCAGACCGTATATTGAAGGATACACTGGTTTTAAGAAGGTTTTAACAGATTTCTCTACATTTTTTATTGAAGTTACACACTTTGGGATAAGAGGGTTTTTGGGCCCAGTGTCCGGAACCAATGTTTCGGTTTAATTTTGAAGTGTTGAAGATACTATTAGGTACCAGTGTTTCGACTGGGAATTGCTGTTACTACAGCAATTTGGCATCGTACGATTACAGTGCCACAGGCGGCACCTTTTGCCTGTCGACATCACGGACTATGAGATAAGTGTAATGAGATTTTATTTTTATTACTTAGGGGAATGTTTTTGGGGTAACATTTGGTTTAGATCTCACAAAACCATTCTTTTTTCGCTCACATAGACCCCTCGTAGGTCATCGTCAACCCGTGGGGGTCGAAATAGACCATTTTGGGTAACATCGGTCTAGATTAGCCATACTCAACATGTGGCTCGCGGGCTGCATGCGGCCCTCCAAGCTGTTTTGTGCAGCACCAAACACTAACAAATTGTCCCAAAGCTTATTAAAACAACATGGAAAATATTTAAAGCGGATTCTTATCGTTACCCATTGTGCTTTATTTACATTTCAAAAAGATGGCAACTCTGGTTATCACCCAAAAATATTGTGATATTGTGGCCTGTGTAGCATAACAAAGAGATTTATGTGGCCCGAAAGCACAAAAGGTTGACTACAGCTGGTCTAGATAATTATTAAACCCACTACTTCTAAGTAAGGCATATCTATTCTAATACATGATCGAAGAAAAATATTTATCAAGTCATCGCTTTTTTAAAAAAATTGAAGAAGACATTTTTTTAATTTTTCGGCGCTGTTTATTAAATATTTTTCTTTTTTATTACTATTTACGCTCTATTCGATGTCATTTCTGCCCTCCTTCTCAAAACCCGTTATTGCAGTCCTGATAGTGACTCCGGCCCCAACGACGGAAGCCGAATCCCGGCATTTCCAGTGCTACTGTCGGCATCTATGCTGCATAAATCATCCGCCAGATGGAATATTTTAGAATTTCTAATGCGTCGTACTGACATCTAAGATATATCGATAAAATATGCACTTTAAATCTGGAGTCGCGACTTGAAAATGATGCACAAATAATCATCAGAAGGCGAGGCGCGTTTTGTTAGCTCAACTTTTAATAAATATACATCAGGGCCCTCCGAGATTCAGATAATTACAAATTGAAAATAGTTTAATGTATTGTTTAAATTATTTTGCGTGGGAATACGGAGCGGCCAAATGAGGGCTGTTTGTATTAATGACATTTAAAAAAATTGATGGTATGTATATGTCAATCGTTTGCGGAATCGGCGCCGTTGGATTTAAAAAAAAAATAAGTCGCTTAACTTAGAATGTTTCAATGAAGGATTTATTGTCATCTAAATCAGTTGGTTGTGTTGTTTTTTTTTATGCATTCTCGTTGACTGGTTACTAGGAATTTAATCGCTTAGTTAACTCAGAGTTTGTTAATTTATTTGTCCCATAAAAGTGATGTTTGTTAATTTTAAACATAACATTGATTTGCTAAAATTTTAAATTGAAAAATTATCATGTTATTAAACAATGAATACCTAAGTAGAGTAATGTATGAAGAGTTACTGTTCTATAATAACCATAAAATATTATAAGGTGGTTACTGGTTCATTTGTTATAAATCGATTGATCCTATAATTTTCATAAATATTTAAATCGGAGTTTGTTAAATATGACTTAGACGCAGGATAATGGTGTTTTCCATCTGCAAAAGTAATAAAAAAGCAAAAATTATTCTTAGTGTAATAATTGTACGTGTATCATTCTTGGTTCATCTCTTAGATTAAAGAGACCGAAGATGTAACATTGCACACTGCGCATGTTGTCTATTTTAACTCCAAGTAACCCACCAATTGAAAATCATAATATTCACAATTTTATTTGATTTATAAAAATATCTTGTTAATAGTGATGAGTAGAGAGCGGAATATATGCAAAAAGCATATATATGCATTTTTTGCATATTTTACCAAAGTTCAGAAAATTTAAGAAAATATTGCATATTTTCGAAAAAAAAAATGTATTACTATACTG
The DNA here is from genome assembly GCA_927349885.1 of Psylliodes chrysocephalus. NCBI lineage: Eukaryota > Metazoa > Arthropoda > Insecta > Coleoptera > Chrysomelidae > Psylliodes > Psylliodes chrysocephalus. The sequence goes on from OV651820.1 coordinate 80,161, forward strand.
TGCAAATCAAAAACTGTTTTAACAGATTATACAGATATATTTGAAATAAAGACCTTTTAAATTTTTGTATTTGTTTTTAAGTGTCACTTCTTGTTAATTAGTTCTTGGAGGGTGGCATGCACTGGGTTTTTACCTTCTTAAGAGATTAAGCCCATTAAGGTAATTGTTAATAGATGGTATTTACACAGATAAAGTATTGCCTACAATGCAATAAAATGGTTTATATAAAATTCTCAGTAATTTCTTGTAACCAATCTACCCTAACATCGGAATATTTTGAATGTTTTTCATTCAGTTTAATGAGATAGTATCCTCGTTATTTGCCTAGTGAAAAGTCTTGTAATAATTTGTTGTTTTAAAAGTGTCTTAAAATGTCGAGAATTTCTTCGTGGATTATTAACTTTCCAGAGTTGGAAATCAATGGGGTTAAAGTTTTTTGTAAAGTTCAAAGTGGTTCAACACGTGAAAACATCATTGCATAAAGCCAAATTGCAAAAAATGAAATCACAACCGGTTCAACAATGCGTTGTGAGGTCATTTCAAAACGCCGACAAAACAAAAAGTGACAAGGAGGTATTTAATCAGGACTTGTGCAAAGCTCTTGTTGCGGCAAATATTCCATTAAAGAAGTTACAAAACCTACATCTAAGAGAATTTTTACAAAAATATTGCAATCAAACCATTCCTGACGAATCTACACTCAGAAAAAAAAATGTACATGCTATATATATAAATGTAATAGAAGAAATTAAAGTTTTACTGGATGATAGCAATTTTTACATCATTGTTGATGAAAGCACAGATGCTTGTAAAAGATATATGGTACATCTTATGATTGGAGTCTTAAAAGAAAATGAACCAGGTACATCATATTTAATTGCATCAAAACAGTTAGAAAAAACTAACAATACAACTGTTACCCCGATTTATTCAACAATCTCTAGCAGAATTTTTTTACCAAATCAAATTCCCTCAGAGAAGTTCTTAGTATTTTTGTCTGATGCAGCACCATATATGATAAAAGTAGGGCAAAACTTAAAAATATTTTATCCAAATATGGTCCACGTTACTTGTCTTCTGCATGGAATAAACTTAGTTGCAGAAACTGTGAGAACAGAATATCCCTTGGTTAACAAGCTAATTTCGAATGTGAAAAAAATATTTTTAAAAGCCCCTTTAAGAGTGCAGTTGTATAAAGAGAGAATGGTAGGGGTGTGTTTGCACCCGGAACCCGTAATTACGCGATGGGGGACATGGATTAAAGCAGCTATATTCTATGCAGAAAATTTTGAAGCAATTAAGGATTTAATTTTGGATATAGAAGACAATTCACAATGTGTAATGCAAAGTAAAGAATTGTTAAAAAATCCCCTTGTGCCTAAGCAACTTGTGTTTATAAAGGTTAATTTTAGTTTTTTACCTGATTTAATAACTTCATTGGAAAAGAAAAATTTAAGTTTAATCGAATCAACAAATTTTATTGCAACAGTTTCCGATAAATGTAACAATGTTCCTGGTGACATAGGCCTTAAGATTAGAAAAAAATTTAATACAACTTTATTAAAGAATGAAGGGTTCAATGAAATAAGGGAAGTGAAAAACATTTTTGAGGGAAAATTTTCCAAAGAAGTTTTACGTTGGCCCTGTACATTACTTCCAAAATTACGGTATTGTCCTATTACTTCGGTAGATGTTGAAAGGACCTTTTCTATATCAAAACATATTTTTACAGACAGAAGACAAAAATTATAAATTCCTATTATAATATTACTATTTAATATTTTTATACTATTCTATACTTAACTTCTACTAGTTTTTGTGTTTCGTTTGTTTTAAATAAATTTTTATATTACATATTTTCTTTTGTTTTTTTTTTTTTCGTGTAATGACTTTGATAGCGTACCAAATTAGGAACAGCAATGTTAATTATAATAATAATAATAATAATACTCTCCCTAATTCACCCCCTTACGAGTGAATTTCAACCCCTGAAGTCGACTGAACGACTTGTGTAGGGGAAGGGACGGCTATTATTATTATTTGCCGTGGCGCTCCGGCGCGACTTAAAGATGATTGATGGTGCCATTTGACTTACAGGTGAGGAAAACCTCACCCACCATCATCGAGACGGTAATGTATGGCGAATTTTTTTAATCTGCATGTCATATCAACAGAAATTGAATTTCTATTAATACGCCACACATCAAATCCTAAACCGAACCATGCAATTTAATTAAAATCCACATGGTCTGGTCTGGGATTCGAAACCCAGCAGTCTCAGACTCACAAACTTGCCTATAAATGAATATAAGCGCGATAGACCGATACACCACCGTCCCGAACCCAACAGTGAATGGTCAAGTGGAAATATTCGCTAGGCATCAGAATTAATTTTTAAATAAATTAATTAATTTAAAAAATCGCGTCCCGGCTGGAATTTGAACCCGGGACCCCTAAGTCCACAGGCCAACGCACTAACCACTGAGCTACCCATCCCCTACTTTTTTTTAAGTATTTTTAACAAATATGCATTTGCATATTTAGGCATAATTGGACGAAATAACTGCATATTTTTGGTAAAAACGATGCATATATATGCGCATATTTTGTTATATTTTGATGCATATATTCCGCCCTCTAGTGATGAGGCATCCATCCATTTTGCAAAGATATGATAACTAATTTTGTTCTTGAACACCTGCAAATATGCTTTTCTAGGAAATCTTGTAATCTTGTTGCTACCAGGACTGGCCAGGGCCGCCGAGAACCAGGCCGGGCCCCAGGACAATTCTCTCGATCGGGCCCCGTGACAAAAAAAATTATCTCCTCTTTACTTAAATTTCTCTAAAAAAAAAGCTCTTGAAACAAAAACTGTTCCTCCTCCTCCTCCTCCTCCTCTTCCTCCTCCTCTACTTCAATTGAATTTTCTAATAAAAAAAAGGTCCCCAACCAAAAACTTGTCTTGTCTTGTGCCGAACTTTCTGAAACAAAACAAAAATCCTACTCCGGGCCCCCTTTATACCGCTACCGGGCCCCCATTTGAGTCCGGGCCCCGGGAATTAGTTCCGGCTGCCCCCCCCCCCCCTCCCCCCTCTAGTCGGCCCTGGAACTGGCCCCGATATTGTGAGATTATTTACTATATATCATTTATAAATATAATAACTGAAGAATATGTTAAAAAATGCATATCGTTTTTGAACAATCCTTGTACAACCTGCAGTTATATACATTTAGCAAGGCATTTGAAATAACTATGTAAATAAAAACAAAAACAAAATATTTTTATTCGTATTTTATCAAATCCTTCAATATCAAAATTAGAACAATCCGTTCCTTTTCCGACGCACTTTATATCCAAGAATAACAAAGTATAATACTCCCCAAATAAATTCAAATTAATGCAAGCTGCTAGACTAATAAAAAGCTGTTCGCGAAGTGCTAATGACGTAATAATAATGGTTGTTCACAATTAATATCTCATAACGTTAAACGGGCCTAGCGGCCTGTTCGGCAGTAATGGCGACTGATTTGCATCCATTAACATACGAATTTTCATAAAACTAGGCGTCCATTAATGAAAATTCCGAATTCATCAGCCAACTCGATTCGGTCGAGTTGTGATTGATGATTATTTTATGGACTATTTACTTTGTAATTATTCTCTTGTTACGCATATTAACTGTTGTTGATTTTAATTTTTAACATATGTATGTGTGTGTGCAAAGCTTTGGAAATGCTATTTTATTTGAAAAATATTATTTTATTAAAATGGATTTAGCTTAAAAAAGTTCTGAATGCCACAAAATATAGACAGGTATGGGCAGCCTTCGCCCCGTAAATACAAAAAAAGTCATATAAGGTCAATTCGGTGAAGTGCGTATTCGGGGAAGTGCATTTTCCTGCTCTGATAATAATAACGGTTCATTTTATGCAGCATTGGGTATTTTTGTGTGTTGCTTGGACACTTTCTTTTAGTGTGATAATTAGTTTGGCTACACTGCGTCTCACGTGACCAAGCTTTGTGCATCTGTCAAAACAGTCTCAATTTAGATATCATTCTACACATGTGGTGCTGCGTTTATTGTACATTTTTTCCATTCTAAAGTGAATTTTTGTTTTTCAAAATATGGTAAGCAGCTTAATTTTAAATCGTGTTTTTAATTTTTGATATTGTTTTCACAATGTTTAATCATATTAGACATAAAATTAGTAAATATGCTCTTTCCCCTCCAAAATACGTTAAGAGGCAATGCGTTTTTACACCATGGGGAAAGTGCAGACGCGTATGCACTTCCACCTTTGTCTAATTTTGGCGCTTTTTTTAAATTATTTTATGAAAGTGCTTTTGTTTTGATTTTTAGAACCAAAATGGTGCGCAATTACAAAAGGAAAACGAATAAAGGCCAAAGTTATACCCCTCAAGACCTCCAAAATGCAGTTGATGGCGCAAAATCTAAAAGACTGACATTGAAAGAGGCTTCAGAAAGATATTCTATTCCAAAAGCTACCATAACTGACCATGTTAAAAACAAAAGGGGTGTGAAGTCAAAAACATTTGGGAGACCGACAGCTTTATCTTCAGAAACTGAAGATCAATTGGGTAGACTCATTAAACTAATGGAAAAATACGGCTACGGCTTGTCAAAGAAAAACGTTTTACAACTGGTGAGCGATTACATAATTAAAAAAAAGATCCCAAACCCGTTCAAGTATAACTTTCCTGGAGAAGAGTGGTGGTTAGGTTTTAAAAAATGACAACGCTTAAGCATTAAAAAACCGCAAAATGTGCAAGTTGCCCGAAAAAAGCTCAGGGTCCTTTTGTCATATTCAATTATTTTGACCAACTAAAACTAACTTTGGAAGAACTCAATATTGAATCAAAAAATATTTGGAACCTTGATGAATCGGCATTTAGTCACGATTCGTCTAAAACTAAAATAGGAGGGAAAGGACTGCCCGCTACAAGAACGGTTAGTGGCCCTGGCAGAGAAAACACCACTGTCCTACTGGCTTGCAATGCAACTGGAGACAAGTGTCCTCCATTGTTTATTTTCAAAGGAAAAAACGTTTGGAACCAATGGGTTCCTAACGAAGATAAAGGATTTCCCGATTCAACATTTGCCGCTACTCAAAATGGCTGGATGGAGTCTTCTGTATTCCTAAATTATTTTGAACATTCCTTTGTAAAAGCAGCAAAGACATTCCCTAGTAATCCCGTTCTTCTCATCTACGACGATCATGCAACTCACATTGGTTTAAAATGAGTGATAATTATTTTACTGCCTCCTCATTCAAGCCATTTACGTCAGCCCCTCGATCTGGCAGCTTTCAAGTTCATTAAATCATCGTGGAATGGGTACATCTGCAAAAGATTGAGACAACAAGGCTGTCAGAAAATTTCTAAACGATCAATGACGATAAAAATAGGAGAACTATGGAAAAACTTCGATACGGACATTATTAAAAATGGATTCAGGAAAGCTGACATCTTTTCGTTTAATAAATATATCATTCCTGAAGAAAATTTTGACCAACTATCTTTGGAACGATGGAAATCATTGCAGCTCGAAACTGATCAAATGGCAGCACCCGAACTGGACCAAGTTGCAGCACCCGAAATGGACAAAGTTGAAGCATCCGAAATTGATCATCTCTTACCACCTAAAACTAATATGGTTGCAGGTTTTGAAAAAGACAAAAATGACTAGGTTAAAGCCATCGAAATTCATGACGCTACCTCATCGGGAAGCAACCTAGAGCAGGTGCAGAACTCTCTCAATACTTTAGAAAAATTACTACTATCAACTATTTCGTCCCATAATCAGAGAGGTCCGTCAGCTAAGAAAACCAAAGTTTATTTAGGGTCAAAAGTCATCACATCTCAGGAGTGTATGAAAATTTTGAAAGACAAGGAGGACGCCGAAAAGCAAAAGAAAGCTATGAAAGAAAACCAACAAAAAGCAAAAAAGGAACAGAAAGCCAAGAATAAAAAAACCAAAGAAGACAAAAGAGAATCAAAAGAAAAAATCGAAGTTTGAATTGTCGTCATCCTCTGATGAGAAAGAACTGCCATTTAATATGTACATTGATGAATCTGATGAAGATTTTGGAGAAGAAATACCTACTAAAACAGAGTTTGAAATAGACGACCTTACCAATCCATCTCGAGACAGAATTGGAAGTTAGTGTTCCCAGTCGTAGAATAAATATTTGTTATGTAAAAGTATTTACCAAAGTTTGTATAACAGTTATTTTGTATTCCAAATTTTTTCTAAAAGGTTATGTTTAATAATTTTTCTAATAAAATCTTAAGATTTTAAACCGAAATATTAATTTGACTATATCTTTCTTAATATTACAGATAATTAAGTTCTGCAAAAATTGACCGATTTGAAATTTTACATATTTTTTGTTCTTGCCTCGGATAATCATCATAAGCGTCTAAATAGAAAGAAAGAGGTGTGAAATGCACTTGCCCCATAAACTGGGGTAAGTACATTTCTGTGAGATTGCGACCAATTTATTTTTCTTTACAATAAATCCAAATTTTCAGGTAAAAATACTTTAGGATTATCATTACTTGAGATTGTAAAAATATTAGTATGCTTAAAAAACTATATAGTACGATGATCTCTAGTTTTTATCTTGATTTTAAACTCAACTTTGAAATTGAAGGTATGCAGGAAGGTATGACCTTACTTTCCAGGAAAAGTGAACCCAAGAATATTTCTCAATTTATTTTCAATGAAATATCATAACCCATCTTGTTAATTAAAAAAATGAGAGTTTGGCTGTCACCTTTATAATAGTAATACATGTGATCTCGAAGTTGTTCCTCTACAACTCTCTCAAAAACCTTTGAAAGTGTAGGCAGAATAGTTATGGGACGAAGATCATTTAAGTTTTCATTTGTTTTATCAGAAGCTGTTCTATTTTAGGCACCTATTGCGTTGTGCTTGCCTATATTATACCCTATAACCCTTAATTTAATGAATCGTTTGCCTTTGTTAAATCTAACAATATTGATAATGCCCAAATTTTGTTTTTCTGTTATGTCTAAAATGTCGTTAGCAAATTGAAAAATGGTTGTTTGTGTGGATTTATTTTTAGTATTTTTTTTTTTCTGCTTAGAGAGATATGCTTTATTGTCGTAAAAAAATTTACAAAAATTTTATAGACAAAGCGTGTAACTTAAATACTAAACATATTATAAAAATAACTAAACAGCAGAAAAAACAAACAGAAACAAACAGACAAAATAGGAATAACAATTGCAATGGATATGCAATATCCGTCAGTATAATTATTCTAATTTAATTTTTAAATTTAAATTTAAACTTTAATATTTAATTATTTAATTAATGCCATTGTATGTGGAACTCAAATGTCTAAGATACGTTATAAAATTCTGCTACTGTGTAATATGGTCTTTCTAGAAGAAAAGCTTTAGCCAGTCTTCGGAACTTATCGTATGTATTTATAGATTTTAATTGCATCGGAAGGTTATTATACAATTTTTTGGCATTGTAGGTAATGGAATGTTTTAATAGGTCAGAAGTGGGCATTGTTAAATAAACATCAGTCTCTAAATTTCTTGTAGGATATCTACGAGTCGGTCTTTCGGATAAATTTTGAATGTGCTTGCGAACTAAGCAGACGGATTCGAAAATAAATAGAGCAGGAAGGGTTAGAATTTTGAAATTTTTGAAGTAATTTTCGCAATGTGTCCTACTACTTAAACCAAACACATAGCGGATTGCTCTTTTTTGCAGTTTAAAAATAGATTCGAAAAGGTATAAGCTACAAGAACCCCAGAAAGGTAAACCATAGCGAAGGTGAGATTCGAATAAGGAAAAGTAGGTTATTAATGCAGTAGAAGGAGTCAGCTCTTTAGAAACCGATTTAATGGCAAAACATGCGGAGGATAATTTTTTTGCTAAGGTATCTATATGAGCAGACCATTTTAGAGAATCGTCTATATAAAGACCTAAAAACTTGATTGAAGTCACCGTTTGGATCAGATTATTGTTTAAAGTTATAGGTTGTAAAGTACCTCTGTAAGACAATGCTACAGTTTTACTGGTGTTGAAACAAAGTCCATTCGAATCAGACCAGGACTTAATAGTCACTAGATCTTCACTTATGATAGATTGTAATGTCTGCATGTTAGAATTATTCCAGGTTACACTGGTGTCATCAGCAAATAAAGTAATTCTACCACTTATTCTTAAGTCTGTGATGTCGTTGATGAATAATAAAAACAAAATTGGACCTAATACTGATCCTTGAGGTACTCCACTGCTTATTGCTAGATTTGTAGAATCCTCACCATTCGCCCGCACCTGTTGATTTCTATTTTCTAGGTAAGTTTTAAACCATTGTAAAGGAGAACCCCGTATGCCATAAATTTGTAACTTGTTAATTAAAATATCATGATTTACACAATCGAAGGCCTTTGCGAAGTCACAAAATACTGAAGCGGTGAAAAGTTTATCATTAAGTGATGTGTATATTTCATTAAGAACGGAAACCATTGCGTCGCTAGTGCATTTTTTAGGTAGAAAGCCATACTGATGAGCTGTGAGGATGTTATGCTTGAAAAGAAAGGGCAAAAGACGGTTTTTCATTAGCCGTTCTACTATCTTCGATAAGGTAGATAAGATTAGATTGGCCTTTCTAATATAAAAACATGACTTTTACTCTTTTTGTGTTTAACTGCAGTAGGTTGCTTTTTTCGTCGACACTGTATGAATGTTTGACATACAGCATTAAAAATAGCTATTTTCATATCTTTGTTCTAAACATGTATGTTTAATTAGATAATTTGTTGTACTTTATATTTGTCCTTGCGAATCACTTCCGTGAAACATTAAAACTAAGTAAATAATTTTGTTATTTAACAATAATGCATTAAGTTTTATTTATTATTATGTATAATTATGTCTAAATTCAAACAATTAAGGTCCAATTACTATTTTTTTTTGTCTTAAAAAGAAAAATTGACTTGTTTTTGGATAGTTCCTTAAAATAATAATAATAACATCAAAAATGATTCGTTATTTTTAAATTTGACTAGTTCAACTTCAAGGTAATGCCACTTCGACAGGTGAAGTTGAATTTAAGATCTGTAAAATCTGTGCAGTAGGTACATTCAAACTGTATTAGGTTCTCGGTAAAATTAAGTTTACAAAAGGTATTTTTACTTGATGGCGCATTTTATAATTTTTTTTGACAAAGTGTCGCACGTAGTTGGGGTAAGAGCGGCACTACCTTTCATTTTCAATACCAATTGTTGTTTTAGTTTGAGAGGGGCAAGTGCCTCTATCCTGAAATGTGTAGAAATCAACTGCTCTATACAGAATTTAAATAAGTTTATTATGTATTAACTTGAACAACGAAGTAAAAACTAAGAAACTAAAAGGCATACTAAAAAACCTGTTTATTGCACAGTATAACCGTAAAATGATATTTGAAATTATATTTCTCCACATATACCTATTAGATGCTGAGGTAGTAATTTAACGATATACATTTCGGTTTAAATCCCACATCTTTCATGGGTGAAAACTTAAATAGAGATGTTCTAGTGGAAGTCTGAATTTTTCTAGCAAACTGTATTAAAACAATTGATTCACAAACCTAGTCCGACGAGTTACTCAAGACGCAGATTGTTTAGGAGTACATTCTACACGATGGCGAATATACAGAATATAAGAACTTCTTAAAGTTTTACGGACGAAACAATTTAAAAAAGTATACGCCATAGATAGTATTGCTGAATACCATGGACCTACTGGATTGAGATTTCCCCCTTATTTTGGTATTTCGGTGGCGTACTACTTTTTTTGTAGAAAATATCAGATGGCATGTTTGCAAAGACGCCACTGGTAGAGCAATAAAATACATTTTCAGAGATATTAAAAAATATCTCTTTAAAAAATAAATTTTCAATTCCTTGTAGCAAAAAATTGAAACCGTTGTGGACATATGTTCATATGAACTTTTTATTATAAAATGACCTGAGGAATCACACCCTACAATATTAGCATTCCATTTAAAAACACCCTGTATAAAAACAGGGAAGCCATTTTGAATTTTTAAAAAGTAATTAATGATCTGTTATCTTTGATTAGATACCTACCAATTTTATCAGAAACCAATTTTAGTCGAAATCTTTTAAAAATAAATGTTTTTTTTAACTGCTCACCCTGTATATATCTGACCGGAAGTATAACCGGTTTTGAGCCAAGAGGAAGCCCTACTTGCATACAAAATTTGAAGTTTTTCTCTTAAGATGTTTTTGAGCTATCACGCCAACAGACAGACGTCAGACAGTCCGACGGAATGGGGAAAACATGTTTTTAGTAATCTAGGGACACGAAAACGTGAAAACCTAAATTTTCGCGATTACAGTACTTCCCTTTTATCGAGGGAAGTAAAAATAAAATAAGTATACTCCTCTACTAATTTAGTTTTCTTTGTATGTTTCCGGCTGGCTTTAATGTCACACTATATCTCTTGCTTGTACTATACTGCTGCAGGAAGAAAATCTTCTTCTGAGTCTCCAATTTCATGTAATATCTTCTTTTTGCTATGTTCCTATCTTTTGAAAGCAGCTGGATCGAATTTGTCGTTTGTCATTAAATGTCGTTAAATGTCTTAATCCCATTAGCAGTTGAAAAAGTTACTTAATAATATGACAACTGATTTATCTGCCACAAGAAATAAACCAATTTATTTAAAAATAATAAACCTTCATTTATACTGTTTCAAAGTAACTATAACTTATTGAGTATTTCAACTATTTCTGAGCGTTTTTCTTCACCAAGACCTTGAATATCCTCTTGCTCAGGAACTCATTAACTTCTTCTCCTGCTTCTTCGTTTTGAATAATTTCATTTTCATTTTCAAAAACAAATCCATCATTTAGGTGCTTAGCGATGTTGTGCAGAATAGCACAACATACTATTATTTGCGATATTTTTCTGAGAGTGATTCTTACCCTATTTGCAAGTATTGGAAAACGCTGTTTCAACTGACCAAACACAAGTTCTGACTACTCTTTCCTTCGAATGTGTTGTATTTCTGTTCCAATTCACTTTGAGGTTGCCTTAATGGTGTTAAGAGCCACGGTGATATACCATATCCACTGTCCCCCAGCAAACAAGCACTCTCGTTAAATCTTGTACACTGCCAGACCATTGGGCATCAACACTTGTTATTCTTTCCTTTGCATCACATGTCATCTAAACATTTAACATAGGATAATTTTTTCTATTTATATAGTCATCCCCAAACTGTGTAGGCTTTTTAATAACTATGTGGTTACAATCAAGTGCACCAATTACTGTAGGAATTCTGTATGCCACATTGTATTTGCCACATTTAAATCCAGTTCAGATGAAGGGAAACTAGCCAGGGTCACTTATATACCGGAGAAATATCTCCATTTGCTTTATTGGAGCGAGTTTCGTTATTGTTTGGTAGAAAATAATTTTTGGCATTAAAAGTGTTCTTATAAATAACTTGTTTTTTATCCCTTAATAAATGTACTGTTATTATCATAAACTATTTTACGCAATGTGTTAAGGTAAGTAAATAATTTTCTTTGTGTGCCGCCAAATTTTGAAATCGATAGAAGTGTGCCACGACAAAAAAGTTTGAGAATCATTGTTGTAGAGTAAAAATTAGGGACTGGAAAAGTAGAGGAGTATTGCAAAAACTTAACCAAACTAGAAAAAGAAGGCATACTAACTAAAAAGGAAGAAATAAGAATACGGGGGAGTCTATATTTATTGTGTAATCATAAAAGTTCCATCCACAGCTTGTGGATAGTCAAAAATTTTAGCACGACTAGGGAAAGAAGGTAGAGACGCTTTAACTTTTGAAATACATGAGAAGCTAGTTCTTCGACAGGTCGCCAAGAAAAGAAGGAGATCCAAATAGTTGCAAAGCGGGTGTTATGTGTATAAAATAACTCCAGAGTATGTAGGAACAACCTCCAATACTCAAATCGAAATAAAGGTAATAGGTTTGTTATCCAACCACTTGGAGAATATCAGCATTCCTATTAGGTATTCAAACGATTGTTTGTGTTGTTTTCCATGGTTCTTCAGGAGGAAGGAACCTGAGATGAAGCAAACATCTTCTAAATGATAAAAATTAGAAGTTTGAAAAAAAGAAGTGTTACTTACCTTTTACAAGTCTCTTCAAACAGTTTTTAACCAAAATATTCTGTTTAAAATGACCAATTTTAACATCCAATTAAAACTAGTCTCATCTGTATTTATTTTACTATAAAATTTGATGTGCTATTGATTTTGAGGTTTTACTTTTTAATTATTTAAAAAAGAATTCAACATTAACCCTCGTATGAGCTTGCAAAATGAATGGTGCCGCGTACATCTACATTTTGGCGTATTTGGATTATTTATTAGCATTATGACTTTCAGGACATCCTGTGTAGTAATCTCCGAATCACTTTAACCGGTACAAAATTCCTGGTATAGGTATTCACTCCATTCCGAGTTAATCTTCCTGGTGTTAATCCAAAATCATGCGGAACAAATACGTTTCTCCAATGCAATTCCTAATTAAAACACTTCACTGAAGTCAATTATCTCTTGATGAATTGCGACCAGGGGTGGACCAAATTTTGTTTTTCATGGGCCCTAGACTAAATAATCCTAGTGAAGTATATTATTATATTTTCATTCGAAGAATTTTATTTTGTAACATGTTTGAATGATGAAGTTACCATTTCGGCCACTATGGGTTATTTTATCAGGTATAAAAAGTAAGAGGGTTATAAATATGCTAAAATTACAAAAGTAATTCTTACCTAATAAATAATTCAAATAATTGGTAACAGTTGAAGCTGTACCTACGTATAATAATGCCTAAAAAAACATTTGTACATGCGTTTTCTGGGTAACCAAACCTAACACAATATAGTATACTATGTGATAATAAATTTTCCTACGACCACTTAGGACTCGTGTGATAGTCGCACTCGGCTTACGCCTCGTGCGACAATATTTCCCACTCGTGTGAAAAATGTCACTTTCCACACTCGTAATGTAATATACTATTCCTATTTCTACTACAAATAATATTTTATTATTATCTATCTAGTACGAATTTTCTCAGACGATCGCCTTCCGCCAGTCCCCTCTTCGGCGATCGGGATTGTTCTTCAATTGTTTCTCGATCGGTAATTTCCGGCAGAATTTAATTCCGGCAAACTCGCATCAGGGGTGGCATAGATTATAGATTTAATCAGCGAAAGTCATTTGGGCGTATCGGGATCGAATCACTCGGTAAAGTGGTTTGACAAAAAAAAAATGCACGGGATAAAATAATTTAATTAGCCGGAGTTTTGTTTGGAATGAAGTCAACGGTGACGATTTTTGAAGAGGATTCGATATTGGGTGGTGTTTGTTTTTATTAAAACGGTGTTTATTTGATTATAAGAGTTTAAATTTACAGGAGGACGATATTTTGAATAAAAAAAGAAATGACTAAAAGGAGGTCGAAGCTGAAATTATTTGGAAGCCTATTTACTTAGAAATAATTAATAAGGCTCCTAAGTTGTCTAAGAAAACCTTTATTTATGGGGTTAATTAGTCATTTAGAAACAAATTGATTTTAAAAACGTTTATTATTGTTTATTATTTGCCCGCGTAAGAAGCAAAATTAACAAAATTATGCAAATTAGTCATTGACAACCAGTTCCAATAAGCCTTTTCCCAAGAAATTAGGTAAAATTGCCCTAATGGTCAGATTTAAATTAAAATAACATTAGGGTAGGTACTAAATTTGATACAAATATTGCAGTTAAATTGATTCTTTGCAAGTGTTGACATTGTATGTACAGTGTAAATTTAGTGGAAATTTTAAAAATGCCTAAAAGTGCGTTAGAAGTAGATAGTCTAATTTGTAGTGTACATAAGTATTTTACGGATGAAAAAGAAAATGGCGGTCCTTTAAAATCGGTAATGTCTGTACAAAAACGCGTATGCGACGCTCTAGGAATTAGTGAAACCAAATTAAGAGGAGTATTACAAAATCACAATAGTGAACTGCCGAAAGAAAATCACCGCAAAACTCGTAATCATTGAAAACGAAAGATATTCCAGATGGAAAGAAATTTGAAATTCGCGATACCATTTATCGAATGAGGGCCAACAAGGAACATGTGACCTTAAATACAATTCTCTCGGAATTAATAGATAGAACATTTGACGACATTGGCAGAACAAGTCTATGGCAAGTAATACATAACTTGGGTTTCAAATTTTAAAAGGAGGATAACAGAAAGGCCCTTTGTAAAAGAAGTTCTGTCGTGCACAAGAGAATTAATTTTCTAAAAAATATTCTAAATTTAAAGAAGAAGGGGCGAATTTTATATATTTAGACGAAACATGCATATTTTCTAGGGGTGCAACCAAGAGAATATGGCAAGATGATAACGTAAAGTCGATCAAACCTACCGATGGAGAAGGGAAGCGACACATAATTTTACATGTAGGAGGGAAATCGGGTTTTATAGAAGGTGCTGATTTAATATTTTCATCTAAATCAAAATCCAGTGACTATCACGATAATATGAACACAGAAATGTTTGTAAAATGGTTGCATGAAAAACTTCTCCCAGGTTTAAGTGAGCCCAGCGTAATTATTTTAGACAATGCACCTTACCATTCTGAAGTATTAAACAAAAGTCCAACGAATTCTTGGACTGTTGATAAAATTAAAGAATGGTTAACAAAGGAACATATACCATTTCCTCAATATATATTAAAATCAGAATTATTACGCTTGGCAAATATACACGCAAAACCAAAAACCTTTGTTGTGGATCAGATTATTGAAAGTTACGGTCATCAAGTTTTACGTCTGCCACCGTATCATTGTCAGTTTAATCCCATCTAATATATATCTGGAATAGCAAAACAATATTATGACAACCATATTGGGTCTAATAGTTATAGTGACGACGCAGTTCGGGAAACTTAGCGAAAAGCACTTTCAATTGCAACTCCAGAAGTGTGGCGGAACTGTATATCCAAGTGCAAGAAACTAATAGAAGATTGGTGGACTCGTGAAAATAAAATAAACGAAATAAGTCCAATCATAATAACAATTAATGGTGATGACAGTGATGATGATGACGATTATAATATTTGATATTTGATATTTCCCCAAAGAACAGGTCAAACTTTCGGGTACTTACCTGGAAATACTCATAAAATTTTTAATCCGAAACCTGCGTAAGTATAGTGAACAGAATGATTAGTTCTTTTTTATCAGTTGAATGTCAGTTTGAAACTAAAATATGTATAATTAAAAAGTTTGTTTATGTTTGTATTTTTCTGGAAATTTGAATCGTATGTAAAAATAAATCCTGTATTTTTAAAGGCAAATATTATCTATTCTTTGAACAAAGTACCGAATGAATATGTGGGTCATATCAGTTTATTGAACGGATATAATTTTATATCCATTCTAGAATGGACATGGTCATGAAATCCATCAAAACAATTTATAGCTGGTTTTTATTAACCAGACTCAACGAAATTGACGTCAAAAATTCAGCATCAAGGGAGCCACGACAATAAATATTTGTTTTTATAATAATTATAATTATAATTAGAATTTTGTTTTTTTTACTGTTACTGTTTCCCTAGTAGTTACGTCTTGGTTTATTTTGATCAGCAGCCAAAAAATGTTGCCGACCCTGACATATACTACATAAAATAAATATCAATTAATTTAAAATTCAAATTTTAAATTTACTCATAACTATTGACAAGACAGGTTTTTTGCAGTAAAAAATATATTTGAGTCAGATATTTTTAAAACTAACAAAACCATGATAATAAATATCTATACCTACAGGGTGGGCCAAAGAAAGCGAAACGGTTTTTAATGTGAACAAGTAAATTTATTTGCCAAATGGGGAAACCCAGTGGGGCAATATTACGCAACCAGTGAATGTTTGAGGCTTCGGAGTAGGCTGATGAAAAAAAAAATGTTAAAAGAAAATATGATATAAAGAAATTAAGAACACAATTCTCAACATAAGAACATTTCCAAGAACTTTGACAAGCTTTTTTGGATTTATTTAAATAAATATCGTTTTGCTTTATCTCTTTTTGGGTTGCCTTCTATACATTCATCACATGTATATTCCTTAGCTGATTATCAACCTGTACACTCGGAGTGAGCCCATCTTCCATCTTTTACGCAACGGTACCAGAGTTCTCTATTCTTTCCGAATTCGCCGCATATGATGCATAATTCGTTTGTCACAGAAGGCCTCTCGTACAATGCGTATTCATTCCTATCTGAATTGCTGTCTTCAGACATCCAATTCCACTGATGAATCAGAGTTATCCTCTGACATCCCCTCCTCCTTTTCAACACACTTTCTTTTTATGTTAATCCTCTTCTGGTTTTCTTTTCCATGTCCATTTACTTTTTCTTATATGTTTTGTTTTGAGGATCATTTTTCTGGTCTCATTTTGCTTGTTTTTGAACAAGTATATGCTTCATTGTTGTAGAAGTCAGAATGTCTGACTTTTGCTTGTTTGCTGTCCTTCTTTTCGTGAATTTCTTATTTGTTCTCATGGGAATAGGAGCAACATCTGATATTTTGGCAAACGAACATGATGGTAAAAGTTTAGGAATTGCTGCTGTTGAGGGTGTCGGTTCTGGAATAGCGGATATTGATGGTGTCGGTATCGCAATAGCTAAGGATTCTATTGGTGTCTGAGAAGAAATTATCTTGAAGGGCCTTTCCCCTTCATCTGATTTTGCATCCACAATAAATTCTCTAAATTCCTCAGCTGGTACGAAGTCGTCTGCTGTAAACTTGGGGGTTGAAAGGAAATATTCCGGCAGCTCGGAATCCTGAAATTCCTTTATCCATAGTTGCTACTTTTATATATGCTTGATTAAACAAACGAGTCACATCGTACACTGTAATCTTCTCGTGTGCAGTTGAAATCATATAGGAATCATAAACAGCAAAGAGAGATTTTTTAAGATGTCCAAAGAATGTTAAATCCAGAGGCTGAAGGTGATTTGACGTATGAGGGGGTATTGTAAGAAGTACGATATGGCTATTTCTGCAGAACTCATAAATTTCCAACGAAATTTAGCTTCCATGATTGTCTAAAATAAGTAAAATCGGGTTGGTTGCGTTAGATTTCACATAGCTTTGGAAATGTTTTAACCATTCTAGAAATAGCTCATTATTTGACTACTCATTGTCAGAGCACAAATAAATGGATCCAATTGGACCATCCTTTTCTAGTTGTGGAGACGTACGTTTCCTTGGATAAATAAACATTGGAGAGACGTAGGAACTAGCTGCACTGACAGCGCATAAAATAGTGATAGTTTGTCCTCGTTCGGCTGAAATAGTAATTCCGACTTGCTTTTGTCCTTTTTTGGCGTATATTTTTCCAGACTTTTTCTGGACAGTTGTTATTCCAGACTCGTCAGCATTGAAGATCCTGTCTTCTGTAAATTGATGCTTTTGTAACAAAGTTTCAAGATTTTTGAAAAAAAGACCAACAACATCGGCGTTGAACGATGAAATACGATTAAGACTTCTGATGAAGACTAATTTGAGGATTTCTTTTAAGAAAAAGCCTCAGCAAGTCTTTGCTAGCTAATTTTGTTTCTTTGTTGAATTTATGGATTAGATTATTAGCTTCTGTAAAGTCAAAAGCCATGCGTCTGAAGTTCCGCGGAGTTACTCCATAAAACAAATTCGCTAACCTCATAACGTGATCTGCTAGCTCTTGTTCTTGTTTTTTCGTAAAAACTGGCGTCTGTCTCAAGCCATGCGTTTCATCAAGTTGAGCTGGAGCTTCATCGTCTGTGCCGGTACCTCTTTTTTTTAAATGATCACGAACTCTCGATTCTGGAATATCGAAATTTCTTGCCACCTCACGTATTTTTGAACCTGAGCGAACAGCAGCTATTGCATTATAAAGTTGTTCAAAAGACCAACTTTTTCGTTGAGTTTTTCTTTTGTAATTTCTTACCATCTGAAATAAAAAGTGGAAATATTTTACCAATGAAATCAACGCAGAGTAATACTTAGCAAATTTAGAGGTGGCGCAATACCGCTCATCTTACCATTGAAATCAATGTGAGGTAATATCGCGCATATGTGGGGTAATACCACGCGCGGTATTGCGACATATCGACACTTGTCCTATTTTCTAATCTCACCTCGGTTGTTTAATGAAGAAAATTAAAAACGGTAGCAGGTAAAAATCAGTAAAAGAACCAATACAATATCTATATTAGCCGATTTTATATTTACCTAATATTTAAACTTACCTCGCTTATTTCCTAGTAGCTCTAAATTATAATAAAAGCAACGACACTCACACTTTGATATACTGCGAAGTACTGGATGATGCAGTGTTTCCAATACCCAAACTTGAAATTATACGGTGGCTGGATACAAAAGATACGCTTTTTATACGTCTTTGTAGATTTAGCTTTGTAGCAACACCTTTACATTTCAAGATATCAAATTTGGTTTGTGAGATGGGGACTGCCGACAGAATAAATGTAGCAATGCAGATTCGTTCAAACTGCCAAAAGCCAAAAGTTCCAAAGCAAAGTGCATTTCAACAATACGAACAATATTGATTCGATGAATCCCCGGGTCCGGGCCTGTTTTCATTGATCAATGACATGGAGTGTGGCTTTCTCTAAAACAAGCAGCCAGCTACCAGTCAGCCACTGTTTAATAAAAGTACACCAGAAGACACACTGAAACTACTAAGTTGTCCAAATAAACTCAGAAGTGACTAAACTTATTTCTAAAATAAATGGAAATCCAAAAAGATCCAATTTTTTCCCAGAATGAACGGAAATTATACGGAATTTCAAAGAGTTAGAAAAAGATACGCTGGCAAGTCAGAATATACGAAAATCGTATAAATATTCGCAAATCGGCAACACTGGGATGATGCTTGTTGCTTCGATCGACTGCACAACATTTGTGGCATAGTTGCCACATGTACCAGGTAACGTACGAGTAGTCAAATTTATTCTGGGTTGCTCAAACACCTGTGTTTCTGTGTGCGCGGTATTACCCCGCTGCGCGGTATTAGCCCACTTTCCCCTACTTGTTGTTTAAATAAAAATATTTTTTTAATAAACGATTTTTCAAATCGTATTATATTTTTAGCATAAAAGCAAGTTTATTTTCGCTCTTATCATTATCCAAAAGCGCTGCAGCGCTTGACAGTTCATCGTCACCGCTTGCTCAGCGTTACAAAATGTTTGACGACGATGAACACGGCCAAATTTTACTTTCCTGTCTGTATCCATGATTGTTTATTAAATGATAACTCACTTGACTATTAATTTGGGACACCGCTTATTGATAAAAATACTTAAGTAAATAAAGTAATTAATTAATACCCGAAACTGGTCGATTAGCGGCTATCGACACGACAGGAAAACATTCCGTATGTTTTATCTTCACGTTCACTTCATAATAGAGTGTAGTAGGTAAATGTGGTAATCTAACATAGCAACAATGCCACTTATATTAGTATTATTCGCGTTATTGATCGTGTTCTTTGTCGTATTTTTTTTCGTTATTTTTAAATTTGGAGATGTGAAAAGCAAAAGCAATGTCTGTTTAATCAACAAAACCGCTGTGGTTACAGGAGGAAGTTCAGGTATGTTGTACTTATTATGAAATAATTAATTTTGTTGAATTCGAAGGTGAAAGTTATTTATTATTCAAGAATTCCGTTCAACGAACAAGGTTAAAATACAATTTCTTTTCAATATAAAATTGTTTAATTTTTTTTGACACTGTTTATTATTTACTTGACTTCAGAACATTATACGCAAGAGTCTCGGGAAAAATCCGCCAACAGTCGAACGGGCTATTTTTTTTTATTTTTTTTTTAAACGATTTTATACCTTCTGAAACACATTTCAAAATACTTTTTTTGTCCTGCAAACGCTATAAAAATTTTTTTCTTACCTTAAAACTATTAAAATGTATCCTCCAATTACGATGTTGAAAAAATTTAAACTACATCATTTTGATTAATTTCTTGTTATAGAAACTGCTAAATAATAACACTAGACCATCCATAATGCAATAAACCATTCAAATTTTTTCGTAAACAGTTTATTTTTTTAATTTAAGCTCATGTTTAGGTTCGTCGGAATTTTTTAATTTTCGTAAAGACTATGACAATTAAGATTTACAGTGTGACATATGTCTAAAAGAAATACAATGTTGTCATATCAATTATCTATTACATAGCAATGGTAATTTTTACCTATGCCCTGCGTTGTACCAGGCCAACCAATTGACTTCAGTATCAGAAAAATTATATATAACTAACGATTTAAAAAATACCCATATCAAGATCTTCTTCCTCACCCTCATCGGCAGAGTACTCTTCGACGACCTGACCTAAACTAACAATATACAATAAGAAGATGAAGCAACGACTTCTTGTAGGGTGGCGCTACCAAAAAATTTTAACTCATACCTGGCTACGCCGACCGGCATAGACAACAACGGCCTGGACACAGCTCAAATTGAAAAAACCTAACCTAACCTAACCATCCCTCATTAGCGTCTGGCCAGTGAACATCGATCCCAACTTTTAACGAACGTGTCTTGTATCGTGGGCATCTAATAATATGAAAATATACAATAAGAAAACGAAGGAACGACTTGTTGTAAGGTGGCGGCTTCGCCGCCACCAGAAAATTTTTAAACCATACCTGGCTACGCCGACCGGCATAAACTCCAACGGCCTGGACACAGCTCAAATTGAATTTTTTTTTTTTTAATATTAGATAAGTACTGACATGCCGTAATTAACGTACAATCATCATGAAATGAAATAAAAAGACGGTTGTCTGTAATTACTACAAATGTTTTCACTTCGAGATCCAAATTTACCTGCTGGCCAGACACCAGTGGCGGCTCGTGGTAATTTGAATTGGGTGTTCACTTTTTCCAATAATTTGATCATTTTTGTAAGTTCGGCCCAAAACTTTGTAAAAGAGCCAATATCGCTGTTTTTATTATTATTTGAGTTTGTATTAAATGTAGTTATTATCAACATCATACTATTTTCAAGCACTATAACTATTAATAAATGAAAATTTTAGTTAGTGTGATATTTCTTTTGTTTTTAATTCATTGAAAACCACCTATAAACATTATTAGTTAACTGACTTTTCTTCATAATTTGAGATTATTTTTAAATATATATATAAGGTTATGTAGAAAGCTTGACATTGATTTTTGTGTAAAAAATATTATATGAAACTTTACCTACCATTTTTCAGTTTTTATTGTAAATTTAATCATTTTCACATTTTGTCACACATGTCAAATAAAAAATATATTTTTTAAATACCTTTTAAAATAATAACTTTTAAATAAAATAAAAACTAAAATGTTTTAAATGTTTATTTTATGAGATCAGTCCCATCACAATACATACTATTACACAAATACAAACTAGAATAAAGATATATAATGCCAGGCAGTGTTGCCAGTCTAGTACAATTGTACTAGATCTACTACATTCTCTGAGAATCTGGTACTCTAGTACACTCGAAACATAATCTAGTACTTTTTTCAGCGTATGTTTCCATTTGAAGTGTAAAATATATTGGTCAAAAATTGCAAGAGAAATTAAAATAGTTCTTAAAAATTACTTCAGAGATAAAATAGTAGACACTTCTAGAGAGATAAAACATTGTTTAAAAATAGCTCATGTTTTTGCTTGTTTTTGATTTTTTCGTCTGTTTTTGTTTTTTACTTGTTTTTGTTTTTGTTTCTGTTTTTTTTTGTTTTTTTTTTGTTATAATTTTGTTTTTTTTTGTTTTAATTTTGTTTTTTTTTTATTTAGTTTTGTTATATTATTTTTTATTTAGTTTTGTTATATTATTTTTTATTTTTGTACATTTTTTAATTATTTTCGTCAGAGCTTTAAATTTAAGGAGTTTAAATGATTATAAATAATTTTGTATACATCGAAATTCTTGAGGGCGAGAAGGTGTGTCAAATTAATAGGTAGTTGGACATTATGTTGAATAAGTTTGGTATATAGATTTGATATGTGAATATCATTTAAAATACATTCTAAAAGTAAATGTTGTAAATCGGCTACCTCGCCGCAGATGCATTCATCATTGTCTACCAATCTATTAGAAAATGCGCGAGAGATAAAATATTTTTATAAATTTGTCGAGAGTTAAAATATTGTGCAGTTTGCTAAAGAGATAAAAAAGTTGTTAAAAATTGATCGAGAGATAGAATAATGTTATAAATTTATCGAAAGATAAAATATTGTTTAAATATAGCTCAAGAGATAAAAAAAGGTTTAAAAATTGTTAGAAAGATAAAAAAATGTTAATAAAAATTGCTCGAGAGATAAAATAGTGTTAGAAATTATTAAAATTTTGCTCAAAAATTGCACGATCAAATATTGTTCAAAAATAGCTTGAAAGGTAAAAGAGCTGTTAAAAATTGCTCAAGTGATTAAATAGTGTTAAAAATGTTACAAAAAATTTTGTGCAAACATTATTCGAGAGATAAAAAAAAGTTGTTAAAAATTGCTCGAGAGATAGAATACTGTTGGAAATTTATCGAGAGATAAAATATTTTTTAAAAATAGCTCAAGAGATAAAAAAAGGTTTTTTAAAAACTGTTCGAGAGATAAAATATTAAAAGGTATTAAAATCGTTTTTAAAAATTGCCCGGGAGATGAAGTAGTGTTAGAAATTGTTAAAATTTTGCTCAAAAATTGCACGAGAATTCAAATATTGTTCAAAAATAGCTTGAAAGATAAAAAACTGTTAAAAATTGCTCGAGTGATTAAATAGTGTTAAAAATTTTGTACAAACATTGCTCGAGGGATAAAAAAACGTTGTTAAAAATTGCTGGAGAGATAGAATACTGTTAGAAATTTATCGAGAGATAAAGTATTGTTTCAAAATAGCTCAAGAGATAAAAAAAAATTAAAAACTGTTCGAGAGATAAAAGAGTATCAAAAGGTATTAAAATCTTATTCAAAAACTGCTGGAGAGATAAAATAGTGTCAGAAATTTGTCGAGAGATAAAATATTGTTTAAAATTGTTGTGTTCGTGTTCTCTATAAACCTTTTTTTGCTCTTTAATGACCAAACTTCATAATTAGAAAAATCTGGTAATTTTATAGAATCTGGTACATTTTTATGAAATCTGGAACATTATTTAGATAAATCTGGTACATTATAAAAATATATTCTGGCAATACTGATGCCAGGCATTCTAAATGATACTTTTCGCAGTTTAACAGACTCCCTTAACTACCCATTTTCTACCAGATTGTTTTCACAATCAATACCTCATCTCCTTATAGGGCTTGATTTTTACTAAAAATGTTGATATCGCTTTTCATTTTTGATTTTTTGTTTTTAATTTTAATTTCAACCCCCCTTAAATCCCCCATATTTAATTAGATTTTTTTAATTAAAGGTAGTGGTGGCTCGTTATAATTTAAAATATTAATTCCTCGATTAATACAGTGTAAGAAAGAAACATCAAGTTTAAATTATAGAAATAATGCAAAATCATGCTTACCTAATATGAGATAATTCCCTAACACCCGTTTTTGTCCTTTCTGATTTAGTATTTTCATTGTTTGCAAAAACTAAACAAGGAAAACAAAACAAAGCATGTTGTTTATCACACCCGCATAACCACGAAGTTTTTTTATATTGTTCAATCTTAAAAGGATGTTTAAACTTTCTATTTCTTATGGCACATTCTTGAACAATGTTTATCTCCGATTGAGGTGGGCCATTCTTTTTTGTAAGCACTCGATTTTCGGAATTATGTCTATTTGTTTTTATAAATTTTACCAAATACGATTCCATCGTACATAAGCACTAGTAAATTCACACAGAACCTAAGACCAGTACAGCCAACCTCAAAACAACGAAAATTCGGTTCACGAAACACAAAAATCCATAAAAAGTATAATTTGTAAAGGGATCTCGTGTCTCACTGAGTGTATTCTCACTTTCTTCTTTTATATATCGGTAAACAAGGATACAAATATATTCAGGTTCATATTTATAAACAGAACTCAGCTGAGTCGGAGTTGGGTAAGTCGTCCTTGAACTAAAATCAAAGTTCGGTTACAACGTCTCTAAAGTTCCAAGTGGTGCCGGTGTCACACTGGAATTTAGAGATGGATATTAGCAAATCTGTAAGTGTTAAGTAGGTACATTTACGGATTACTACTCATCTCTAAATTCGCACGATATAAACGATCCACAGGTAGACGGAATGACAGTTTGTTTGATTTGGTACAATGTTGCCAGAATATGTTTTTGTTATGTACCAGATTTTTCGAATTCTATTTGCAGTGACATCTAATTTATTGAAGAGGAAAAAAGAGGGTTTTTATAGATAACGAACCCAAACAAGGAACACAATATATTTATATATATATATATATATATATATATTTTACACGTGAACACTGCCTCAAGCAAAATGTACTACATCTAGTACAATTGTGAATTGTACTAGACTGGCAACACTGGTTTGGCAACCTAGTTTGTGAGCTGCGCGCCAATTAATGAGTTCTTTTGACGTTTGAAGGATATTTTGGCGTGTTGTTTTCTCTTTTTAACTTTATGCATTCATCAAATCGTCTCACTCATGTTAGGCTCACTCATCATAATGCGCCACAGACACAGTATACTTAGGTATTCTATGCCACAGAGACGCGATCAGCCAGAGGGCAATGATGTACCAAAAAATATAGATTAACACGTATGAAAATAAAAATATTAAAATTAAATTTATATTTTTATGTTATTTATGTAATTTTAAAATAATGTGTTTTTATGAAATTTAACTGGGTGTTCACTGCACAAATGAACCAATGGAGAAACCGCCCCTGCCAGACACTATGTAATTTTTCAGCCAACTTTCACTAACCGAATGATTTCCTGACTTATATGTTTTCTTACTCGATTTGGCAACACCGCATTTATAGAAACTAGACACATCAATTGTCATTAAAAATAATTTAATGTTTATTTGTTTTTCTAACAAACTAAAAATGAAAAATAAGAAAATTTGATCGTTTATGAACAAATTTGGTAGGGTTTATTGCTCTATGAATGGTCTTATATTGATATTTAGCCGTTTCTTCAACAAGAAATCAGTGAAAATGGTTTATTTCACATTTGTTTTATGATGGAGACCCGACAACAAATTTTAAGAATTTCAAGGTAAATTTTTTTTTTTAATAAGTGTTAGCGGACCCAAAATTGTTATGTATAGTGTGTTTCAAAGTGTCTAGAAACTCTTTATAACATTTCAATAGTTATATCCGCCGTTCGAGTGTCGGCGTATAATACCGAGTCTCGTTGTACAATATTTTTAAGTATATTCTGGATTGTTTGTAAAATAAAAAAATATGGGTAATTAGGGGGAAGACGCCCTTAAAAATACAATTTTTTTATAAAACTTTAAAACTTTATAAAACACTTTAAGTCTTAATTTAAAAAAAGTGTGTATCAATGTACGTTTTAAATAGGATGCAGCTGAAAGTAACGTCACGGCTAAACCAGCAGAAATTGATCTAATAGGCCTTTTCATTACATTTTATTTTTGTGCGCATGCGTTAGTATCAGTCATCTTTTTCGTACTGTTTTTTGTAAACAAGCATGTTAAAATGCCCACGTGAAAATAATTATTATCGATAAATACTAATTTTAGTAGGTATATTCATATTCATACAAAAAAAGGAAGAACATATGAAGTAATAATAAGTGTCTTAATCGAAAAATAAATTTTTGGTGTCAATTATAATTATGTTATCTGTACGGAAAAGAAAACGAAACCGTGTTGTTATATGGAGTATGTAAAAGTGACACACAGTATAATTCATTCAAACGTAATATATATTATTTTATAAATTTTCCAAAACTTTGGCTAAAAATATCGGAAAAAAAAATCAAATTATAAGGCGAAATACATAATAAAACATGTTCAAAATACGCAAAAGGTTTTCGATCGCTTGATGATGTTACTAATATATACCTATATATTTGTTCATTACATTTTCATGAAGAGTGGTCCAACAGAAGAAGATCCTTATCTGGTATTACACAATAGTTTTTTAATATTAAATACTACTTCGGTATACACAGTAATATGATTGAAAATGTCATGTTGATCCTCAAACTAATAAATAATTTATTTTATTAATTATATTCATGAAAACTTTTATGTTGATTAAAGTGTTTTTGCAAGTACTAATATTGTTTGGCATAATTAATTAGAATAGAGTTATGATTATTATTTGTTTTTAATTTATTTTTTACGCAGTAAACAAGTATTGATAAACCTAACCTCTCAATCACAACATTTTTGCCTTGTTGCAAACGTCCAAGACACTTTAACTACCTTTTCAATTGCTCACAACTATATGCTTCCACAAAGTTATAAAAAAATTAAACACCATCAACGATTTTTACTAATGATTGATTTGTCTGTAGAGATAATATTGCTTTCCCAGCGCCATTGTCGATCAAAACAGTACGAAACTTTTGAATTACCGCTATTTCAATATGGCTGCTGGCTTGCGCTTATCACATGATGAAAAGGCCTATTCAGCTATCCTCTTTACTTATAATACCTTAAAATCTAAACGTTATTGCCAAATCGATCTTTTATCTTGACGAAATATATGGAATGGTATTTCCTAATTTTGTTAAAATAAAACAGTAATTAGGAAATTATAATTATTTTATTATATAATATGAAACAAAATACACCCTATCACAGCTGGGAGTATCTTAGAAAAAAAGACACTTTTCAGTGTCTAAGATGCAAGATAGTATCTTGTATTTTGTATCTAGATACTTTTTCATGTGATGTATAAGTATCTAAATTTAAAGATACTTTTTAAAAGTATCTGTATCTTGTATCTATCTATAGTCTATTTTTATGTATGAGAGAGTAATAAAACAGTATTTCTAATGCAAAACTTAGTACGGTCATTTTAAATATTTTTACAGAATAATCTAAATATTTCCTAAAATTGTAATAAATGTACCTGAGCTATTACAAGTTTTGGGTCTTTTATTGGTCCTTTATAAACATAATCTGTACCGAACAATAGAAAAAGGTTTGGACAGGCCAAAAGCCCTGTGTATTAAAGATTACATAGCCGTACCTTATGATTATTTTCAATAAGTACCTATTTGCCAATTTTGTTTTATTTTAATTCCAAGAATTTCTTACAGTAATCGACTTATAAGTAGATAAATACCTTCCCAACAAATTTCACGGAAAATGCGATTATAGGTTTCCATTTAGTAAGGAGGTCCAAATTGTGTATTCTTGACAGTTTACTAAATGTCGTTTAGTTGCAACTTGCAAGGTGCAGTGTGAATTCTAGTGTGATCATGGAAAATTTGGAAGGGCCGCGTAAACGACAAAAAATCGGTCCTTTAACAGTTAATGATTGATTGATTGATTTAATTGTTTTAAATCATTTACAGACAAACATTTATGTAAAAGTGTTGATGACACAGTGGAATTAGTTAGTAGTACGTTTGGTGTTGGGAAATCTACGATTTACAGAGTTGTTAAAGAAGAGAAATGTGGCGAGTTTCAAACAACACGTAAAGCTCCAGGAAAACCAAAATTTCAATTAGAAAATCTTTTGAAAGGAAGACTTCGAAGGAAAGTGCATGTGTTCTTCTTTAGAAAAGAATTTCCGACAGTAGACAAAGTTCTTGCCACGGTTCGAGATGATAAGGATTACCCTGAAATGAGTCGAAGCACACTATGGAAACTTTTAAAAGAAATAGGTTTTCCATGGAAAAAGCATTCCAGAAAGTCTATTTTAATAGAAAGAAGTGATATTGTAGTATGGAGAAGAAATTACCTAAGGACTATAAAAGAAATGAGAAAACAAAGAAGAAATATATTTTATTTAGATGAAACATGGATCAACGAGGGACATAAACCAAATAAATTTTGGCAAGATGAAACTGTTACAAGTCGAAGACAGGCTTTTTTAAATAATTTATCTACTGGTTTAAATCCACCATCAGGAAAGGGGCGCAGACTAATAATAGTACACATCGGTAGTTCAACCGGTTTTGTTAAAGGTGGTTTATTGACTTTTGAATCTACTCGTACCGGTGACTACCATGAGGACATGAATGCTGACGTCTTTAAAGAGTGGTTCGAACAAATTATATATCTTCTTTCTCAGAACTGTATAATAGTAATGGATAATGCAAGTTATCACTCGAGACTTATAGAAAAAATGCCCACAACCAAGTGGTTAAAAAAAGATTTACAGAATTGGCTAAATTCAAAGAATATTAAGTTCCATCCCGGTTCTGTGAGAAAAGAACTGTATCATTTGTGTTCCCTTCATAAAGAGAAATTCAAAAAATATGAAATTGATGAAATTGCAAAAAATCGTGGGATGCCGGTGGTTAGATCACCACCATATTGCGAAGTAAACCCGATTGAACTGATATGGGCACAGATAAAGGGAGAAGTTTCAAGAAAAAATAATTCTTTTAAAATGAGTGATGTTAAACAGTTGTTTTTAGAGGCTGTAAATAATGTGAAGCCTGAAAACTGGGAAAAGGCAGTAAATCATACGATTAAAGAAGAAGAGAAAATGTGGAAGTTGGACAATATTACTGATAAAATGATCGAGCCACTCATTGTAAATATTGGTTGCGACAGTTCATCTTCTGATTTCGATTCTGATTTGGATTTGTAGGTAAAAAGTAGTTTTTATATTAAAATTATTATTTATGAACGTAACGTTGTTTAAAAGTCAAAGTTTAAACCCTTATACCTACATAACCCGTTTGACACAATGTTCTTAACATACCTTGTGGAAAAATTAAACATTTTAGAAAAAATTGCACTATTTTACCTTCAGCTGTTTAGAAGTTATAAGCAGGGTAATTAGGTGAAAATATAAGTGTATACTCGAGGAATAACTTCAAAAAAAAATTTTAACTGTCTACTAAAAGAAGTGGTACGCCTATGGATTACGAACGCTTCATTATTTTAATACTCTCTCATACATAAAAATAGACTATAAGATACATTATAAGTATCTTAGATACTAAAAAATATCTTAGATATCTACTTTTAGAAGTATCTTTTTCAAAAACCATCTTAGATACTTCTACAAGTATCTAAGATACTTTTTAGAAGTATCTTGTATCTAAGATATTTTTAATACTTAGTATCTTTTTCTAAACGTATCTTAAGATACTTTTTACGAAAATATCTTTATCTTGTATCTATATACTTTTTTTAGGTATCTTTCCCAGCTCTGCTCCCTATACAAATAAATAAACAACAAAAAATAAAGTTCGTTACATATCTTTTATAATAACGGATATATTTTATTTGAATATAGACTAGTTTTATTTCGATAAATCATTTTGATGTATGTTCAATGCTAAATATAATGATTAGTCAGTATTTCGGAAAATTTTAACTAGTACGAACCTGTATTATTGTAGTTAAAAATAGTAAATGATGCATTATCGATGCCGAATAATAAAATGCATTATAAGCAATGATGTAAAACGTGTTCAGTTGTTATTATCAGAAATTAAAGTTTATGTCATATCAACATTAACAATCGGTTGTAAAAATTATAAATATTAAATGGAAATAGTAAAATTTTATTTTACGGTTGTAATAGTAACAAAACATCTTGAAATTATAAGATGAAAAAATGTTTTCACAATATTTGCAACAATTCGTATTATATTCACAATCACGTACTCTGCAACCGAGTAAAATGTTGTAAGATAAGCCTAAGTCCAGGGCATTTAGATTAGATTCGACGGAATAGCGGAAATTTTTAGGAACAGCAGATATCGAGATGCGGTTTTCTGCATTGTGTTCAGGAAGGTCCCAGACGATATACGTCTGGTTTAGCCATTTTTTGAAAAATGTCTTCTGTGCCGGAAAATGCATTTTCCAATTGCATCATTACTTGCACCATTAGAGGAACGACTGGAAACTCGGAAAAATTGCTCGGAAATCGTTACTCGAAGGGGATTTCGGGACTGCCGAACTCCATTCTGGCATTAGAATTATCCGGGGTTGCACGGAGGGTGCGCGGGGAGTGAATTGGGGAGAAATGGCAGCGTGCATGAAAATCGCTCCAAACTCGGGGGGTTTTCGGGGATGCAGAATTTAATTCTGGCATTGGAATTACCCGGGAGCGCTCGAAAGCTGGCTCTGCAGGGGTATCCGGGGAGTCATTCTGAAGAGGAAATTGCGTAGTCCATGGGAAGCGCTGCAAACTCGTTACTCGGGGGGTTTTTGGGGATGCTGAATTCAATTCTGGCATTAGACTTCCCCAAGGGCAAGGGGTTGGCTCAGTGGTAGTGCGCGGTGGGTGAATTGGGAGAGAAATGGCAGCGTGCAAGAAAATCGCTCCAAACTCGTTAATCGGGTGTTTTTGGGGATGCCGAATTCAATTCTGGTATTAGAATTACCCGGGGGTATGATTAATAAAAACTTTGATTGAATATTAAATAAATAAATAAATATTACACATATTATAAAAACAATTGCTTTGGAAGTCTTTTGTGCTTCGAAAGTGGATTTAAAAAAGGTGCCAAAGCTATGAAGAGAGTCGAGTATCGTTACAACGGGGACCGGCGCGAACAGAAATACTCTATATCGACTGAAGAGGAAAAATATGGGTCCAGTTCCCACCACATACTTATAATAGGTATACGGAGCAAGAGAGACGTCCGACCTGTTTAACATAGGGGCGGCCATTTTTATACAAGATTACTAGTACATAGGTGACCAGAAATACAGCAATATGAAAACTTGGTTGCAGATGTCTAGGTCTTTTCACTTTTAAATACATCATTTTGTACAGATTTTTTAAAAGAAATAATACAATATTATCTGAATTAAATTTTTATTCTACAACAAAAAAAAATTAATGTTTAAAAATACATATTAGGCTGATAAATAATAGGCCGACAAATAATAGATTAAATACCTAAATACTAATTTTAAATGACAAAAGTACAGTAGAGAAAGTTAAAAATATTAAAATTTCCAGGATACTTTAAAATTAAATTGATGATTGCATATTTGTTTTATTTTAAACAATTTACTTTCTTCTTGTATAATTTCTAAAAGCTACAAATTTTTAGTGAACGGGTCGTCCTTATTGATTCTGCAGTGAATTGTACTAACAACTTAAAAGAAATTTTGTCCAATCTCTATATGGCAGATAACCACAATAAGGAACGATCTGCTTGTTTTGGAATCCTAGAATAATATAAAGACACTTCTTTCATATCTTTTATTTTTGCTAAATCTTATTACTTACTTGTGGAATGTAACATTTGAATCTATTGGCAACAGTCTTCTTATGTTCTTGCAAGATCTTACAAGACAAGACATCTTGAATAAAGCCCAGTATAGAGAACTTATACTGGGATTAAAGTCTATTCACAAATGTTAAAATAAATAAAACGTTTATACACTTAGAAAATAATATCCACAATCAAAATATTCTAAAATAACACAAAAAAATTTAACCAAATTCACAAACACATTAAAATTTGACACTTTTGACAGATGGAAAGATAAATTGGTTGCATAAGTTTCAGTTTGTTTATATAAAAATGGCGGTCATTTCTATCTTCTTTTATTAAACACTCAGTAAAGATGCGCAGAGGGTTTTACGCCGTATACCTATTTAAGTATGTGGTTCCCGCGCGCAGTCGGCGTCTGTGTCAGGGTTGTTCTTGTCATTACTTTCGTAATAAATCTATTACTTTTTTGGTTTAAATGTTACGATATTAAGTTTTTCTGAAATCGTTACATTTCCAGTGAGCACAATTTAAAAATATTACCACTTTTATATCGCGCATGCTTAGATAGTTTGGATTAAATCTGAATCAATCCATTGAAATGTGCGCATGCGCCGAAATGTAAAGAAACTCAATCTTAAAATAACATTTCGTACATTTAACTGAAATCTATTACCTTTCACTGAAATTTATTACGTTTTATTGCGCCTGTCTATTACGATTTTTTTTTGCACACTGGCAACACTGGTTTATGTGGCATCAGTATTGCATCCCCTCCCCCAATCACCCTCCACACAACCCCTCAGAACCACCCTTGAGCACCGCCGAAGAAATCTAATGCTAGAATTGAATTCGGCATCCCCGAAAACCCTCAAGTAACGAGTTTGGAGCACTTCCCATGGACTATGCAATTTAACCCCCCAGACTGACCCCTGGATACCCTCGCAGTGCCGCCCCCGAGCGCCCCTGGGTAATTCCAATGCCAGAATTGAATTCGGCATCCCAAAAAAACCCCGATTAACGAAATTGGAGCGATTTTCACGCACGCTGCTATTTCTCCCCCAAAACGCCCCCCGCGCACCCCTACAGAGCCACCCCCGTGCACCCCCGGAAAAATCAAATGCAAGAATTGAATTCGGCATACCCGGAAACCTCCCGAGTAACGAGTTTGGACTATGCAGTTTCCCCAAAGAATGACCCCCCGGATATTCCCGTAGAGCCACCCCCGGGTAATTCCAATGTCAGAATCGAGTTCGGCAGCCCCGAAAACCCTCCGAGTAACGATTTCCGAGCGATTTTCCGAGTTTCCAGTCGTTCCTTTAATGGTGCAAGCAATGATGCAATTGGAAAATGCATTTTCCGGTCCAGAAGGCATTTTTCAAAAAATGGCTAAACCAGATGTAAGAAATAATATAAAATTATAATAAAACACGATAATAACGTAGCAAACTGAGTTTATTCCAATTTCCAATCGACACAACGAATATGTCTTGACTGACTAAAGAACCAAAGCATCTTAAAAAAGGAACACTCAACAATCAATAGCGTTAATATAAACAAAACTGCACGTGTGCAGAAATAAAGTGGTCCCTTTGTTAAAGAATCCACATAATATTACACAATGCTCAAAAGTATTAACACCTCATCATATTCCTACACAGACGATATAGACTTTTTTGCTGGGACCTTCCTGAACATAATGCACAAAACCGCATCTCGATATCTGCTATCCCTAAAATTTTCCGCTATTTTCCTAACTTCCCTGGACCATATTTGAAGCAAGTAAAGGTAGATTCATACTATAGGTCCGGTCACGGTCAGATCACGGTCCGGTCGCGGTCCAGTCAAATATTAGAATATGCAATTTGTATTAAAGTATTCATATTACTCTGCACGTTCAGGTAACGATCTAGTCAATTGACCGCGCTCTTTCTTTCTGCGAATATTTTGAACTTTTTCTGTTGGCTTCTCTCTTCCTCATCTAGGATGTAAGCCATTATGACCAGGTCTCTTGTTGAAAACTTTGAAAACATTGCTTGTTTTAAATTAACTGACAAAAGACTGATGAGCGACCGCAACAGTGTGAATAGTTCATAAAAAAACCTGACCGCGACCGGACCGTGACCAGACCTCTAGTATGAATCTACCTTAAATAAACAACAGACGGGTTACGGGTTGAATATTGTCAGCACACCTTCGAAATATATATGCTGGAAGCAGCACACCCACAAAGTAAAATTAACATTTGTATTTATCCATTTACGTTAATTATTTTATATTTTGTAAACCACTTTTTTTTGTATTCTTATGTATGCACTCTTTTTACGAGAACTAATTTTATTATTTAATTTATCTGTTCTCAAACGTATAAATATAAATAAAAACAAAACAAAAGGAAACAAAAGTGCAATGTATTAATGTATTTGTGTATGTATTTCCCTGTATATTCTGTTATATGTACAGTATGTCCCTAATGTATGGAATAAATTCATTATTTATAAAATAATCGACTTTTGAAAAAAATCCAAAAACAGGTCAATTTTAATTTTTGAATCGTCATCACATGATGTAGATGTAACGAACATTACGTCACCAATATTACCGTGGTGACGTAATCGGCAATTTTTTTAAATGCAACCATGTGTCTCAAAACACCTCATTGGAAAGGTCTTCTAATCGTCTTTACAACGATGTAATTATTTGAATATTTATTTCTACAGGGTCGACCAAAACTGTTTATTTACTAAAATCTTAATCATAAATTCTGATTCACTGAACTAAGTTATTGTAAGGACCGCCACTGGAAATAAAACATCGTAGTGTACCCAAAAAATATTTCTGTATTTTGGATATGTTACTGATAATAGTACTAAATTCTAATTTAACACTAATTGATGTGTATCAGTCAAGTATTCAATAGTTAAAATCTTTAAATTAGCATAATTTAGTAATGAAGCTTACAGAAACTGAACGAATCGAAATATTAATGATGATTGGCTATGGAGATAGAGTAAGGACACAGAGAGAAGTTGGCAATTTATTTAATGCTACATACCCCAATCGTGAACCCATTTCTCAATCAACAATTAGTAAAATCGAGAAAAAGTTTCGAGAAACGGGCCATGTTAAAGGTCTCCCCAAAAGTGGTAGAAAGTCAATTTCCGAAGACAAAAAAGTTAACGTTTTACTAGAGTTTCAAGAAAGACCCCACACCAGCACGAGACAAGTTGCGCTGGATAATAATTTACACCATTCTACTGTTGCTAGAGTACTGAAAAAGGAGAAGTGGCATGCGTATAAGGTACATTTGGTCCAAGAGCTGTTAGAAGATGACTTTGATAGGAGAATTGAATTCTGTGAAACAATTATGGAACGATCTAACAAAGATCGTAATTTCATAAAAAATATACTTTTTTCGGATGAAGCAACTTTTATGCTCAACGGCCATGTAAACCGCCAGACATATCGATACTAGGCAAGTGAAAATCCCCATTGGATGCAGGAGTATACGACACAATATCCTGAAAAGGTGAATATTTGGGCCGGCATTATAAATAATCAAATAATAGGGCCATATTTTTTTGAAGGAAACTTGACCGGTCCTCGATATCTTCAATTTCTTCAGGATTATCTATTACCACAATTAAATCAACTATTTCCAAATAGATGTGATTTGTGGTTTCAACAGGATGGGGCACCCCCACATTACGCCTTTGATGTACGAACCTACTTAAATGCTGTTTTTCCAGATAGGTGGATAGGAAGAAGAGGAACGATCGAATGGCCACCAAGGTCGCCAGATTTGACACCCTTAGACTTTTTTTTATGGGGATACTTGAAGAGCAAAGTTTATCAAAGTCGCCCAAATGATATAGAAGAGTTGAAGGATCGCATCAGAACGGAGATTGCACAAATAACGCCTGAAGTTCTCGTAAACGTTAGAGACGAATTTACTGCTCGGCTGTCTCATTGCATTATTGCTGAAGATCATCAGTTTGAACATTTAATATAATTTAATTGTTTTTTACTAAACAGTTTTATGTATTTTAGTAAATAAACAGTTTTGGTCGACCCTGTAGAAATAAATATTCAAATAATTACATCGTTGTAAAGACGATTAGAAGACCTTTCCAATGAGGTGTTTTGACACATGGTTGCATTTAAAAAAATTGCCGATTACGTCACCACGGTAATACTGGTGACGTAATGTTCGTTACATCTACATCATGTGATGACGATTCAAAAATTAAAATTGACCTGTTTTTGGATTTTTTTCAAAAGTCAATTATTTTAGAAATAATGAATTTATTCCATACATTAGCGACATCCTGTATGTCTAGAATGATAAGAATTCAAGGAGACGGCCTCGAATAATCGCAAAAACTATTAAAAATTCTTGAGCGATGAGTTAAAAAATATTAAAATAATTATTTACCTTGTCTTTCGTCCAAGAAGCGGTAAAAAGCAATATTTAAAAATATTTTATTCGAGAATAACAATCGAAGTATAAAAACATGTTTTATATTTTTCAAAATCAGCTGACGTTTTATAATATAATAAACAACCAGATAATAACACTTTTTACACCTTTTTTTAATAAAAGACATGCAAACAAATACGATAACATTGAATTGCAAATCATAATAACCTTTTTTTACAGTTTATTTTTGTCTAGCTTCAGTATAGTTAGTTTCAAATATACAGGGTCTTCCAGATTTCATAATATGCAAATATACATATATTAAACGTTATTAAACAAGTTAAAACAGTTAATACACTGCGACCTAAAAGATTTATTGTGCCCCCTTCTGTCGCCAATGCACTAAGGAAATGTTTCAATGCCTATAACGACCCTTAAAATCCTATTTTCTCAAGGAAGTGTAGAATTTGAAGTGGTTTAAAGTTAGGTAAATCTCCCTCTTCTATTTGATATCTTCCTAGATATAGTGCCCTTGGATTCTGGAGTGCTACACATTTAGTTAGAATGTGAATGGAGGTTTCGTCCTCTTCCGCACAGAATCTGCACTCACTATCCTCTACTTCTCTCAGTTTACTTAGGTGTCCTTTTAGTCGACAATGCCCGGTAAGGATCCCTGTTACAATACATAGCCTGTTCTTGCTCAGGCTTCCGATCTTTGCTGGTTATATTTACCCAGAAGTATCTTGGCCTGTCTCAGCCCCAAGAGATTGTTCCAGTTATCGGTTCTTCTACTGCCCAATTCTTTTTTAATCTTTCCCAGTATTAAGTTACTGCTGATACCGCAGAACGGCTCAGGTCCTACAAAGGGAGTTTGAGCCCCTTTCCTTGCAAGACTATCTGCAATCTGCAATCTCGTTACCCTGTACCCCTCTTATATCCCGGGACCCAAGTGAGAGTAACTCTATTTTTCTCGCCTAGCTCATTCAATTGTTCTAGGCATCTCCAGACCATTTTTGAGCTGATTACTCAAGAGCCCAACGCTTTGATGGCTGCTTGACTATCGGACATGATGATAATCTCTTGTCTATGATAGTTTCTCTCGATGTTAAACTGGATAAGCTTCTCGACGGCGTGAATTTTCCAAGCTTTCGGAGTGCTTGGTTCTCCGCCCATACACTCCTATTCCAGTTCCTTCTATGGTTTTGGAACCGTCCTTATACCACTGAATAGCACGTCTTTCGGTTGCAAGCGCGATGGATTCTTGGCTCCATTCTTTCTTGCAGTCCAGCTCTGTGGTTTTGAAGTTTTCACAAAACTGTACTTCTTTAGCATTTCATCCTGGGGCATGTCCCAGGTATCTTTAGTCTTGAAGCAAGTAGACTTTCGTCTGATTACTCCGTTCCTGATCATTCTATATCGTGTCCTTTTTGCCACATTCTCTATCATCAAATGTAGAGGGGTGAGGTTGTAAGTAGTGCGTTAATTTTGAACAGGAGTTTATAATTTTAAAGCAGACTATATTTTCTTTTTTTTTACCATTTTTTTAACTACTCTTTTTGGTCTCTTATTATATATTTTCTTAATTAACTGTAACCAGGTATTTTCTTTTTTTCACAGTTTCTTTTAATATTTTTAAGCAGGTTTTTTGGTAACTCAATTTATTTCAACTCAACTTTTACAATAACTATACAAGTGAATAACATTAACGTATAACGTCTATCATAAAACTGCCTCCCTGACGTCAGGATCACCGACTTATTTAGCTTCCTGAACTGTCCAGATTTTTCTTGACGTGGAATGACTTTTCTCAAATATTGCCCCTTCTTTTACTCGTACCTTTACTTGTGACGACAGCAGCATACTGGAGGATGCTGCGTAACAATATTAGTCTTCCTAAATTGTTAAAATTATTTACATTTTCAAATAATAAACTTCTCCTGGCTCTTTCTTTTTCTTTTTATCTATCTCTCTCTACCAACCTACGAGCTATTTCTTCCAATTCTATTTTATTTCTGACCTGAACCAATAATACCAATTATTCTGAAATGATTGCAATGAAATAAAATATAGCAACCTTAAAAATCTAACTGAAATAAATTTGTTTTTTACAGGTCTCGGATATCAAATCGTACTAAAATTGGCATCAAGAGGGTGCAAAGTTATAATAGCAGATAAAATAGTGAACATCGATATCAAAAATTCGATCATAAATGAAACTGACAACTCCAACATAGTCCTGGAATATGTAGATTTTGGTTCCTTCAAATCAGTAAGACAATTTGCAGAAAAATTAAAGAAATCCGAAGAAAAGTTGGATATTTTAGTGAACAATGTCGGCATTGGAAAGTGCTCTGATACACCTACCGAAGATGGTTTGAATTTGACCATGCAAGTTAATTATTATAGTACATTTTTGTTAACATATTTACTAGTAGGTAAGTGGTTTTCATAATTTTAATTTAGAATTGTATTTCTCTAGTCCAGTAACTGAAGGGTCAAACCTGTAGAAAATTCACTGATGAGTTCGCACATAGCGCAATTTGTAGGTCATCGCAAGTGTTTTTAAACGAGAAAATCCTTAACGCGTTCTTGGTACCGGAAGGGGCTGAAAATGAACTCCTAAAACCATCTGAATCAAATTTTATTATAAATAATAGGGAAATATCGGACAAAAAAATTATAGCAGGGGAGTTCGCTGATTATTTCAGTTCAGTGTATGACAACGATTCAAACTATAACCTTATAGATATTAATGGTTTGACTAACAATTGGAACGTAAATTTTTATCAGAATATTGACTTCGATCTAATATCCGTCAAAGACTTAGAAGCGGCATTTCGAAAGTTAAAACCGAAAAAGACAGCGGGTCCTGATAATATTCCTTGTTATATCCTAAAAGCTTGTAAAGATTATTTAATATACCCTTTGCTGGTAATTTTTAATAAGTCGCTTAAAACATCCATATTTCCTAGTGAATTTAAAAGAACGAGATTAACACCAATTTTTAAAAAAGGGGATAAAAATAAAATAGATAATTATCGTCCCATAGCCATATTAAATTGTACGGCGAAACTGTTTGAATTTGTAATATATGATAAACTGTATGCTTACTTTCAAAAATACATATCAACCGAACAACACGGATTTTGTCGTAAAAAATCTGTAGATACAAATTTATTAACTTTCAGTGATAAAATATCAAAATGTGTCAATTCTCGTGAGCAAGTAGATTGTATTTATACTGATTTTAAGAAAGCCTTCGATAAGGTAAATCACAATATTCTTCTAGCTAAACTGAAATATTATGGTCTTAGCGATCATCTAATAAATTTCTTTATGTCTTATCTAAAACTAAGGTATCAATACGTAATGTTTGGTGGTGAAGTATCTCATAAGTAGATAGACTAAGTGACCACGGGACCACATAGGGAATTCAACGTGTAAGAGTGAGAGGTAACCTACGAGATATGGCGTTCACGTAAACGAGGCCATTTTCATCATTTTGCGAAAAGACAAATAACCTACGAGATATGGCGTTCACGTAAACGAGGCCATTTTCATCATTTTGCGAAAAGACAAATAACCTACGAGATATGGCGTTCACGTAAACGAGGCCATTTTCATCATTTTGCGAAAAGACATCTAACCAAACCGCACCATTTTGCCAAAAACGGTCGTTAGACAGCTGCCCGTGGCCCCGGGATTTCGTCGAATAGAATTTTTGCGTAGTGATAAAGCCAAAAGGGCCTTAGCGTATATCTTCACTGCTATTGGTCCGATTCAAACGGGAAAAACGGCATTACGTAGAGATCAGCGTATAGATTAACATACAAGAGAAAAATCATGCGCAATGACAGGACAAAAGGACCTTAGCGTGTATCTCAGCTATCGTTGGTTCGATTTAAATGGGAAAAACGGCATTATGAAGAGATCTTGGTACAGATTACCGTCGAATAGAAAAATCATGCGCAATGACAGGACAAAAGGACCTTAGCGTGTATCTCAGCTATCGTTGGTTCGATCTAAATGAGGAAAAGGGGGCTATGTAGAGAGCGTGATATAGATTAACATACAAGAGAAAAATCATGCGCAATGATAGGACAAAAGGACCTTAGCGTGTATCTCAGCTATCGTTGGTTCGATCTAAATGGGGAAAAGGGGGCTATGTAGAGAGCGTGATATAGATTAACATACAAGAGAAAAATCATGCGCAATGATAGGACAAAAGGACCTTAGCGTGTATCTCAGCTATCGTTGGTTCGATTTAAATGGGAAAAACGGCATTATGAAGAGAGCGTGATATAGATTAAAGTTGAAAAGAAAAAATCATGCGCAATGCCATAAGGACCTTAGCGTATATCTTCACTGCTATTGGTCCGATTTAAACGGGAAAAAGGGGGTTATATAGAGAGAGGGGCACCGAAAAGTTTGACGTTTGACGTTTAACGACTGACGTTTCACGTTTGACGTTTGACGTTTCACGTTTGACGTTTACCGTTTTGACGTTTGACGTTCGACGTTTCACGTTTGACGTTTCACGTTTGACGTTTACCGTTTTGACGTTTGACGTTTGACGTTTGACGTTTGAAGTTTGACGTTTACCGTTTGACGTTTGACGTTTGACGTTTCACGTTTGACGTTTCACGTTTGACGTTCACGTTTGACGTTTCACGTTTGACGTTTCACGTTTGACGTTTGACGTTTCACGTTTGACGTTTACCGTTTTGACGTTTGACGTTTGACGTTCGACGTTTCACGTTTGACGTTTGAAGTTTCACGTTTCACGTTTGACGTTTCACGTTTGACGTTTGACTGTTAGTTTCTGCTAGTATCGAGGGTACAATAACTACTGCTACTACTACAGCTGGGTTGGCCGAGCGTCAAGGTTAACAACCTAGATCTCCGAGAGGAGGCGTATCCTACACCCGACAATATTAGTAAAATAAGTATAGTATTCAGTATTGAAATGTCTAGCGAAGAGAATAGACGTAGAATTGAAGAGTTTGCAGAGAAAGTTCAAAAACTAAGAAGAGACATACAATTATATGAAGATAAAAAACAAGTTTTAAAAGACCTATCAAATTTAAGTCTTTGGGAGGATATTGAGAGAAATCATCCTAGACCACTTAGAAGAATCCAACCGACGCAAATATGGCCATCTTAAAGGCTAATTTCATTATACTTACGGCTATATTAAACAACGTACTGTATACCAATGTACCGTTAGGCGTACAACAGATGGCGATACGTTTTGATAATCAAACGGAATGGCGAAAGATGAATTTCTCGGTGGTAAATAATATGAAGCTAAATACGTTTTCCATAGCAATCGATGAAGCAAAGAGATACAAATTAAAATTGATTTTTAATGATGGCACTGAAGGAGAATTCAAAGATTGGCATGCTGTTACGACTCCACCACCACCACCGATCGATTTGAGTGACATGTCAGAGCCCAAATATTCTAAATTATATGTAGTTAGTTGTATAACACTATCATCTACTTTGTTTATAATATTGAAAATTATTGTAAAAATTATAAATAAAAAATTTTATTCTTCTTGTAAAACGAAAATAAATGCATGAAATTAATAAGGGGTTTCAATTAAAAAACATTTCCTTTAATAATCATTTATTAATAACAAAAAAATTACAAAGGTATGCAATTAAGAAACCATTGGCGTAGACTTTCGACGTTCTTCTGGGTACATTTAAATGATCCATTGGCGTGGTACATGCAGGTTTTGGAGTCACTACTGAATTTTTCTGTTGCACACGGGGTTCCATCGAACTTGCATACATCTACTATTATAGGACGTGACACGTGACACTTTTTTAGTAAAAATTCGGCTTTTTCACTTCCTCGCACGTAAATACAATCAGCATGGTTTAGTAAATATGTTTCCAGAATCGAGTTTAACTTGGAATAATCCACGTCTCCAGAGGAATAGTTGATCCCATGAATATGTTTCTCAACATATCTAGCGCTAATTCTATCAGGCGTATTTAGGTTAGAATAAGGTGTAGGCGGTGTGAACAAAGCGTGGTATTGTTTACAACCAATTGCGATACTCAATTCCTTTGGATGAAAAATACCGTCGATGCAGAAGCCTTGGATGTCAACGAATGCGATCCTCATGATGACAGAAACGAGACTGAACATATTATTATTAAATGATACTCTTAACTACTTCCGTAAGAGGACGATATTCCATCAAACGATCATGAATTATGATGCAATATGCTTTGGTATTAGCGGGGAATCCTGTATCTGCTTCTATTTCCAATTTTACGTCAACCGTAGAAGATTTCATAGTCTCTTCCTGCTTTGAACAATCAATCACAAATAATGCGTAGCGTTTGAACGCTTCATAGTTTAGAAGAGCCGTTTTCGGTGTACCGGTTATATAGTTTGCATTAAATTCTGTGTAGTTGTAGTGAGCAATAGCATAGTCGTCTTCTTTAAAATCTAAAAGCATTCGTTCGTTTGGCCAATATTCCCCGTTTAGAGATACTCTAACACCGGTTAGGTTAACATTATCAAATTTAGTGGGGTCGCTACTTAGTTTATTCCGCCTGTCAGTTTGGAAGCAAACTAATATATATCGTGGACGTTCTACGGCAGCACTAGTCTTTACGGCCCAAATTTCTCGTTTAGAATCTTTAGTTATTGATGGTAGTTCATTTAATTCCCAGTTTCTAAACGGAATCAATATAGGGCGATCATTTTTGATGGGTTCCATAAGTTTAATTTTAATTTCGTCATTAGGGAAGATATGTTTAATTTTTACTTCCATACTTTCAATTATCAATTTAACGGTTGTAGAGGTCATACCACTACCACTACCTCCGGTTATAGGCTGCTCTGTGACAATGACACAATCATTATCGTTACGTGATCGAACTAAACGAAATGTTTGCCTACCATAGGTAATCATAGTATAATCATTGAAAACGTTGAAAATGTGTTTAAGAGGCATAAGCAAATTGAAATGTTTTGAACCATTCAGAAGCGGGTTATCGGGATAATTCCATCCCGCAATACTCATGAAACGACTGTATTCCGGTCCATAGCATGTTAAGGCTCGTACGGTGCTTACGATTCCAGGATCTCTAACGACTTCTATTTCTCTAGAGCATTCGCTGTAGGAACAGCTATCGAAAAGAAACGCTCCAAAATTGGGTGCTAATTCACATTTTCCCCCGCCAGTAATTTCCAATTTTCCTTTAATTTCCAATAGAGTGTCAGGCATTGCGAAAAATGCATCAGATTGATTTATGATAAATTCAATGACGTCGCTGTTGTTGAACGATTTAACGTATGGACTATAGGATCGATATTCTTCTTTTCTAATGGTATCATCAAATCGTGGTTTTTTATAAAGGTTGAATTTTGGATCGATACCACCTTCATCGAATCGAAAACGTTTCATCATCGTCGGTTCATCACCATCATCATCATGCTGGTGTTTTCCCATTTCGTTTAGGTTTTAATCCAATCGATTTAAGAAATAATAGGTTTTGTGTAGATATAACGACCTGTCGCTGAGGAGCTCTGGTTGGTACTGACAACGTCACGTATGCAGAAGTGTTTATAACTAAACCCATTTAACGTTCTTGTAACTCCAAATGAAGAGTACTTAGTTCACCGCGAAAGTTTACGGGTCTCTGCTGCTGATCAAGCGCCACAACAGTTATGTTTGTTATTTCTCTGCTACTGCTTACAGGTAAGTATATCGGATTATGTGGACGTTCTATAATCTGATATCCAGGATTTTCGATTATCGGGAACTCGTATATTGAATGCGTAGGTCTATCTCCGTAGAAGGCTCCTTCAGTAATGTTACAATCAAAGTGTATGCTAGATACTTTTATAATGTTTACAGGTAGATCCGATGCATACTTTCGGTCTGGAGCAAGAATTGTCTTGGAAAATCCTAAAATATTACCAAGACTATCATCCTGTACAAATGAAATAGCGTGATTTCGACAGTATATTTCGCATTTGAGAGTATTGTTATTCGGCTGCAATGAAAACTCGTCAATGCTGTTGGTTCGCACCTCCAGTTCCTTCTTTATATATTTTTCGATATCCGTAATTTCATAGCACCCCGTAGGAATTTCGATGGTCTTTAATTTTTTTCGATTATTATTTTCGTAATAGTAAAACTTTTCACCATCAATATTGGGTATTGAATTGTACGAACAGAACCCCAACAATCCTAGAAAATATGAATTTTCAGGATTTAATATGATTGGGGTCTGCGGAACGAATGAGAACTCGTTAGTGGTACTCGTTAAAGTTAACAACATGACTGATGTAGAATTAGTGATGTAAGGATTTATATACATATACACATTTATAATTTTTATCATTTATTTTTTAAAATAATAATTACAAGCGTGACAATCAGCCTGCGCATCTGCAGGCCCATCAAAGTGAGTTTGAGCGTCAGGTCTATTATAATGTACGTAACAAGGTAAACGAATTTGTAAATTAAAATTACATTTATATTCATTAGGTAACTTGTGCCAAACATCCAACAATTCTCCAG
Source organism: Psylliodes chrysocephalus (assembly GCA_927349885.1). NCBI lineage: Eukaryota > Metazoa > Arthropoda > Insecta > Coleoptera > Chrysomelidae > Psylliodes > Psylliodes chrysocephalus. The sequence goes on from OV651820.1 coordinate 124,573, forward strand.
GTCTAACGTGCCGTATCAAATAGTCGACAGGAAGTATGCTTAGTTCATCTTCTTTAAGGGATTGCAGCGTCCTTTTTCCGTCTATGTACGCTAGTATGGCCTCCATTGTATAGAAACTTTAAACATAAATGTCCACAATTAATTTGGTTATAAGTTTGATATGGATCGTCGTTGTAAAATATTTTTGCTTTACCTAAATAACGAACAAGTTCTTTCGGCGGCTTTAGATTACCGAATGAATCAAAATAGTCTACGATATCGTTTATCTTTCTATAAGCTACCCAATGAGTTCCTTGATTTCTCCACGTATCTAAATTTAAAATGGCGGATTCTTTTCGGTGAGATGTCTTTGGTAAAGTGTCTCTCATGAAAACTCCACGAAAATATGGTATTTTTAAACGTTTAGCATACGCAATCAAGTCTTTATCGTATAGAGGTCTAGAGGGTAGCTTCAACGGTAGTTTTTTTGTTTCTTTAAAAATAATCCCAATCCTCCTTTTGCGTTTTTTCGTAAATATAATCCTTTACCAATAGATTCCATAGCTCTATTATGTCTTTGATCTTCTTCAAGTTTCTTTTGAGCATTCTTGGCATCGATGACTGTCTTGGCGATGCCGGCCGCGCCTCCTGATAACGCACCAAGAGCCGATAGACCAGCAAATAATGGAATCAAAGGAAGGAATCCTCCGCTCTTTGGAATCGGAATTATCCTAGGAATTCTAACACTTTTTCGCCCTCCAGATTTTTTAATTAACATTCGTGCTACTTTCAACGCATGAGCGGCTGACTTTTTCAGATCCGATGAAGGATTCTTCTTCAAAGATTTTCCTACTTTTCCTGTAATCGCTCCTAACCCAAGTTTTCGCTTAGCCACTTTAAGCATCCAAGCAACAGCTTGGTCGCCTAATCCTGCACCCATTTTACGTTTAGCCTTCATTCCTGTAGTAACAAGCCAAGCGGCTGATTTTTCACCAAAAGTCGCGTCCTTCGACTTGACGCGTTCCCAAGCTTTGTTTTCAAGTTCCCAATCGGCCTTATGGCGTTCGTCTAGAGACTGATTCTTAGAATATGCAATATCGTGTGCTTTACATGCAGTATCCAAAGGATTAATGCCAGGATCACCACGCGCAAGACGTTTTTGTAATTTAGTACCGGGTCCACAGTATCTATAGCCCGGAAAATGAAGTTCGAACGGTAACTTGTTGATAATAGTATTGAGAACACCTTGTCCCTCGTACACCAACATTTAGAATGATGCATACTCTAGTGAATTTGCTTATATATAGGGTATCGCAATAAAATTGCGATAAACGATGAAGGTAGTTCAACAGACTCAGACGTTGCCCATAAGCAACTTAGATTTTAATACGGAAAAAACTGAAAGTAAACATGGTAAATTATTACCTAATTCGTTTCGTGCTATTATTTGTGGACCTAGTGGATGCGGGAAAACGAACGCAATGATGGCGCTTCTTTACGATCCAAATGGAGCTAAATTCAAAAATGTTTATGTTTATTCAAAGTCATTGTACCAACCAAAGTACGAATTGCTGAAAGAAGTTTTATCTGGTATGAAGGAGGTGGGTTATTTCCCATTCAAAGACAACGAAGAAATTCTAAGTCCCAACGATGCTAAACCAAATTCAATATTTATATTTGATGATGTAGCATGCGATGGGCAGCAGAAAATTCGTGAATATTACTCCATGTGTCGACACAAAGATATCGATGCTGCATATCTCTGTCAAACTTACTCTAAAGTTCCAAAACAGATGGTGAGAGATAACTGTAACGTAATTGTGGTATTTAAACAGGATGAGATTAACCTTAAACATATTTTTGACGAACACGTATCGCCTGACATGTCCTTTGACGATTTCAAAAAGGTATGTTCTGAATGTTGGAACGATCGATACGGTACTCTTGTAATCGCAAAAGACTTTGATCTTAACGATGGTCGATATCGTAAGGGTTTTGATAAATATATAAAAATGTAGGTGTCATACGTTACTCATTACTTGACGTCAAGATGTCGACGGATGCAGCTCGCAAACGAAAAATTGCCGAACTTAGACGTTCTATTCGAAGAAAGTACTTGGCTCTGAAACTAGGTCGAACGGAGGAGGATGAATCTATCAATAGATTATTTAAACCAATTGCCGACCCTCTGAGAAAAATTCAAAAAAATTCAAATAACTTGTTAAACGTGTCAAAGATCGAGCCAAAAACAGAGGTAACAAATCAGCAGGATTTCTCTTTGTCTCATTTCAATCCACAAACAGCCTCATCGCCACACCAAAAAATAAAAAACATACCGATAGACACTATAGTTGAAGATGATGGAGGTAGTACCCGTGAAGAATTTAGCGAAGTTGATGAACCTGAACATTCTGAAGAACGGATGGCACCAGCAGTAGTTGAGCAATACCTTGAACAGTATCCGCCAATGAGTCAACCATACATTCAAGATTTTTGGAATAAAGATGATAAAATTGATCCCGTGTATGGTCCTATTTATGAACCTGGAAACGATTGGTGGTATTTAGGTGACAAGCGTATAGACTTTGACAAAAACATGGGAAGTATAAAAATCCTAAATTCTGATGGAAAGTGGTATTATGCAAAGGGAACACCAGGATTATATCAGCTTATTTTCTACAGTGATCCTAGTTATACAAAGGAGGATTTGGTCCCCTATAAACAATTTTTAGAAATGTCTAAGGTACACCGAAATTCTTTAGGAAATTTGAAAGGTACAAGGAGAGACAAATATTTAAATATAATAAAACCTATGTTTATACAGGGTGGTAAAGGGATCGGCGTCGTCAAGTACTCTGGTAAAGGAATGTTAAATAAAAACCAATTAATTTACAATAAGAAGCCTATAGAATATGTTTATTGGGATGATCCCAACGAACTTTGCGATCGATTGAAGTTGTTGATGGCTTCGAAGAATGCTGGAAATACTTTGGTAAACAACGAAATCGTCAGCATAATCGACGAACTTCGAGAAGCAGATATCATATATTAGAGTACATTACATATTATTTAATCATTTTCATCATGAGTCTCGATAAGTTTGGACGTAGACAAAGTTCTAAGGCGGTGGAACCATTGCTTAAATTAAGGCAGTTGGAAAACAGTTTTAAAAATAATTATAGCATAAACAAAGTAACTCTGGACAAGTTAAATGACAGTGTAAACGGTATTGCAGATAAAACTAGAGACATTGAGGCATTCATCACGAGAGATCCACCTATAGCAGGCAAACATATGGCAACAAAGAAATACGTAGATGATGCGATTAAAACCAATAAAGGATATCTTCGAAGCGATATCGCAAAATTGGAGGATCAGTTGAAAAAAAGCAATCATGATTTGTTTTTGAAAATACAAACATTAAATGAGAATTTTGCACAATTGACCTTGCTTCATCAAAGAAATATAGATAAGGTGAACGTTGCTTTGAATACTTCTATTAATCAAATTAACGATAAATTATCTTTGGAAATGCAAAAAATTGGTGATATGATTAAAATAGGTGATGCTAACATTAAGCGTGAACTTTCGAATGTAACGCAACAAGTATCAACACATCAAAAAGATCTTGAAAGTATCAGCGAAAAATTCGTCAAGTTATATGATATAGATATGAAATCAATTCGCAATGAAATGATTGTTAAAATAGATAATTTGACTGAACAATTGTTGCAAGATAATCAATTGATTTTAGATTTGGATGCAAATTTTAAAGCAATCGTCAATACTACTCATTCTTAGAATTTTTTTTTGAATAATGCTTAAATTCGTTATAAAACATTTAATCTTTTATTCAATAGTATGGCTTCGAAGGACAAGCTCCAGCTTGTCAACGAGTTGCATAGACCTGCTCGTAAAAACTATCCTAGACGCCGTACAATTATTAAAGGTTTGGATGATCTATGGCAAATGGATTTGGCTGAAATGCGTCCTTATGCGCATCAAAATAAAAATTTCAAAATGATTATGGTTATAATAGACTGTTTTTCGAAATTTATGTGGACACGCCCACTTAAGACAAAGACAGGTGAGGAAATAACGAAAGCGTTTGCCGATGTTCTCGCTCACTCCAAAAGAATACCGAAAAATGTGCAGACAGATCAAGGAACTGAATTTTTCAATACAAAATTCCAAAATTTAATGAAAAAATACAACATTAATCATTATAATTCATACAGTGTTGTCAAAGCTGCAATTGCCGAAAGAGCAATAAGAACTTTAAAATCGAAATTATATAAATACTTTAGTTTAGTTGGAACATACAAGTGGCTTGATGCCTTACCTAACCTAACAAAAGAATATAATGAAACGAAACATAGAACGATTGGATGTAAGCCTGCGCAGATAAATAAGACAAACGAAAAATATATTTTGAAACAAAAATATTCTCACTTGAAAATTGCAGGGCCTAGAAAACTTAAAGTCGGCGACATTGTACGCATTAGTAAAGCGAAACACGTTTTTGAAAAAGGCTATACGCCCAATTGGACTACAGAATTATTTAAAGTTGCAAAATGTAAGATAACCAATCCCGCTACGTATCTTCTCGAGGACATGGAGGGTGCACCAATCAAAGGCGCATTCTACGAAGAAGAATTACAGAAAACCGCAAATCCTGATATCTACTTGGTGGAGAAGATTCTTAAACGCAAAGGAAATAAAATGTACGTTAAATGGTTGGGGCTAAAAGGTAACAGTTGGATCAAAAACGATGATTTTGTATAGGATCTTATGGAAAACACGAACAAATTTCTGCAAGTCACGGGCCTTTTTGTACAATCTACCGAATGTAAAAGTGGGAGACTATGAATAGGAGGTAAAAGTGGGGAGAGCAAAAGTATAAATTGCAGAAATCAAGCTTGACGTTCTCAGTTGTTTGCAGTCGATCAGTAAAAATGTGCAGTCAAGACAGTGGTATCGAAGTATTAGTCGAGAATGATAGCGATAGTGATATGGATGATATTGATGCTGAATTCGATCAATTTTTCGAAAAGCTAAAACCTTCTGCAGAACTTGACAAAATTGTACAATCCTATGAAGATGCTGCAAAACGTGAGATGCATTACCTACTTCAAACCTCATATATGTTCGTTTACTCCAGCAATCATTTTGGCTCAACATTTTAGGTCTACTAAAATATCTTTTGGAACTTTCGAATGGGCTCTTTTTGTTGATATTCTCAGACAAAAGATGGGCGATTTTTTCGAGGAAGACTTGCCTACATATCCAGACGAGTATGATCCTTTAACATTTTCATGTGGCGATTATTGTATGATTACGCAACTGGTTTATGACGACATCAAATTCTTGGTTGTGAAGAAACATGGCGTTGAATACTATTTGTGTAAAGAGGAAGTGCAGGAAATTCTTGAAATTAACAAACAATTGGTGTCCAATAGAGTGGCTTTATTAGAAGAACTTAATTTCTGTTTATATTATAATAATATTATCGATTTCTGTAAAACACGTGATGACTCTGTACAATTGTTATTTTCAATGTGTGATATACTTCCAAATGATTTGTTAAACCACACTCTTAGAGAGTACATTTATTTTTATAAAATTTCTGTAATTAATGATTTAAATAAATAATATTTAAAAAAACTTTGTTTTATTTATTGGTGGGTAAACAGCTTCATATTTCATTATTAAACAAAATGTTTAAGAATACAGACGTGCTTTCTTTATTCTTTCTCGCTGCTGCTGCTGCTGCGGCTGCTATAACTCAAGATGATGCTTTGGCATATTTACAACATTTCGGCTACATAAATAAAAGTGAAAATGGTCTTACTGATATTACTAGTGCATTGATAGATTTTCAAGAAATCAATAATCTTCCAGTCGATGGAAAGTTAAATGAAGAAACCGTTCGTTTAATAAAAAGGCCTAGATGTACTCAGGGCGATAATTCTTTTACTGTGCATTCCAATTGGAACAAAAAACATTTACGATGGTATTTCCCTCAGGTGTCGAGGAACTATATCGATCTAGCTACTCACGCTTTTGATTTTTGGGCACAGAATACTACTCTAACATTTGAAAATGTTCGCATACCTACTCCAAGGCCTGATATTACCATAACCTTGGTAAAAGGACGACATGATTATCGTGCTAGCTGTCATGGTAGAAAAGCATGCCCATTTCCATTTGATTATCAGAGTAATATGTTGGCTCACTCGTATTTTCCTTTAGCTATTCCATGTGTAGAGATTCATATTAATAACGAAATAAATTGGTATCTTGGCTACGATGGTAAAGTTACCGAAGAACAATACAACTTATTTATGGTGCTTGTTCATGAAATTGGACATGCACTTGGTTTAGGACATAGTAGTAATAAAAATGCAATTATGTATCCTTGGTATCAAGAAGAAAATAGGCCACTCGATGAAGATGATGTAATAGGCATGGAATCCATGTATGGAAGTCGACAGAAATTTGCTAAAATTCCTCCAAATATTTTTAAAATGATGCCTGAAACCGCTACAAAACCTGCTACCGTCTCTACTACCGCCACAACTACAAAACCTGCTACCGCCTCTACTACCGCCACAACTACAAAACCAACTACCACCACAACTACAACTGGGTCAAATATAATGCCCAACATTCCATCGCAAAAATCGTCTACAAATTTATGTAATATTAAAATACCTAACTTCATGTTTTTAGCAACGGCAGAAAGCTTTCCTAGTTATCGAATGTATGTAGGCCACGAAAGTTTTTTGTGGAAATTAGAGTTAAATGATATGCATATTCCACTTGCATCAGAACTTATTGCCGATTACCTTCCTAGAGAGCTCAAATCTCACAACATTTCACATATCTTTCAAAACTCTGTTGGAGACTTGGTTACAATCAGTAAACAAATGGTGTACGTAGTGAGGTTTCCTAATTTAAACATTCAACATAGTTTTAATCTACCAATTAAAAATATTAAAGTTATTAATGCTTTATTTCAAACAAACAGCGGGCGGATGTACCTGTTGTACAACAATGATATATACATTGAATTTAATGAAACTGGAGAAATACTTAATCGGGGAAGAACAAGAGATCTGTTTCCTGGAATTCCTGGAGATCTAACTTCTGCATTTAGATATATAGATGGACATATATACTTTTTCTATCAAAATACCTACTATAAATACAGTGAATATACAAGAAAAGTTGTAGAAGCAGGAACCTTTAGCTGGAATCTGTTTGGAGTACCATGTCCTGATGATAGCATATTGAATCAATTGAAAACTATGTTAGCAAAAATTATTTCTTTTTATGAATAAAATAATAATAATACTAAAGACTTCTGCTTTTTTTTTTTACCCACTCAAAAATAAAAGTCAAAAATGGAGAAAAATATTTTTTTATTACTTAAAAATCTAGTTACAAATGGTATAAATATTTTTTGTGAATATTACATACATAATCTACAGAAAAATTATTTTTGTAGATATTAAATAAATATCTTAAAATCTACAGAAAAAAACAAAAGTAAATTACATACGAAAAATTAAATATATGATAATATTTCTATACAGAAAAAAACAAAAGTAAATTACATACGAAAAAAGGATATAAAGTGATTTTTTAAAAATATTTTTATTAGCCAGTGTTTTTGACAAATTACATCCAGAATTTGTAGGAGGTGTATGTAGTGTATGTAGTGTTTTATTCTTTAGAGATACTATAATGGCCCCAGGGAAGTGTGTCAAAACTACGATCCGTTTCCCATTTCATATTTATTTACGTTTACTGCTAATGATACGATTTTACTTAATGCCCACCCACTATCTTTCTCCGAAAATTCCGACAATTTATTTAAAATTTTATCTTGCACATTATCTCTAAACCACTCTGTTATTTCAGTCGATTTATCAATAACAGCATTTTTAGTATTGAAATATTTTAAATCTAAAATCTCATTATCGTTAGATTTTTTGATGAATTCGCCACAAAATGTAGTATTAACTTTTAGTGCGTGATGTTCTTTTAAAAATTTATTAATTTTATTTTTTAAAATAACTACACAATCACCCAAAAATGTGCCTGTCTTTATGACGTAAATTAACTATAATTCCGGTTGTAGCTCTACTTTTAAAACTAGATTCTACATTAGCCCATTTTACGCGTTGCCCCAATTTTGATTGTATGCCCATACCAATATGTCTATTCAAAATTAATTTTCTAAAATGTTTAAAATGTCCCACATTAGTTTCCAATTTACGTAGAGCACCAATAGATAAATTATATTGCCGTCTACTACGAATTGCTTTATTACATGATGTAATCTGCCTTTGTAATCGTTTTAGCCAAATCTCAGCATCTCTAATTGTAAAATTATCGAATAAAATTTTCCTAAGTTTTTTTATAACCGACAATACCCCGTCAGATTGTTTAATAACACTAAAAGGATTCATTTTAACACTGGCAAATAAAAAATATTAAAAAAATCGCTTACCCTTTTATCCTTAATTTTCGACAATTTCAAAAGATGCAGCTGGATGCGGTTTTCCTGTGTCAACGGTTCCTCTGAATGTGAGACTGTACTGCCTGTCTGTGAGGTGATGTAGGTATGGTTTGTAAGTTTCTACAACCCGTTGTGGTAAAAAAGTTACACCGTGCTCCAGTTCAACCAAAATGCTGGGGCCAAATTTCCCTTGTATTATTTTTGACTGGATAATTTTAAATGGAGTTCCAATAGGTAGAGTATTCAATTTAATTATTGGTTTATGTTTCCTTTCTGTAATTAAAGATACCTCGTTAAGTTTTGATGTATCCATCTATAAAAAAAAAATACACGTTTTGAATAAAAAAGTTCTCTCAATTTAAAAAATTTTGATTAAAAAATATTTAGAAAATTATAGCAAAATCTGTTATGCTGAAAATTTAGAGATAAATCGTTTACATGGAACGAAAAATTATGATTAAATTCAAAAACAAAATATGGTATTTACATAAAAAGTAGAGAGTCAGTAAACTTTAAAATTGCTTCAAAAGCAAAGAGATTGAGAAAAATCTACTATTTAGAGGATAAATTATAATTAAATTTGATAGAAAACAAAAGATGATGAAAACCTAATAATAAAATATATATTTCTTACCTTAACGTCACTGTATATTAACTTTAACACACACCAAATATTTGTTGCTGTTGTTGTGGATTGCTGCGGTGATCTGTTCTTGCTGCTACTGTTCTCGGTGCTGGTGAGACGTAAACTGAGAAAGTAGAGAGTCAGTAAACTTTAAAATTGCTTCAAAAGCAAAGAGATTGAGAAAAATCTACTATTTAGAGGATAAATTATAATTAAATTTGATAGAAAACAAAAGATGATGAAAACCTAATAATAAAATATATATTTCTTACCTTAACGTCACTGTATATTAACTTTAACACACACCAAATATTTGTTGCTGTTGTTGTGGATTGCTGCGGTGATCTGTTCTTGCTGCTACTGTTCTCGGTGCTGGTGAGACGTAAACTGAGAAACGATGTGTTTTCCAGGTCTTATATCTTCGTTGTTGTGACGTCAATGAATAGTCTTTTATTCAAAAACAACTGCTATATCAGTAAACATTTCTTGTGAATGCGGTTGAGAATTTTCTTATCAGAATTATAACTTCCTGTAAATGTGGTTTTATTGTTTTGAGAACTTTTCTTATCAAATTCTAACTTCCCGTGTAACGGTCTGGGAAATATTTTATCAATTTTCAAGTTTCAACAAATGTGGTTTTGTTATCAGTGAGACTATATTATTTTGTTTAAAATTAAATTTTATAATGCATGATACAGGGTGGTGTCTTAATGGTTACAATCAATTTATTTTTTCTTCAGCGTATTCTCTTGGTGCGCAAGTTTAACGATACCATTAAACTCCTTCGGTCTCTAATAACGCTTTACAACATATATTAGGTCAACCACGTGACCATTCAGCATGTAGCTCTGATTTTCCTGAAATTTTAATATGTAGTGTAGTTTAGTATGTTATTCAAGGAATTGACGTTAAAACATGGTGTTAGAAATATTTTTTGAGCTAGAGTGTTTGGTTAGATATCAAACTAATCTGTTTGACTTATGAATCAATAATCTGAAGTCTGTTTGTTTGTAGGTGCTTTAGATGCAAAGATACAACCTTTTTAACCTTGAAAAGACATTTGGTCAAGTAAACAAAACCTCTAGTGTATATTGTGAAGCAAATAGAATACAATGGCATCAAAATTTTTCATATTGCGTCTATAACTAAACTTCCTCCAGATCAAAATGCGATAAGAAGTTTGACGGTACCATTAAAGTCCTTAGGTATCTAATGACGTTTTACAACATATATTAGATCAACCACGTGACCATTCAGCATGTAGCTCTGATTTTCCTGAAATTGTAATATGTAGTGTAGTTTAATATGTTATTCAAGGAATTGACGTTAAAACATGGTGTTAGAAATATTTTTTGAGTTAGAGTGTTTACCCACAACCTCCAGTTTTCCCTGTTTAAATCGGACCAATAGCAACAAAGATAGACGCTAGTGCCACGTTCATCATTCTCTACGTAATATCGTTTTTCCTGACGTCAAACGTCAAACTTCAAACGTCAAACATCAAACGTCAGTCGTCAAACGTCAAACGTCAGTCGTCAAACGTCAAACGTCAGTCGTCAAACGTCAAACTTTTCGGTGCACATACCCCCATTTTTCCCATTTAAATCAGACCAACGATAGCTGAGATACACGCTAAGGTCCTTTTGTCCTATCATTGCGCATGATTTTTCTCTTGTATGTTAATCTATATCACGCTTTCTACATAACACCCTTTTTCCCGTTTAAATCGGACCAACGATAGCTAAGATATACGCTAAGGTCCTTATGGCATTGCGCATGATTTTTTCTTTTCAACTTTAATCTATATCACGCTCTCTTCATAATGCCGTTTTTCCCATTTAAATCGAACCAACGATAGCTGAGATACACGCTAAGGTCCTTTTGTCCTATCATTGCGCATGATTTTTCTCTTGTATGTTAATCTATATCACGCTCTCTACATAGCCCCCTTTTCCCCATTTAGATCGAACCAACGATAGCTGAGATACACGCTAAGGTCCTTTTGTCCTATCATTGCGCATGATTTTTCTCTTGTATGTTAATCTATATCACGCTCTCTACATAGCCCCCTTTTCCTCATTTAGATCGAACCAACGATAGCTGAGATACACGCTAAGGTCCTTTTGTCCTGTCATTGCGCATGATTTTTCTATTCGACGGTAATCTGTACCAAGATCTCTTCATAATGCCGTTTTTCCCATTTAAATCGAACCAACGATAGCTGAGATACACGCTAAGGTCCTTTTGTCCTGTCATTGCGCATGATTTTTCTCTTGTATGTTAATCTATACGCTGATCTCTACGTAATGCCGTTTTTCCCGTTTGAATCGGACCAATAGCAGTGAAGATATACGCTAAGGCCCTTTTGGCTTTATCACTACGCAAAAATTCTATTCGACGAAATCCCGGGGCCACGGGCAGCTGTCTAACGACCGTTTTTGGCAAAATGGTGCGGTTTGGTTAGATGTCTTTTCGCAAAATGATGAAAATGGCCTCGTTTACGTGAACGCCATATCTCGTAGGTTATTTGTCTTTTCGCAAAATGATGAAAATGGCCTCGTTTACGTGAACGCCATATCTCGTAGGTTATTTGTCTTTTCGCAAAATGATGAAAATGGCCTCGTTTACGTGAACGCCATATCTCGTAGGTTACCTCTCACTCTTACACGTTGAATTCCCTATGTGGTCCCGTGGTCACTTAGTCTATCTACTCTCATACAATCCTCGCAGGCTCTGGGGTCCCTCAGGGCTCCAATTTGGGTCCTCTACTTTTCTTAATATTTGTTAATGACCTTCCTCTACGTATTACATCAGACTGCCTAATGTATGCAGATGATCTGAAAGTTTTTAAGAAAATATCCACCCTAGATGACTATCTAGACCTTCAAAATGACTTAGACTCAATTTCGGATTGGTCATTTGAAAATAAATTACATTTTAATCTTTCCAAATGCAAGGTTATTACATTCAGTAACATTCGTAATCCTCAAAATTTTATCTACACAATGCAAGGATCAACACTAGAAAGAGTGTCAAAAATGACCGACTTGGGAATAGTTTTTCAAAATAATTTCAAATTTGACGAGCATATCCATAACATTACCAAAGAAGCTAACAAATTGTTAGGTTTTTTGAAACGCACAACTAGGGACTTTACAGACACACACTCGATTAAAAATGTATTTTTTGCTCTCGTTCGTAGTAAATTAGAATATGCATCCACTGTATGGGACCCTACACAACAAAATTTAAAACACATTTTGGAAACTATTCAAAATAAATTTGTCAAATATTTATACTTTAAAAAGTATCATACAAGTCCAGGATTTGTTTCATTTGGACCTATTAGAAAAGAGTTTGAAATTGAAAAATTGGAACATAGACGCTCTATAATCAACCTTATCTTTTTACATAAATTATTAAATGGATATTTGGACAGTCAATATTTATTGAGTCAAATAAAAATTAATGTTCCAATAGCAGGTATTCGTCCACGTCAATTAACTTTTCGTGCGGATAATCATGGTCCAGTAGAAAAAATTTGTCTTTTGTTTAATGTACACTCCGAAGGCATTTCTTGCGGTATTTTTGATGTAGCTATAAGCACATATAGAAAGGAACTTAACAAAATTGTTGGGCTCGATTAAAGAGATATAACCTTGTAGGATTTCCGTGGCCTTGGTGTGGGGTTTTGCAGACGCTCTGATTATTCCTGAATATTTCTGATTATTTCAGTAGTTTTGTTCTTTAACGAACTTTGTTAAAATTTTGTAGTAGCGAGGTTTGTTTATTATAATTTCACTTATATATTTAATTAGATATTATGTATTTTTGTTGATTTCTATTTTCGCTGTATTTATAGGAACATGTAATTAGGCTCATGCCTGTTTGTTTCTGGAATAAATAAATAAATAAATAAAATGGGTTTCCCGCTAATATCTGACTGAATATCTAATTAGAGAATTTTTGTTCAGACAAAAAATGAAGATCAGCTCATTGTCTACAAAAATGGCCCTTCAAAAATTCAATAGTTTTCGAGATAATGGCACTCAAAAATCCCCTCATTTCAGCTGCTGCTCTACCTGCAGGAATTCGGCTTTCTATGAATTAACGTGTAAGCGGGCGGACGAATTGTTCCATATCTCGAGAAAAAATTGATATTTTTCGATGATTCAAAGTTCATCGCAATGGGAAAATCCGTAGCTACAATTCCATGTAACTTGAAGTCAGTTCGTATTTGCCAAAAATATTTAAAAAAGCGGTCAAAGTTTTTTTCAACAATATTTAGAGACTGCTCCATTAATTTATTCATATTATCTTTAAAAATAGTCATTTATTCTAATTTTGCCTTTATAATGGGACCTTGGGGGGTCTTGAATGATCTCAGAATTTTTTTTGTAATACTTTTCTTGCGTTTTAATACAAAATTGATTTGTTTATTTACTTGTTTTTGCCGATTTCGGAGTTCCATAGAATCTTCGGAACAAGCGCGAATTATAATCTTATGATCTGTTATATTGATTTCCAATGCACATCATTTTAAAGCTTAGATGGTCTACTTTTCGAATATATTTTTTTATTTTTAATAGAGTCTAATAATTTTCAAGAAATGAGGAAAATTGATCACACGAGTGAAAACCGGCCTTTTTTTGTTTAACTATTTCTTGTTCCCCGCTCTTTATTTTTTGAGGAATAATAACTAGATCAAAGTAAAGCTTATATTCTGACCTTTCCATTGTTATAAGTCAATCCCCATATCCGTTCTTGGTTCTAAAAAGGTTGTTACAATTATATACTTCATTTTTACGCTCCCTCTATGAGATCCATGATATTGTATATAACCTAACCTCGTGTACCCACGCGGCGATAGTTGTCTGCATGTGTTTGTGTACAATCTTTGTGATGATGATATTTTTTCATTATTTATTTTAAATTATTTATTTAAAATAAAATAAATATTTTTCATTAAATTAATTCAATTATAAAAAAAAGAAGTGTTTAAAGTGAGAAATTTCCACGTTATTCTTGTCTACAAGAAAGAATATTGTTCTATTTTGCCTCAACTTTAAAAACTTTGTGTAATTGTTCTAACGGTTGGATCATCTATTTTTTGGTAGCTCTTGGTGTTGTTGAAATGGAAGCGGATTCCGTTCCAGAATGCTTTCTTTGTAAGAAGGGTGTTAATGTTACTCGTGGTTTAGAAAATTTGATTCGAGTGAGCAAGGAGATATGCGATAATTTCCACCTATTTCTCCAGAAACAATCCTCTGTACGAATGCACAACAAGTGTAGGGACCGCTATATTATTAAATCTCAAGGCAAGTTCGCTTACAACGGGTTTGACAAGCACTCTTCAAGACCATTTAACGAGCCCGAAGAGACAAAAGAAGCACTCCCATAGTGACTTGACTTCAAAAACAATTGTTTGTTCCGTCAGTTACTTGCTTTGATAGAAAAGGAGAAAAGAAAGAGCAGTTTGGTAAAGAAGCGTACCATCGTACTTGTTTTGAACACAGAATTTAAGACCACATTTCTAAATCAGATCACAGCTCATATTGATATAGAAAAGTATAAAGCGACGCTAGAAATAATTTCTGGGATCGACCTCACAGTTGTTGGTGCAGGATATCATGAAGTCTGTCGACTGGCATTTTATCAATTGTCTGAAAAAGCTTCTGGTAAGGCTAAACCGAAGGGACGGCCCAAAGACTCAGATATTTCAGCACAGATTGAGAGAATTGTTGCTTATATTATGAAAACTGGGGAAGAAATGTACAACATGGCAGAGTTGACCAAAATTGGAGGTATTTATCAATATTAACCAGTTACATGATCTGAAAGTAACAAAAATATTATTCGGCTATTGGTAGTGTTTAAAAAGTAAAGGGAAGTGAAGTGACGATGGTTCATATAGATTACCGAATAATAATAAAATAAATAAGTAAACTGTCGTTCAGTTTTTGGTATTTTAACCGTCTCAAGAACGGCACACCTAAGGCGAATTTTCTGAAAAAAACCTCACAATAGCTCTACTTTGCGCTACTTTGCAGAAAAAAAAACAGGTGAAATCCGCCAGTAATTGTCAAATAATCGATTATTTCCGAGATTTTCATTTACGAACTCCGTAATTTAGCGAGAAGAGCAAAGGTGCTGGCGCCATCTGCAATTTTAAAGTGCAAAAGATGAAGATCAATGCATTTCCAACCCCATCGAGCGGAAATTCGGCAAGAAATTACCATATCTATTCAATATGAAAATTACGGATTTTTCGAAGTTTGATTTTGCAAAAAATATTGGCATTGCGAAAAAACTGGTAGGGATCATTTTTAAAGAGAATGAGCTGATATTTATTTTTTGTCTGAACAAAAATTCTCTAATTGGCATATTTAGACAGATATTAGCGGAAAACCCGTTTTTCAGAGTTTAGGGGTCCATTTTCAGCCCCTTCCGGTACCAAGAACGCGTTAAGGATTTTCTCATTTAAAAACACCTGCAATGACCTACAAATCAACGATTTTTTTACAGCTTTCGATCTTTTCAGTCCTTCATTTACTGGACTACTGTTAATTTTGTGAAATTTATAGAAAAATAATTATAAATAAATCAGAAATCCACCCCTTTATTGACTTTGAATTTTTTTTTCTATTTTTTGTTACAGATCTCTTAAAGAAATCGAAACAAGGTAGAATAATATTTACTGCCTCTGTAGCTTCTTTTATTCACTTGATGTTTTCAAATACAGTAACAGCAAATGATATAAAAAATCCACCATCGTTTCTTAGAATTTTCGACTACGCAAACGCAAAATTTTGCACCGTAACTTCCTCTAGGATATTTGCTGAAAAATTGGGGAAGTGGAATATTACATCGAACGCGTATCATCCGGGAATTGCGAAGACTAATATATGGAATGGAGCAAGAATAGCCTCTGTTGGTATCTGGGAAACGTTCATTTATTACTTTGGTATACATCTAGTACCCTCGTTTTTTGGTATCGTAAGTATATTTTATAATACTATATAACAAGTGCGAGAAAAAGTACTTTTCCGCATGCAACTACCTTGACTGAACGGCGTGACATAGGGTTTAATTTATTGGAATTTTGACTTTGAAAGAATTGTCAATCAACATAAGGGAACAATAAAGATGTAATGGTTTAGAATTATGTATGTATTTTTCGAATTTTCAGACCCATTGGGATCACTATAAATATTTTAGGGGGTGCTCAAACAATTATGGATTTTTATTGTGTATTATTCAATAAGTGGAATTTTGATCCCCTCAGGGGTCTTTTGAATTGTTTTAGGGGGTCAAACATCATTATATAATTTTAAACGTCTTTGGATCTAATTTTGCCTTCCTGACAATTGATAATTTTCTCCAAGTTGAATTTTTTCCCAGAGCTCTTGTTTGTATTTAATTCGCCCCTAAAAATTATATTTATCAAGATTAAAAAAAATCTAATGAGTGGTCAAACATGGTCAAAAATTGGTCGATCCTACGGTTCATGAAGTTTTGAAAAATAAGCTTTAGGGCGCTTTGGCTTTAATAAAGTTAGTGGGTAGTCAAACATGGTAAATAGCTGCTTTTAATACTAAAATTTTTAAATTTTGGGGGGGGGGGCAGCTTCACACAACTGCTCATGAGCAACCAATATAATAATTACAAATTGTTAAGAACGTTACCAGATTCGAATATTATTAAAATGAATGTGTTAAAACTTGAGTTTTCCTATACTATAGGAAATCTTAAAAACACATGCCAAAAAAATTATTGAATTCGATGAAATTGTTCCATGAGCTTCAGATTTGATGTTGTAGATAATATTGACAACATCTTCAAAAACATCATTGAAATAAAACTCTTCAGTAATATTTTCTTTAAACTTGTTAAGGTAAAAATGTTGTAAATCTATTTGTATATTATTGCTATAATAAAAGTCGAGATTTCTTCAATTTCTTCTTATTCATTTTGGTATATTTTCACCCCATGGTGTTGAGGAACGTATTCTCGAATTTCTTTCCCTATTCATAATTTTGTATTAATAATTTTTTATTTTAATTTTGATATTTTTATAATTTTTTTTAATTTCACTTTTAGACAGCAGATAAGGCTTGTCAAGCTGCCGTGGAGATGGCAATATCTAAAGAATTCGACAACGTCACTGGAACGTTTTTCGGAAAATATTTTCCGAATTTGATGCCCAGATCAGCCAACAACACAAAACGCTGTTACCAAATTTGGCAAGCCACAGAAAAAATTGTCGGGCTTAAACCAGAAGAGATTTTAGAATAACAGTGCTTGTGAAACAAAAAATAAAACAAGATGTGATATGTTTTTGAATTAAATTAGTATCCTGGACAAACATTAACAGAACTTTTGAGTAGTTAAGTGCAGCACAGATACAGGTTGCAGTTCAGAATATACTCATGGGGAAGGGTAACTGTTATTTTTGGGAAAAAAGCATTATTTATGTACAAAATAGATAAGTAATTTATTTTAGATAGAGAAATCTTAAAATTATCATTTACAGTACACACCAACTTTCATGTTGTTTGTTCTCTTCTGTTACAAATATTTATTTTCTAATATTCAGACATGCTACAGCAACTGCGAACATGAAAAAATTTCCAAATCCAATTGATTATTAGCCGTTCTTCCTAAGACCACAAATCAAAATCACATGACCAATGATTTCACCCAAAGGCGAAATCTAGAGCTGGACAGTACTCGAGTAAATTGTACTTACAGTTCATCAAATTTCTAGAGGCTTTCGACGGCTAGACAGAGAAAGCGCTACTGACAGGCATCCCGACGGATTTACGCAATGAAAGTACACTCTGCGCATCAAGTATTTCACTATTTCATTCAGACGTAAATGTCAGATGTAAATTTCGCTAAAACATTTCTTTTATTTTCGTTTGTGTTTTTTGCTCATTACAGTTTAATAGAACCTAAGTATGGAGTTTAATAGCAAATTAAGAGTGATTAACAGTCAATTAAGAGTGATTAACAGTCAATCTCGCGAAATAATAGCCAATGTTATAGAGTTTATGAGAAGAGAAGGAAACTTTAATTCACCTTCAATACCATTTAAAAATGTAAATGATCGTGTTGCTGCAGCCACAGGAGTATCTAAAAACACTGTCGTCCGCATTTCTGGAGAGAAAAAAAGAATCGATAACCGTGAGATATCGGAATTTTCATCACCAAGAAAAACCATTAAAAAACCAAAAACAGTTAATGATATAGATGAAGCTGCACAAGAATCAAATTTTATTTTTTTATTATTAGATAGCTATTTTTGTTTCTGAGTTGTGTTCATTTACAGGCTCAATTTTTTTCCGTTTCTCCTTTTTGATTTTATATGGGGTTTCAAGTTGTTTTTGACTTATTTCGACGTAAATCACAACAACACACTTTTTTAATAAAGCAAACAAGTGTTAAGAGGTATATGTACATGTAAACTACAATTACAAAAAATTGATATGAAACCCATGAAACTACCAACAAAAATGTAAAGCTAGCTTCCGTACTAGAACATGGTGTCATTCGTCGAGATAATTTATCGTTTTGTTTAATAGATCAAGAAATGTAAATATTCCCCTGTTATTTTTTATAAAATTATAAGAGAAATAAATTTTTTTCTAAATAGTATAGTTTATTATTTTGT
The DNA here is from genome assembly GCA_927349885.1 of Psylliodes chrysocephalus. Taxonomy (NCBI): domain Eukaryota; kingdom Metazoa; phylum Arthropoda; class Insecta; order Coleoptera; family Chrysomelidae; genus Psylliodes; species Psylliodes chrysocephalus. The sequence goes on from OV651820.1 coordinate 143,377, forward strand.
AGAAAAACAAAATTTCGAAAATTTTAGTAATGTTTCAGAAACAACCGTTATTAATAATAGGTACCATTTTCCTTAATAAGGTAGAAATAAAATATAAATTATTTACACGATTTACAAAGGCCTACAAAAAAACTATAGGTATTTTCCGCTATCCTATAAAATTTATATTTTCTGACTCAATTTCAAAAGGTTGAAGGAATTCCAAAACACCTTTTATGGCATAATAATTATTTTCAATTCTACATACTATCTTTAGCTGCTTTTAAAAACGTTCTAAGAAAGTCCAATCAGACCAATTTAATCCCTAAACTATTCCACACTTTTAAAATTTAATTACCTAAAAATATTAAAAACAATTTAAAATAACTTGTTTAGCAGACTGTACAATAGCTATCTTAGTCACACGTAGCGCGTTCTCTGTCTGGGCGTCGAACACCTCTAGAAATTTGATGAACTGTAAGTACTCAAAATACTCATTAATTGGAAAAATTTCGAGTACTTTACGTTTTAAAAGACTTAGTACTTCTGATTCATACAACTGACAAGTAACGAGTATGAGTACGAGTAGCGACGCACGAATAGATAAAGGCAAAGCTTATGTTGTTTGATGTGTCTTACATTGCATTAATTAAGCCATCGAATATGTACAAAAAGTATATGTCATTAGATTTTTTATGAGATATTATAAATTGCTTAAGGTTGTGATAAACATGATTGATTATATTTTTAATTATTAAACTAGTCGTTTTAAAATAGTTTTATTTGTAATATCCTAACATTGAAAACGAATAAACAACATAGGTATAAATATCTGTTAGGTTGCTACAACTACGTTGAGCAGCTACCATTGTTTTATTTATTATGTACAATATATTTAGTTTGTAAATGACATAAAAATTAAAAAAAAACTTTAATTGAAGCTACGATTACCTGTTTGACAGATTCGTAAATACAATATGGAGGAAATTAACCATTCAATCATCTACAGTGATAGATAATTAGATATGCCTTGTTTGCATACACAATTGTCATATGATAATAAGGTCCATCTCATGCACAACAAACCGTAGTACCAGCACAGGTTGCCACAGTGTCTCTTTCGGCTAAATGGATAAGGATAATAATGATTAGTTCCCAACGTTTCAATGTTCTAGAGACTTAATATGGAGCTTAATATTTAACAGTTAATTCAAGGATCTTTATCATATTCATAAAATTTCTCATTTAATTTTTTTCTGCAATGAATCGGTGTTTAATTTAGGTGTTTTTAGATTTTGTTCACTACGATACATCGTTTTAACCATTAAATACTATATTTTAACTGAACATTTGGCAACTCTGTTTGTGTACGTTTTTAAAAGTGTTGGTTGGTGTTTTATTTTAGTGGAATATCCTTGTTTTATTTATTTATACAGGGTGTTTCATTGGTAAAGGGACTCCCTTTAACCATGTATGGAAACCACCGAGGTGCTTCTAAATAACCTATACTTAATGGGTCTTTTGACCTTTATAGCCAATTTGGCCTATTTCTTTCCAGACTCATAACTTATTAACCACCCTGTATATGTTTTTGACATTTGGCGTACTTATTCACCGTAACTTACCAAATATAAACAAGTAACGAAATCCAGGTTCGTCTTTACAAAAAATTAATAAATTCGTTCATCCTTAAAACAATATCCTGTATGTCTGAATTTGAAATTTTTGTTTTCATATTTGAAAAGAGCACAAAACACTGAATTCAATAATGTACATTTTATTTTTGCGCAGACGATTTTACTACTGAAATTATAAGTCCAAACTGTTATTTTTGAGCATTTTGAAGGTACAAATTGAAAACGGACGGAGTTTTATTAATTTTATTACGGTATATTTAAAATTATTTAAAGAAGTATAGTTCTAAAAGCTACAGATATGTCAATACTTATAATTGTATGCATCTACACCATTTCAAAAAATAATATCAGGTCCGGTTTTAGGGCCAAAAATCAGAATTATTTTTTTTTCGACCGCACCCTGTATAAATTATTCCATATGTAAGTTTTAATAAATAGTATGTAGGATAATAATATGGAAAGAGACTAACATTCAGTAGAACAAATAATAACATTTACAACTAAAGGAAAAACACATAAATAATAACTAATTAATACATAATAAACAAATCAAAATAACAACTAATAATACAAAGAAATACAAATGTTGGAAATTAAGTAATAACCTTATTGCTACTAAAAACTACAAGAGTTGTTCAAAATGACCTCCATTTTGTTCGATGCATTTTCTTGCTCGTTTTAAAATATGGTTGACGAGTGCATCGGGATTATTTTTCATTTCTTCGCACGCGTTTTATACCTTCCCATCTAATTCTTCCCTACTATTTATGGGAGTAGAATATACTTTTGTTTTTAGATGTCCCCAAACGTGGTAATCCAGCGGATTAAAGTCAGGCGATCTTAAAGGCCAATGATTGGGAGCACCTCTGCCTATCCACGTATTAGGAAAATTTTAATTCAAAAATTCTCCAACAAATAATAAGATAAAAAGTTACGTTGGAACAAAATTTTAGGGGTTGCGTTGTCCACCCCTTACAACCATGGGGTAAACCAAATAAATTACTGGCTAAGTGTCTTTTTGGTAGTAGAAAATGTCAGGTTAATTTCAATATTGTAACTTGTTTAGTGCTTGTGAAAAAAATTGTTAAACAAATTTTATGTACCCCCTTTAAGGGGCTGTATCTTAACAAGGGATGCTCCAATGAAGTTTCTTTATATGAAAGATCCTATCTTTTTTTCGATGAGGAATCACCCCTTAAATGTTTTACACTTATTTAGTTACACCCTGTATATATTTTTTTATTATGGATTTATTGTTTTTGTTTGAAAGTACTCATAATTGTGCAACATGTAGATTGGCCGTCTGATAGATAAAATAAACAATTTTCGAGATGAAATAAGATGGGATGGGATATTAAACTGTGGTTTAGTGGAGCGGAACGTTTTGTTTTTGTGCACCTGAACGCACGTACCTCATTACAGGCGGGAAGTGTGTGGCTCGTTCACAATAGCTGCTACTGCGGTGAACCACCGACACCGAAACCGAAGAAAAAAAATTTCATTCTTCCGAAGCACCAACGTTATGTCACGGTCCACCACCTTATTAGTTACGATGAGGATCATTCTACGGACGGGTACGGCTTATTTGAAGACACGAGATGAATTGATTATTAATTAAAGTGGATTTCTACTATTATTAATATCTATTATATATTTATTTATATTTGAATTTACTTGTTAATGTTTATATTGTTCATAAATGTTACATAAAAAAATATGACAATAAAAATGGATGACAGTGACCAAAAAAGAAGTTGTTATTCTTAATCTTAATAAATATCTATTTTATAGGTTTGTACATTACAACAATATCAAGTTGCTAAATAACTATTTATCTATTTACATTATACGAAATTTCCCGTTCTAAATACCTCGAATTTCGAAAAATTACATTTCACTACATGCTGTGTACGTGCTATTTTTATAAAGGTGGGTCCACATTGCTCGCGAACAGTGCGAATGAACACAACAAACGAAGCAAACAGCACGAATAAAACAAAAATCATATTCGTTGTGTTTGGGCTGTTTGCAGCGTTCCTGGTGCTTGCAATCACCCAAAACACGTGTTTTGACTGTTCGGTCGGGTATCGGTACATCAAAGGGATGTATATTGCGCTCGCGAGCACAGTTGACGGCGGTTTGGTGATTTTTTTTTTGTTTTTACTGTTCGCTTTTAAGTTCAGTCAAGTACGAGCCGACGAGCGTACGAGCAAGGCGCAGTGCAATATGGAGTGGACTGAAGAAAACATTTTATAATGATAATAAACGCAGTGGCAGCCGCCGTTAATAATAATTGATCATCTATGTCGGAACCGCAAGAGCGCAAACACAGAACTACAATGTGGACACTTTTTCTTGCGGATAAAACGATCTTGACAAACAGAAGAAACATAAAGCAACGTTCCGGAAACAGCATAAACGCGATCATGAGCACGAGCGTTAGCACGAACAGGAGCAATGTAGAACCACCTTAAGAACGTGTTTCAAACATAAATCTATTACTATAGAAAAAGTATAAAAAATAATAATTAAAAGTTCTTTTTTTCTATAGGTCAGAAGGAATTTGGTAACAATTGGCGTTAAAAACAGTGTATAATAGATGATTAATAAGGAAATTTTCTTAATCAACTTGTTGTTAGGCAAGATTCTCACGATTTGGCCTTGCTGCGCATGTCACTCGACTAAAATTATAAGGAATCATGTCAACAGTGAGAGCAGTGCTGCATGACATACCATAATTATCGTATTTGTATGATATACTAAAAAATTTCCCAATTTTTCGGAATTTTTATTTTCCAACTTACGAGCTAGATTGAATTTCTGTTGCATATACACGTTTAATGCGTTTAATATTTTTGTAATATATTATTACTTGCGTAATATTATATAAAATTTAAAAATATTTATAATTACAGTGTAATTCACAAATGTGACGGTAGTTTTTTTGGAAAATGTCACTAATTCTATTGTAACGTCAGGGAAGCATTTTTTCAAAAAGTTCTACTCGATATGGTATTTTGTCGACCACATATTGCACAATACACATTTCTTATACAAGGTGTTTTATAGTAAGAACCACGAAAGAAATTTTTTTTTAGGATTACTTCAAAACCCTTTGCTTATGAATTGTTTTTTTGAAAAAGTAATATTACTAAAATATGCGTACCTCTAAACTTTACAATATACAAGGCGGCTTATTTATTGAAAGATATTCTATTTTAATAAAAGTACAAAACCACAAACACCCTAAACTTTCCCGAGTCAAATGTATATAATAATATTTTTAATTATACGTATGTACTAAAACATGTAGTAATGTGTGTGTATACAACAGAAATTCAATCTAGCTCGTAGGTTTGAAAATAAAAAGGCAATTTTCAACTTTAACACCCTGTATATCGAAAACTAGTCATAGGATTAAGTTGAGCCTATTTACACTTTTGGTTACTAGGTTAAGTACAGAAACATGCCAAATTTTCAGAAAAATTGACCGGTTTCCACATAAGGAAATACGTAAAGGGTTCTTTCGATAATGGATGTGTAAGTTTTAAACCTACATAAGAAATGATGTTAAAATTCATGACATCTTTAAAAATGTATAGACAAAAACAATTGGGAGATCAAAATCAGAAAGGGTTACATGATTACACGAAAAAGAAATTATTTTTGAAACTTTAATTGAACAAGAATAGGTTGTTTTTTTTTTGAAGGGCTCCTCAGGATATTGCATTCCAAACGATAACGAAATTTCAATAATATATTTCAAATCAAAAGATACAAAAAACATAAAACTCTAATCAAGGCGTCATTTCACCTACTTCCCGCATTTTCTTTTTTTTCTTAACCCCAATTTATCTTGTTTTTTTGTTGTGATCTGTTACATTTGAGAACAATTGTCATTGGCCTCTAACCTAAAGACGCATATGTTAAACGTGGTCTCTACTTGAAGACACACCTACTAAACGCGGCCTTTTACATAAAATGCAGCTAGCAGAAAAAAACTACTACACTTTTATGTTTTTCTTATATATTTATTCAAAAAAATTATTATCTAATTACCTTAATTACATAAACTCTTAAATTAACCAGACTCTGATAACGTCACACTAGTAAGGTCAGTTTCGTACCATACAATTATGAGAAGAAAAAAAAGATAATTTTTAGAGCATTGTACAGTTTGGTCGTCTGGCAACACTGATGCTGAAACAGTCCACGAGTCCACTAGCCGTCGAGTAGGCGAGTGAAGGGCGCTCTCGTGAGTTCGAGAATAGGATACCTGACAATGATGCCAGATCAGGGAATTTTTCCCTGGTTCTAAAGACTTTTAAGACACTTAGGGATGAAGGAATTACTATTTAAATCTAAAAATTTTTAAATTAACTCATCTATAATAAAAAAAATTTTCAAGTGCAAGCAAAATATCGTTATTAAAACCTATTCCAATCGAGTAAACAAATTCATCCATTCGTCATGTCATGATTTATTCCGCCCTCGAAAAATCATCACCCTGCGCGACGGACACCAATGCCTTGATGTCGCCTTTATTAAATGTTTTAATTTGACATTTTGCTGCGACTGTGGACTGTATTATTTTATTTTAAGTTCGTTTTGTTTATTAATCGACTTTAAAAAAAGAGGAGGTTCTCAATTTGTAGGAATATTTTGTTTTATGTATGTTCAGCGATAATTCTTTGCTACCTACGTAGTTAGAAAAAGGGCTCTTCAGGGGTGGTCCTACATAAATGTGGTCAATATCTAATAAGGGGTCCATTAGAAAATCATCAAACTCTTCATTTTTTATATATTTTCAGCGACAGTTCTTTACCACGTTGTCCGATTTTTATGATTATTTTTTTGTTATAAAGGGGATAACTCAGGGGTAGTATCGTATATAATTCTGTACCATCTGTGAATAAGTCGGTAAGTCAAAAATTGAAGTTTTTCAGTATGGCCATTTTAAACAACATTTTGATGTTTTCGAAAAACAAATTTTAAGTTGAATTTCGTTTTTTTGAAATAGGTTGTTAATTATACAACCAACAATGTAAATAATTCTGACTTGTGAAATTATATTACTTAATGCAAAAAATCTGACCTCAAATGTGTGTGTTGTTGTTGAGTTACTGACTTATTCTAGTATAAATAAACAAGACAAATTTTTTTTTATATTTTTATTTATTCATGAAAAAAGCAAAGTAAACTTATTTCAAATAACAAACATTTTGTTTGGAAAAGAAAACTAAAAAATGACTGATCATTTGGATAAACCTCTTCCAAATCCGAGGATAGCTGTAGTTACCGGTTTTGGCACAAAAAACTGGAAAAATCCAACTATTCAAGACGTCTTCTGAAGTAAGCTCATGGAGGAAACTATTGCGAATTTAAAGCACCCATTTATTCACCAAACAGAATGGGAAGAGCCCTTTAGATATGTGTAGATATCTTATTTTTACTAAAATTTTACTTATCCACTTATTCACGGATGGTACAGAATTGGTCTCTGAGAAATTCAAAAATATCATTTTTAAAGGACGTCTGCACGATTTTGAAGTCGGTTGCGATGCAAGAACATATTTTTAATTTTTATTTGATGCTTGCTTGTACCCTTTTTTTAAATAAACTAGACTCGTATAATGAAAAACGACAACTTTTAGTTTCTTTTGCCTTAAATACCTTCAACCAGAGAAAACAGATGTAGCTATTAATTATTTTAATATAATATTCATGTTGCCAACATGAAGTCCGGAGTGCAGAGGCGTGTGGTGAGAGGTAAGATAAACAGAAGGATTTTACAGCGATACAAAAAAAAAATGATCATTGAATATACAGGGTCATTCTATATGGGCGGAACGGGTCATTCTATATAGCGGAACACTTGATTTATGACTTAACTATGACGTACGATAATTTGACTTATATAAAAGTTTTTGTACATTTTATGTACTATTTATTGACGTTTACAGATTTCCCGCATACGTAATGGTTTTCAAGATATGACGTCATCGGGCAATATTTTAAATAAGTCTAGGACCCACTTAATGTACCATTGGTGAAATCAGACAGATCATACTAACTCGAAAAAAAATATAAATACAGGGTGATCCATGACCCGGTATGTATCAGCGCTTGTGCGCTTATAATAATGTAGAAAATGCAAGCCCTGTTGCCACATCTAGTATCAAATACTTGATATCCAACTTAACTAGGTTTTGAAATTTATTAAAAATTTTACATCTAATTAGGGCGGATTCGCCATTGGTTCATTTCATAAAAACACATTACTTTAAAATAAATAACATAATAATAATTTTTTTGTTTTCATATGTATTAATATTTATTTTTGGGTACGCCACTGCGCTCTGGTTAATCGCGTTTCCGTGGTGCTCTTTTATAAGTGAGCCCGATGGAGCGAGAAGTGTTCTCAAAAGTTTTTAGTTAAAAAGATATCGCACGTTAACAAATCCGCAAACGTAGTGAAACAAACATAAAATCACTTAATTTGCACAATGCAGACAGTGAGGTCACAAAGTAGGGCGGGGCATACGAACTTTCCAATCATTGAAATAAAATAAGGCGGAGATGCTATAGCGATACTAAAAGTGTCCGCACAGTTGTATGTCATAGGTCAAACTTGAACAAGTCGAGTTAGTCAATCTTCAAATATAAAATTATTAACGTCAAAATTTCACTTTAGCTAAGTATCCTTAAAAAAAGTTTCTTTCACTAAACAAAAATGTATTTATTGTTTTTTATAGTTGAAATCACCGTTTCCATTGTTGATAGAAATAATACAAATAATTCTTTTTTCAACCTTCCTAAGGCAAAAATGTACCTTTCTTTTACACTGCTTTGTGTGCTAGAATTAAAACGGACTTAGGTTAGGTATCCCGAAACCGATAAAACATGGGAAAGTAGGACATCGCCACCACCATTCTGCGGTTTTACGCCATGGAAGACTATTTCAGATTGATAGATATATTATTGAAAATTGTATCGATTCGAACAAAAACCCTGTCATCCTCGTGTAGAAAATAAGCTTAAAATGTATTGAAACTAAGTAAAATTTTTCTCGAAATTAGTTTCGCTGTGCAGGAACGTCTCCAAAATATTTGAAATTTAAAATAAGTATATTATATTTTATATATCTAATACAGAATAAATACATAAGTATATATGTCATTTTTATTTTGTTAACTTGGTTGCACTTCCCTTGTATAGAAGTGCTCTAGTCACTTAATTATAAATGAGACTATATAATGTTTATGAAATATTTAAAACAATAATTTCAATTAATACGAAAGCGGACATTGAAAGAGTAACAAACGCTAGTCTAAATCAAATCATCAAACGATATTCAGTTTGTCACACTTTTTGTTAGAAGCCCATTTTATATATTATTGATTCATATTGATTAAAGTTTTAGACTGCCAGAGATAAAATATTTGCTTTGCTAGTTTATTTTTTATTTAAATTAGTAAACAATGAATTAACGTTATCTATTTGAAAGTATCAAAGTGAAATCGTTGTTTAAATATTTTGTATTATGAATGAATAAATTTTAGAAATTTAAATATTTGTTGAATATTTTTTCTACATGACGAGGTGGCCGAGTGGTTAAGGCGTTGGACTGCTAATCCAATGGGCTCTGCCCGCGTGGGTTCGAATCCCATCCTCGTCGATATTTTTTTGATCTTTATGCATTTGTAAAATACGCTAGAAAAATTCCAGCTAGTGACACCTTGCAATTGAATGTATAAACATAAGAAGAATGTATTTTTAAATTTTGTTTTGATTCTAGTAGGAGTATTTCCCTATCTAACATTCTTTTATTCCTATTCTCTAGGTACTTCGCATATAAAATGTAGTCGTCAGACAAAAACACCAGCAGATCCAATGGGGCAATTCCTCCCCCCTCCATTGATACTAATCCTTTGACCGTTGAAAGCTATTTAAAAAAAATTGCTCACGCTTTGAACCCAGCAAACAGCCCCTTTCCCCCTTGGAAAGGTTCTGGATCCGCCTCTGGACAAGAAGCTATCAGAAACTATTTTGAAATTTATATTTATTACTCTCCAAATCCAAAAAGGTAAAAAATTCATAAAGTATACATACTTAGATATATAAATAAAACAAACAATAACGTTTTTATTAGTTTTAAAATGTCGTAGAAAAAGTTATATTCCTAGTTCATGCATACAGCGAGTTTTCTGAACTTCTCTGCTTGAATATTCATGATTTAATTAAAGCAACCAGCAAACTCTCTTTCTCCGTATGACACCTGAAAGATGTAATTTTTTCGAAGACGGTCCTGGTTCAACGTTCGAGATGAGTGTTGTAAAAATGTCTGAATCCATTACCAATTGCGGTTTTTTGGTTAGTTACTTGTCTCTTACACTTTCTTGAGAGTTACTTTTGTGTTATAGATTAACGCAGCATCATTGCAGAAAAAAATGTTGTGGTTTTTTCTTCAGTTCATCTTCGTTAAAAAGAATAAAAAATAGTTATACAAAGATTTAAAAAAAATTAATTTGATGTTGACGTAATGAATACGAAGTAATCATTATCTATATATTTTGATACCACTCACGGTTTATTTAAAAAAAAAAAAAAACTATATTAAAATATCTATTAAATTCAAAAATAGTATATTGTTTCACGAGTGACGAAAAATGATTTTCGACGAGTAAAACACTATACTTTTTCTACGAACTCTATTATGTCGTGTAGGTACCTACTAAAATGAAAAAAAAAACAAACGTTAGCAAATGCTTTATTTTGTGTTAGGAATAACAAAAAATTAACCAACAATTAAATATTTCAGAAATATTATTTATTATTTAAATATTGATTTATTGTTATATTTGAACAATTGTTCAAAATTATGGGGGTATCACACTCAAGCTTTTTATTTATTGAGGTAGATGCCGACATATTTGTTCTACTGTTAAATGTCATTTCAGATGATGATGCGCCATAATCGGATGAACTAGTAGTTTCCTTATTTTGTACAGATTGTAAAATTTTAGTTTGTATTTGGTTTTTACTGTTCGTGTATTCATCAACATATCCTTCCGCAACACTACTAGATTTCCAACCACCGTGCTTTTTTAACAGAAGCAAGTCACCTCCTGCATCCACTAATAGCGTTGCGGATGTTCTGCGGAAACAGTGCCCAGTGTAATCTTGAGGATTCGGAAGCGTTAAAAACTGAGCAATTTCGTTAGGAAATTTACTGATTTTATTAATTCCAACAACATGTCTGCTACACTTTCCATTCTGATAGTTAATAAAGAATCTTGAATTAATTTGATCCATGTTTGCGGGACGTAGGCTCATATATTTTTTAGAAATATCATAAAAGGGTCCAGAAATATGAAAAGAACGCGGAACTTTTGTTTTTGTATTACGGATTTTAACTAACAGAATACTTCCAGTATCCTTTACATCGCTTATTGTTAAATCTTTTAGTTCGTGGCAACGACAAGCGCCAGATAATCCAAAAACTAATGCTACCTACAAATATTAGTACCTAGTTATGTATTAAGTATTTGTTAAAATAAAAATAATAATTCCGTTACCTTTGTTATTAAATATTTATAGTCAGGTGCATTCTTTAGGAAAGTCTTTATGTCTTCAGGCGAAAAAATTTTGGATTTTTGGCTTTTAAAACCATCAGATTTTCTTTTCAAAATCGAACGTAACTTTGGATATTTACTAATATAGACATCATTTTTAACAGAGAGTGTAGTTCTTAGCATCGAATAAATGGACCATAAAGTCGACGGTTTAAAATTTGAACATATTTCTCCAAAGTATGCTAGTAGTACAGTTTCCGAAAATGATTTCACTTTATTTTTTTCTCTCCAGTCCAAAAATTTGATATAAATTTCTTCATATCTCTTTTTTGATTTGGCCGGTAATAAATCTGAAGAGGTTTCTTCAGCTTTAAAAATAATTTCTGGGCGAGTACAATCGCTTTCTGACTCAGACATCATGAAAATGTGTTAAATTTAGGACGAATTGAAACTGACAGTTCTCAAAAGTGATAAAACTTCAAATAAACAAATGAAAACCAGGAAACTAGATGTAGATTGGTTTAATTTGCACTATTTTTATACATTTTTATTTTATCTTTAATTTATTAAAGTTTAGGTAAAAACGCATATAGAATTTAATGAGCATCTTTTTATTTCATTATTAATAATTATAAGCTGCCAAAATATTATACGAGGCGACTGATATATGAAAATATGTAACAACTTACTTTCGTCACTAGAGACGAAAGTAAACATGACTAGAAAATTTTACTACAATGTTGTAGTAGTAGACTTGTAGAAAAATACTTAACAATTTGTAGAAAATTTTACTACAATTTATAGTTAAAAACTATTCATTATTGTAGCAATTGAATTGTCGAATAAAATGCTACAACAATAGGAAAGAATTCCACAATGTTTAGTATATTTTACTATTGTTTGTAGAAGTAGAAATTTATTACAATTATCGTAATTACTACTAGTAACTTCTGAAAAAATTTGTACAAATATTAATAATTATCTCTACAAAAAATAGTAATTTTCTCTACAAAAAATAGTAATAATTTACATCCCTTCTTATGAAAAATATTCAATTTTGTTCAAAAATATTCTATAATATTGTAGAAATTCTAAGTCATGTGAACAAAACAGAATTCTGCTATTGGCCAACGTTTTCTGACGTCGATCATAAATGGCCAGACAGCAGTAGCCGTTCGCCATGTTCACATAACAAAGCATGGTACATATACGAGTACCTATAACACATTATATTATAAGCACCGATGCGTTTGAGAAAATTTTAATAATAAATTCTATTGGTGGTAAGTACATTTATTATTGTTTTTGAATAATTTACCTTTAGATAACTAATTTAAATAACCTTAGTAGATTATTTAAAAAAAAATAGTTGTGGCCAACGATCGAATGTTGTGCCGAACGATCGAATTTTGTGCCAAATTCAATGATGTTTTTGTCTTAATTGTGACATACCTTCTTTCTCATTTTTGTTAGTTATCTGACTTAGTCATTTAATATCCAAATCAGTGTAAAGGTGATAAATATCCCCGTTTTAAGGGTATGAACAGTTCAATTGTTATTAATTTTTATTTCATATTTTTCAGGTGCAGAAAAGCCAACTGAGACTGAGGGTGCTATTATTACTGTTATTTATTACATAATGTAAAAGACTTTGTATCTTTTATATTAAAACAATAAATTGTATATTTTATTAAGGAACATTTTTTTCTAGGTTATAATTATAAGAATTATGGAATACTACTACAAGTTCTATTAAAAATTACTACAATTTGTATGAATTTTTACTATTTATTGTGTAAAATTTTCGTATTTATTTTCATAAAACGCAATACATTTTTAATATAAATTCATACAATGAATAGCAAAAATTATAACAATTTGTAGAACAATTCTTATGATGCATTTGGATATTTTTACTAAATATTGTAGATAATAACTCTACAATACATTCTCCACAAATATTTGGAAATTTTTACTACAAATTGTCCCTGTCCCTATATGTACTATTTATTGTAGAGAAAAAATCTATAATTGTAGAAATTTCTTTTACAATTTTTTTTCCGTGTAGAGACGAAAGTAAACGTTATGGGATTTTTTCTCACTAGTGACGGAAATCAAGTTTTCGCTGAAAGTATCCTGTGGCGAAAGATGTCTTTTTGTAAGAGTTCGTAGAAAAAAAATGTTCTAACATTGCACATATTACATAAAACCAAAAATTTGGCTTAACTGTGATGTTATGCAATTTCAACAGATTTTGTTTGTTTTTATTGAATTTTTTGGTAGGTTTTTTCTTAAAATTGTCCCTGCATTAGTTTTATTGGTTAAAAAAATTGTTTTAGTATTATACCGGGTGTTAAAAGAATGTTATGTACTTTTAAAAAATTATAAACACCCTGTGTGTATTAGCTATTGCAAGTTATTGCAATTATAACCAAATTAGAGCCTCTAATTTTATATACATTTTCATTTTTATTTTTTTGTTTATCTCTACTTCATTATTATACTGTTTTTTAAAACACCAGTTTATATATTTTCTTAGTGAATTCTAAAAAACAGAAAACAAAAAAATGTCCCCAAGTAAAATCATATAAAAGGACCTCAAGCAAAAATCATATTAAAAGGTCCTCAAACCAGGTCGTCCTCCTTCCTTATAGTACTGCTTCACTTTTTTTTTATTAAGACTATTATTTTCTTCGCGGAGCCTCCACAAAGGCTTTGCGGAGCCCCGGGGCTCTGCGGTGCACACTTTGAGAAACACTGATGTAGATTATACAATCGATGAAACAGGATTTATTTATTTTAATTTCGAAGTTGGTTTTTGGCCAATTTTAAATGTTTGGAATTTTCAAAAATATATTTTTTTAACACCCGTTATAATACCGAAAACAGTTTTTTTTTTAATCAAGCTAACTAATGCAGTGATATTCTTAAGAAAAAACCTTTAATTAAAAAAAAAAATCAATAAAAACGAACCAAAAACTGCCGAAATTGTATAACATCAAAGTTGAGGCAAATTTTTCGTCTTCCGATCAAAATCAAATAGTTTCTATTATATTAAGAGTTAACCCGTAGAGCTCCAGTCCAATAAAGTGGAAAAAAACAATTTATTTATTTTTCTATACCTTTGTTTAATAGATATTAAAATGTTTCTGGAAATTATGAATATACCTATAGGTACCTGATTGATATTATTTACAAATGATTTGTTTTAATGTCCCTAGAAATAATTATAGGTCGCGGTTTGCAATCACTTTCAATTTGCCTATCCCTAGAACTATAATTAATATCCTATATTGTAATCATGCAATAAATGCAATTTAATAACTTGGCATCTTAATTTATTTAATAATTCAAAGTTCAAGGTAATAAACTTTATTTTTTTTTTTTCAAGAATTATCATTGTATTAGATTATATTATTATTTATAAGTTGTGATTCTGCAAATATTATAAGATAGCTTCAGCATGAAAGATCATAAAACCTAGAGCCATTAGAGGATAAAATTTAAAAGATCCTAGCCTGGAGATCTAAGTATAAAAAATTATAAAACCATCAAGGGAATGACTACTTACCAAAATATTTGTTAATTAAAATATATTTTAAATTTCTTGTGTAGGTACCTAACATCTAATAAAAAAACGGTAGACTAATCACCAAAATTTCATATTCGTACTAGAATCGGCTGACCATATCTCTTTTGATCCAATCCTGGACGCTGCACGGAAAAAAATGTGACTAGAAAATTTTACTACAATGTTGTAGTAGTAAACTTGTAGAAAAATACTTAACTTTTTGTAGAAAATTTTACTATAATTTATAGTTAAAAACTATTAATTATTGTAGCAATTGAATTGTCGAAAAAAATGCTACAACAATAGGAAAGAAGACCACAATGTTTAGTATATTTTACTATTGTTTGTAGAAGTAGAAATTTATTACAATTATTGTAATTATTACTATTAACTTCTGTTAAAATTTGTACAAATATTAATAATTATCTCTACAAAAAATAGTAATACTTTACATCCCTTCTTATAATAAAAATTGAATTTTGTCGAAATATATTCTATAATATTGTAGATATTTTAAGTCATGTGAATAAAACAGAATTCTGCTATTGGCCAACATTTTCTGACGTCGACCATTAATGGTCAGATACCAGTAGACACAAAACAAAGCATCGTACATATATAACACATTATTATATTATAAGCAGTTATGGTTCGAAAAAATTTTAATAATAACTTCTACAAGTGGTAAGTACATTTATTATTGTTTCTGAATAATTTACCTTTAGATAACTAATTTAAATAACCTTAGTAGATTATTTTAATAAAAATAGTTATGGCCAACGATCGATTGTTGTGCCAAGTTCGATGATGTTTTTTTAATTTAATTGTGACATACTTACTTTCTCATTTTTTTAGTTCTCTGACGTGGTTATTTAATATCCCAATCACTGTAAAGGTTATAGATATCCCCGTTTTATGGGTATGAGCAGTTCAATAGTTATTAATTTTTATTTCATATTTTTCAGGTGCAGTAAAACCAACTGAGATTGAGGAAGCTATTATTACTGTTATTTATTACATAATGTAATTAAGACTTTTTAATTAAAACAATAAATTTTGAATATTTTATTAAGGAACATTTTTTCTAGGTTATAATTATAATAATTGTGGAATACTACTACAAATTTTTTTAAAAATTACTACAATTTGTTTGAATTTTTACTATTTATTGTGCAAAATTTTCGTATTAATTTTCATTAAACACAATACATTTTTAATATAAATTCATACAATAAATACCAAAAATTATAACAATTTGTAGAACAATTCTTGTGATACATATGGATATTTTTACTACATATTGTAGATAATAACTCTTGTTAGGAAGTCCTGTTACATAGGATTAGAAAGCCATATATTTAGTTTTTTCTACATTAAGGGTAAGTTTATTATAATTAAACCATTCCATTACTCTTTTAAAATCCGTTTCGGCATCCTCTTTTAAAATATCCCAGGTACTGGCTTTATAAAACATTACCGTGTCATCAGCAAAGTTAATAACTTTCCCTCTTGTTGAATATAATAGTAAATCGTTGATATATAGTAGGAAAAGAATGGGTCCAAGCACTGTCCCTTGAGGTACTCCGCATGTAATTGTTCTAGCTTTGCTGATGATTCCATCAATGTCTACAAATTGTATCCTATTAATTAAGTAATCTTTAATGAAGTTGTACGTTATTCCTCGAATTCCATAACATTTTAGTTTTTCATGATTAACAGTAGATATCTATTATTAGTATTAAAACACGAAAATTAAACTATCAACAAAAATCTTAAAAATATTTTTAATTTAATAATTTCCAAATGTAAAATTGCAAAATATGTGACGTCACTCTAGGAAGAGGGGAGTATCATAAATGTGACTGGTTGTGAAAAGGACGGTTGGGTGTCAAAAATCATTAAATTCGTGTGACGTTATTTATGGATGGCCCCAAACGATCTACCTATTTGAGTTTTGACTCGCCCTGTACAAATTTATTTTAAATTAAAAAATAATGTGTTGACTAACTTTCACTTCAAAAAAATTGAGTTTCAATCGATAAGATATTCATATAAAACTGGTTATAGCGTGTGAAATACCATGTATAATCTAATCCCATTTGTTATAATGGAAAAAGCAAGAGCAATTCAAACATAAACATGGTATCCCATTTAAAAAATCTAACTTTGATATGTATCACTTTCCTTAAGAACCCTGTATACCAAATTGAAATTATTTTTAAATTGTTGCATATCCTAATATACATTTCATTGTGAAAAGAGATTAAAAAAATCAAATTGCTTTTGCTTTACAAACCGAGACGTTATCGATCGCTCACCTTGTATATCAATAATTATTATTATAATATCTAAATTTTTACTTTCCTATCTGTATACAGATATAAGGAAAGTATAGGAATCATGATTTTTTTTCGACCTCGAGTTTTCGACGGATTTTTACGTTTTGAGGTCCCCTGAATCCGTTTTGACTATTTTCGCGATGATGTCTGTGTGTGTGTCGCATAACTCATGAACCGATACACAGAAAAACACCAAATTTTAAACTTAAGCTTTGTTCCAGCGTCTAATGAGCTGATTAGATTTTGGGCAGAGTCGGAACATCTGGGGGGGGTACTTTATAGGTGGTCATTTTTATATTTTATGGAATATATCTGTTATTTACGTTTGGGAAAGAAAATTCTTCAAATGAAAGTTACTTCTTATTTTATTATCTATAATTTTTGTTATATACAAAATTTTCCTAAAATGGTCCGTATTCGCGAAATTTGACAAAATGTAAAAAAATATTTTTTTTTATAAAAATTGTTCAAACAAAAGTTGTTTGTAATATAATTCTCTATAGTTTTTATCCTATAGATAATTTCTCTAAAATGGACCGTATTCAAGATATTTGAGAAAATGTGTAAATTTCGAAATTTGAAGAAAACTCAAAAACGGATAAAGAAAAAAACATTAAATTTTAAACTTAAGTTTTATTTCGGCCTGACGTGAAATGATTAGATTTTGGACAAAGTCGGAACATCTGGGGGGGTACTTTATGGGAGGCCGTTTTTATATTTTATGGAATATATCTGTTATGTTTGGAGAAAAAAATTGTTCAAATAAAAGTTACTTCTAATATTATCTATAATTTTTGCTTTATGTAAAAATTTCCTGAAATGGTCCGTATTCGAAAAATTTGACAAAATGTGCAAAATTCTGATTTTTATGAAAATTGTTGAAATAAAAGTTGTTTGCGATATCGATCTCTATAATATTTGTTCATACATGATTTTTTTAAAATGGACCGTAATGGAAAAATTGTAGGAAAAGTGCTAAATTTAAATTTTTCAGTATTTTCATTTTCAATGAATATCTATAGAAAAATGTTTTGCGGTAGATGTATGTGGACAATGTATATATTTAGTTTATCCTCTAAACATTTATAGAGATGCTGCAATAGGTTGTACAAAATAACCGGAAAAAGTCTGTAATAACTAGATAGGAAAGTCATGTGTTGGACACATCAGATTGTTATTGTTGTTATCACAATGTAGCATTATGCAAAATTTTGATCAAATTCGTTTATCAGTATTTTCAGAAAAATTAACCTTTAAACAAGAATAATTTTTTAATAATATATCTATTAGTAATTTTGAATAAACAAATTTAATTTTTGATAGAAAATAAAAATACCTATACTTCTGTAGAAATCTTAAAAAAATATTAACATAAAATACCAGATGATTGTACCTAAATGATTCATGATTTTGTTTTTTTTTTTTAAAAAAGGTTGACAATAAATTTAAAAAATAAGTTTGACACAACAGGGATTTGTCGTTTTATGGCATCTATAAAAAAGTAGCTACACAATCAATTTTCATCAGTATAACAAAATTGTTCATTTGTCAACCGTTGAAAAAAGTTTACCATTATTTATACAGGGTGTTTGGAAGGTCTGTTCAAAGTCTTGGAGAGGATAGAGGAGATCTAAATAAGCCAAACATACCTTAGTACAAAGTTTTACGATTTTCGAGTTTTTTTCACATTTTTCTCATTTTATCTCTAAAATAGAAGATGGCAGTTTGATAATATTTTTTTTTAATAGCAGAACGTTTGTCTTTTTTAAAAGTATAAAGAAAAGAAAATCACATTGATTACAAAAAATAATAAATACATTTTTGGTAATTTTTTTTTATTATTTCTATTCAAAAAACTTGAAAACCGTAAGAATTTGTACTAAGGTATGTTTGGCTTAATTAAGTCTAAATGATCTCCCCTATTACCTCTTCAAGACTTTGCAACGACCTTCCAAACACTGTATGTAGTAATCCACAAAAATGTAAACCTTGGACGAATATCTGAACATACAATTCTTCTTTTATTAAGTGTCAGTTTGGACTTAATTTAGAAGGGTGTGTAAGTTGTCACAGATATGACTTCTGTCGGTCACGGCCTTCTGTAAAAGCATTTGTGGATTACTCTTTATATAGTATAACTCTATAAAAATTATTTCAACAATGCTATTTAAATTTATTTGATTTAAATTTTTACTTGTTCTCTTCTAATTAATTTTCTGTTTGTTACAGTACTCAAAGCACTTCAGAAAAACCACACCTTGATTCGAGCGGCTCAGATAGTGAAACGGAAGGTCATAAAATGACATACGCACCTAGCGGATTGATTCAAACACAGATCAACCCTTACCAGACGATATCAGCACCTGCGCCTTATCCCTGCCAGCCCATGTATCAGTCAGCCCCAGAAATGCTGCAAGATTATCAAGCTTTGTGACAATGGTTACTCTTACCGCAGAATTATCCTACCAGTGGCAATTTTTAGACACACTATAGTTATTATCCAAGCCTGACATTTTCAATAAAGATTACTATCTTAAAAGAATATCGTTTTAATGTTAATCGGACAAGTAACTCGTAAATGTGTATCCAAATGAGTACCTAAGGGTTAATTAGTCGATCTAATATTGATAGTAAGTAGGTGCGGACCTAGTATTACCTATAGAAGATCTAGCGATTTGTGTATAAAGAGCGCAAAATCACACAAAAAAGTTACACTTTGTGCATAAATACTACATTATTTTTTCCACAACCGCAATTTAAAAATATGCTGATTTCGATAGAAATCAAAATGAAATACAAATTCAGAAAAAAACTTAATTAAATTCACGACTCACCATTTGAGATCGCTGTTTGCTCATTTACTCTTCATTCCGTTTTGATCCAGTCTCATTTTTCCATAATCTCCTTTATTTTCAGTAGATTTTATCGCGTCCGGAAAATCTTCTATTCCCGACGACATTAATGATGATCGTATCGTGTTCAATTCTATATCAACCCTTGATACGTTAGATTTTTCAAAATAGACGTATCTCGGGCATGTATATCTGCAGCCTTGTCCATTTGACCCTAGAAGGTATATCCCAAAACTCTAACAATGGTAATCAAAGATCTACATTGAACATCAAAGGACATAATACATTCTAGGATCAAA
This sequence comes from Psylliodes chrysocephalus, assembly GCA_927349885.1. Taxonomy (NCBI): domain Eukaryota; kingdom Metazoa; phylum Arthropoda; class Insecta; order Coleoptera; family Chrysomelidae; genus Psylliodes; species Psylliodes chrysocephalus. Next base: position 163,629 of record OV651820.1, read on the forward strand.
CGTCTTTATTGTCAGAAGTGAAATGAACACGAGCTCAAACCATTGATACCGTGCTACCGACTAACTCGAAATATTTGCGGCGATTTAAATTTTTTCACGGTTATTCACTGAAAAAAAAAAAAAAACAATTATTAGGAAATTTGGAAAATGTCAAAAAAGAAGGATATTATTGAAGGAATTAGAAAGACTTTCGCAATAATTGTTCTTTATTTAAGGATTTACAACAAATATTCCCCAGGTTCGAATCCCACCGTTGGCCGGGATTTTTTTATTTAATTTAATTATTTAAAATTAATTCTGATGCCTTGGTAGGATTCCCCACTCGACCATTCACTGTTGGGTTCTAATTAACAGTGCTGTTCCTAAAGTGGCGCAAGGAAACAGTAACAAGGCCTGTCTGTAGGGGTGCAGGAGTATTAGAGTACTAATACTCCTGCACTATGGAGTATTAGACTACTAATACAATCCATAACCTACATAGAACACTAGGCTAATGACCTTAGATGTTGAAGCCGTACAACAAATAAAAAAAAAAAAAAACAACAAATATTCTTTTTTAGGTATATTTTAATATTTGCTTTTTTTATCGGTGTCACCAACTTTCTTGATTGAATGAATTGATCAATTCATAATATTAGCTGAGAATTTTTTTGGGACATTTTGTTATTTCTCAGGAACGGACCAAATTTTTGTTTGTATTGAATGTGGCAGTGTGTACCATCCAAGTTGTCTAGAGAGGGATTACTCTGTTGCAGTAAAACTTGGACGGCATTGTATCCTTTGCTCAGTGGATTGCCAAGAGAAAAATAAAAATAATGAAGACAAAGATAAATATCTTAGTGAAGAAATTGATAGTCTAAAAAATCAATTAGTGATAAAGATAATCATATATAAAGACTAAAAAAGCGATCTGCAGTTTATGAAAGTTTAGTGTTAGATGCAGAAATTAAATTTGTGGAAAAATTACATTTTCCAGGAAATACAATCGAATCTCTTAAAGAAGAAAATAATAATTTGAGTGAAAAAAATGCTGAATTGCAAAATGACATTGAAATAAAATGGAATACAATTAGAAAGTTAAGAAGTGACTTTAAGGAACATTTAAATTTGAATAAAGATATGATAGATACAATCTGAATGTTTGAATTGGAAAATGTAATACTTAAAAATTTACAAATAAAACAAAAAATGAAAATACTGAAGATCAAATAACAAATTTAAATAAAAAATACGAAAATCAAATTGTGAAACTAGAAAAACAAAATAATAAAATAGCTGAAGAGCATTAAGTCTGAACTAAAAAATTTAAAGGCTAAGATCAGCATAACAAAGAGAACCTTGGGAAGACTACTGGATAAAAACAAGACTTGTGAAGAAGAAGTTAACAAAATTATTTATAATATAAATAAGTCTACAACAAATGCAACACCAAAAATACTAATTTTGACTGATGAACATGGAAAGAGAATCGGCATGGAATTAAGAAAACAGTTTAAAGATGTCCAAATTTTGCAAATTACTAAATCTGGAGCAACTTTAGGTCAAGTGATAGAAAATATTAAGACGTTGGTAAAAGACTTTAGTTTTAAGGATTATGTTATTGTCATGGACGGCGTAAATGATTCCCTGCTTAACAAATATCCAAGTATGAGATTTTTAAATTTTAAATTAAAGCAATGTACAAAGACCAATTTAATATTACTTTCGATGCCAAAAATAAATAAAAATAATAAACGTGTATTTAAATTTAATTAAAAACTGTGAAGTTATATTAATTCTTTCAACTAGTATTGGAGCCAAAATGTCTTCTACTTGGATATCTGTAACAAGGGGGGTTATAAAATGATTAAATATAAGATAGTTCTTTCCATAAAGAGTGCAATAGACTGTCCATTTATTGAACATCAAAATTTAATTTATATTAAACCTAATGAACCAAAAGTTTTTAGAATAAATGAAATAGTTTGCTCTTTTCTTCATCCCTGGGATCATGAGTTTGTCGTGGCGTCTGAGGGGGTATAATTAAGCGTGAAATTTAAAAAAAAAATGACATTATACACCTTTCTACTTGGGATGCCTTTTTAATTTTAATATTTAAAAAATAAAAAAGAGCTTTGAAGAGGAAATGTCTTTTGTCTTTCAATTTTTAAAAGTATATTAATGTTTTTTTTTTTCGATAATTTTATGGTTTTTTACTTTTTGCCAACATAAAATAAGTCCTTTTCGATTTTCTTTAATGGAATCACCTATTTTTATTTTCATTTGTTAAATTAAACATGTTTTAAGATACATTTTAAATAGTAATTTTCAAGATTCAAATTAATAGTCACAAAACAAATTTTATTTATACATCTCATTTTATTTTTATTTAACAATATTTATTTTTAAAATTTCAAATTATATTATGGAAATAAAAAAAATATATAAATAAGAAAAATCGAAGTGATTCTGAGCTAAAATAATTAAATATGGACAATAATATGTTCTTATTTAAGTTTTCAGAAATTTAAAATTTTATCTTAATATTATAAAAGGTATTGAGTATAGGTACCCTCACCTTGATATTATTACCTGGTATATGACTTTTACATACTATAACCATAATAAAGAAAGTAAAATGACCAACAATATGGTCCAAAGTCATTTGTGGCGTCTATGAGTTTTTTAAATTTCACCCTCAAATTCACCCCTTCAGACGGCTCGACAAACTCTAGCATGGCATCATAAATGAAGAAAAGAGCAAATTTCATAACATATCCCAAACAAAAAGGTGTACAAAGCCATTTGTGGCTTTTATGATTTTTTTTTTAAATTTCACCCTTAATTGCATCTCCTCAAACGGCTCGACAAACTCCAACATGGTATCAGAGATTAAGGAAATAGCAAAATACATAACATATCCCAAGCTGAAAGGTGTTCAATGCCATTTGTGACTTCTATATTTTTTTTAAATTTCACCCCCAATTACACCCCCTCAAGCAAGCCAAAAATATAATATTTCAAAAACCACAATTATCAACATTTGATCAATATAAGTCATGCAAGTACAATAATATTTTAAAAAAATTAACAAAATATTTTAACGTTAATTATCAACATTTTACTAAGATCATGTTTGGCTATTAAACATAATTTGATGTCTGGATTCTATCATTGCTCTGTATACAATTTCATTATCAACCAACTTGTATAAACTCCCTCGTATAAACGCAATTATTTTTAATTTTATTCTATTTTAGACACAGCATCAAGTTTTATTAATAATCCTTTTTTGTTGAGAAATCCGTCAAAATAAATGAATCTCCCTGTATATACAATTTATTTTTGTATAAATTTCAAGAAAATACTGAAATATGACAACACGGCGTCCTAACTTTCGCTACCCTTACTCCATCAGACACCATTCACTAAAATTCAATATGGATCCAATAATTTTTACTTTCCTATCTGTATACAGATATAAGGAAAGTATAAGAATCATGATTTTTTTCGACCTCGAGTTTTCGACGGATTTTTACGTTTTGAGGTCCCCTGAATCCGTTTTGACTATTTTCGCGATGATGTCTGTGTGTGTGTCGCATAACTCATGAACCGATACACAGAAAAACACTAAATTTCAAACTTAAGCTTTGTTCCAGCGTCCAATGTGCAGATTAGATTTTGGGCAGTGTCGGAACATCTGGGGGGGGGGGGGTACTTTATAGGTGGTCATTTTTATATTTTATGGAATATATCTGTTGTTTGGAGAAAAAAATTGTTCAAATAAAAGTTACTTCTAATATTATCTATAATTTTTGCTTTATGTAAAAATTTCCTAAAATGGTCCGTATTCGAGAAATTTGACAAAATGTGCAAAATTCTGATTTTTATGAAAATTGTTGAAATAAAAGTTGTTTGCGATATCGATCTCTATAATTTTTGTTTATACATCATTTTTCTAAAATGGAATGGAAAAATTGTAGGAAAAGTTCTAAATTTAAATTTTTCAGTATTTTCATTTTCAATGAATATCTATAGAAAAATGTTTCGAGGTAGATGTATGTGGAAAATGTATACCTATATTTATTTTATCCTTTAAACATTTATGGAGGTGCTGCAATAGGTTGTACAAAATAACCGGAAAAAGCCTGTAATAACTAGATAGGAAAGTCATGTGTTGGACACATCAGATTTTTATATAAAATCTTAATTCACGTGAAATATAAAAAGTTCACGAAGAAGTTTTTATTAAAATTTGGCAAAAATATTTAAACAAATATATCTAGAACCTATGTAGTTTTTGAAAATGCATCTGTGCCTATCAATTTCTTAAATTTTTTATCTATTTATTAATTGGAAGGACAAATTAAATGATCTTATTTCAATTTTATAAACATTTTAGTATAAGCTGCCAAAATTTCATTATAATCTATCCAGTAAAAAATAAGTTTGATGCAAAATTGTAAACACATGATTTTACCATGTAAAATATGTCATTAAAAACTATGTATACCTATCAAATATTCAAAACATTCGATCCAATATATTTTTACAAATAAATACCTATCTATTGAAAACAAACTATATCTTACCTTAAAAGATTTGTAAATATTTCTAGCACATAATGGAGTAAAACCACTGTTATTTCTTCAAAATGTTTCTTACACCGTCCACCGAACACAATCACACGCACCAATTTTTAAACTAAATACCTAATTGTAAGACAATACTTGTTGATTTGTCGGGGTTGTCTTGGTTACGGGAACAATTGCAGGCGACTATGTTACAAAAAACCTGTTTACATATTTTGCTCGGTGCACAAATATTTCCTAAATTGTAAATATTATGAATTCAAATACAGGATGAAGTTTATACGGAATGTCCACAATTTAATTTTAAGAATAATAAAATTAATTTTTTATTTAATTATAGATACAATTAGGTAGACAATATTGATATTATGGTTTTTTTCGCTAGGATATTGAAGCAGCTTTTAAATTGGTGACTAAAATTAGATACGGAAATTATGTTTCTTTAATTTTCTCATTTATTATACGGGGTAAACTAAAATGTTTATGATTTACCACTAGTAAGTATATAAAAGTGACTTGCCTTATGTACATTTTTATTTAAAATAAGTGTGGGAAAAATATGTTTGTTTTTTGCTAATATAAAGGATTGTCCACAATTTAGTTTTAAGAATATTAAAACTAATATTTGATTTAATTGTGGATATATATATATATATATATATACAGATATAAGGAAAGTATAGGAATCATGATTTTTTCGACCTCGAGTTTTCGACGGATTTTTACGTTTTGAGGTCCCCTGAATCCGTTTTGACTATTTTCGCGATGATGTCTGTGTGTCGCATAACTCATGAACCGGTACACAGAAAAACACCAAATTTTAAACTTAAGCTTTGTTCCAGCGTCCAATGAGCTGATTAGATTTTGGGCAGAATCGGAACATCTGGGGGGCTACTTTATAGGTGATCATTTTTATATTTTATGGAATATATCTGTTATTTACGTTTAGGGAAGAAAATTCTTCAAATAAACGTTACTTCTTATAATATTATCTATAATTTTTGTTCTATACAAAATTTTCCTAAAATGGTCCGTATTCGAGAAATTTGACGAAATGTAAAAAAATTAATTATTTATAAAAATTGTTTAAATAAAAGTTGTTTGTAATATAATTCTCTATAATTTTTGTCCCATACATAATTTTTCTAAAATGAACCGTATTCGAGATATTTGAGAAAATGTATAAATTTCGAATTTTGAAGAAAACTCAAAAACGGATAAAGGAAACAACATTAAATTTTAAACTAAAGTTTTATTTCGGCCTGAGATGAAATGATTAGATTTTGGACTAAGGCGGAACATCTGGGAGGGGGGGTACTTTATGGGAAGCCGTTTTTATATTTTATGGAATATATATATTATAGAAAAATGTGTCGAGTTAGATGTATGTGGAAAATGTATACAGGGTGTTATTGAAATACACGTACATATTAAAACTGGGTATTGCGCAGATCCCCACTGAATGTAGAAAAATATTATTTTTTAAAAATACCCCTTATTAAGGGAGTTATTAATTTTTGAAAATTAATTCTAAAACAAACGTACTTCACTGATATGTTGAGGATGACCTATATAAATTAGGTTTATTTACCTATTTTAAACATCAACAGTAATTAATATGCAAGTTTTTGTCAGATGATAAGAAAACTAGTCTTGTAAGAAATAACCATGTTGCCAAGATTTTCGAATTAATTTCTATTTCCGAAGACTGGTTTTTACTACCCTCGTTATCAAAAAACTAGAATATTTGATAAATGATTGTTTTTAAACTATACATTTTTGAAACTATAGATTATTAAAATTTTAGTTGATTTACGAATCTGGCTAACACGAGCGCGTCATTTCCAAGTTGGTAAAAAGTGTTGTTACGATTACTTTTAAATATTTTTTTACGATGCCACTATTTACGAATATTGAACTAACGGATATAGTGCTGGTTTATGGGGCAGCTGGAGAAAATTCTCGGCAAGCACAAATCCTGTATCGCGAACGGTTTCCAAATCGGAGAATTCCGGACTGTCGTACGTTTATTTCAACTGTTCAGCATCTAAGAGACCATGGAAAATTTGAGAGTGTCAATGCAGATCGAGGGAGAACAAGAACACAAAGAACATTGGCGGCCGAAGAAGAAATATTGGAAGCTGTTGAAAACCGGCCTCAATTAAGTTGTAGAAGACTAGGTCTTGAAATTGGAGTGTCCTCATTTGTTATGTGGCGGACACTTAAAGAACAAGGTTTACATCCTTATCACATCCAAAAAGTCCAGGCCTTATATCCAGGTGATGAAGAAAAGAGAGTGGAGTTTTGTGAATGGATGATTCAAAAATGTGTTGATATTCCTGATTTTCTAAAAATATTATTGTATACTGACGAGGCTTCATTCACTCGTGATGGCGTGTTCAATATGCACAATACGCATATTTGGAGTGATGAAAATCCTCACGCCATTAGGGAAACTGGGCATCAAAGAAAATTTTCAATAAATGTTTGGGCTGGCATAATAGATCAGTATTTAATCGGGCCTTATGTTCTCCCGAACAGATTAAATGGGCCAGGATATCTCCACTTTTTAGAAGATATTTTGCCAGTACTCCTAGAAGAGATACCGTTACAATTAAGGCAACGGATGTGGTACCTACTAGATGGCGCTCCTCCTCACTTTGATTTAAACGTACGGCAGTTTTTGAACATTAGATTTCCTCAAAAGTGGATAGGCAGAAATGGACCTACTAAGTGGCCTCCGATATCTCCGGACTTAAATCCATGCGATTTCTTTTTGTGGGGTCACATGAAACAACTGGTTTATAATGAACCTATTAATAGTGTTGAACAATTAACCAATAAAGTTAATGCGGTAGCCGAGGAACTACGACAAAATCCAAGACTAATTTCTAATGTTCAAAGTTCTTTGGAAAGACGATTGCAAGTGTGTGTAAATAATAATGGACGGCATTTTGAACAATTACTGTAATAAACTTTATTTTGAATTAATTGGTTTTGCTACGGCAACAGTGCAATTTCTATGGGTAAGTTCAATTTCGATTTATTTTACTTCTTTAAATATGGAAACTAGTAGGTCGGAAAAGGGGGCTCTTCCCCAATATTTAAATTTTAGAATTTGAAGTTAAAATTGGTGCCAATCGTTTTTGGTCATTACATACTATTCCCCATTTTAATATGTTCGTGTAATTTCAATAACACCCTGTATATTTAGTTTATCCTGTAAACATTTATAGAGGTGCTGCAATAGGTTGTACAAAATAACCGGAAAAGCTAGATAGGAAAGTCATGTGTTGGACACATCAGATTTTTTAATTTGTAATAATTTAAACTAACACAATATACCACGCGCCATCTACCGGCTAATGTTTGAACCGTCGAAAAAATCCAATATTCATTATAGCGCCTTCGGCTGCGGACTTCTTTACTACACCCAGCGTTCACCTATCGCTGCGTTCCTCACAGATGTCGCTCGATACTGGTTGAAGAGGAAACGAGAAACAGACTGCGAATCGCCTTGACATTTTTGATACTAGATGGCATGGCCTACTTTTACTTCCACTAATACACAGCGTTGCCGGAATGTATCTAAATTATTATGAGATAAAGAAATATTGATGAAACTTAAAAATTATTGGAAATATGGTTGGTTTTATTTCTCTGTAAATTCCGGATCGATTTAAAATTGTTTAACAGTTTTTTTATAACTCGGAAATAAAGTTTGGTTTAAAGTAAGTAATAATAAAAGAAAATAAATCACCAGAACTAAAATAATAGTAATAAAATACAAATTTAAATAAAAATTGAATAAATTAAAACATGAATAAAGATTTTTTACTAATATTCCGAAAAAACATTTAGAATCAAAAAAGACTAAAATAATATGTCGAAAAACAATAATTGGTACCGCATACATCAATTGCCTTCTGGTGCTGCTTAATCCTTTTATGTTACTCAAGCTTTTTGATAGAGCTGTCACTTACTTCTCTGCCATTTCTGTTGTCTTCTGTTGTCATCAATCCATACCCCCAAATATTTGACTGTCTTAACTGGAGTTTCCTAATTTGAACTGAATCCCTTCTTTAACTCTCTTACTTTTGATAATAACACTTTCGATTTTTCTGGTGCTATTTTAATTTTGTGTTTTCATCCAGTAGTGCCCGACTGGCTTTTGAATTAAGTCCTATTTTGTGTTAGCCTTATACATGTAGGTATTGTATAGGCACTCGTATCTATAAGACAAACTGGGGAAAATATCTAAGTTAATCTAGTTAATTTATAATGTCTATTTTGTTCTACATTTTAGTAAAAAAAAAAAATTATAAATTATACTAATTATATACTAGGGTTGCCATATTTATGAAAGGTCAAAGCGGGACAACCATGACGACAGGGGATCAGATAATATAGAGGTATTTTTATAAAAACACGTTTTTTTGTTGTTTTCTTCATATGGATATTAAAAATGCCTTTATCATCAATCCATACCCCCAAATATTTGATTGCCTTAATGACAAGAGTTTCCTAATTTGAATTGAATACCTTTTCTAACTCTCTTACCTTTAATAATAACACTTTCGGTTTTTCTGGTGCTATTTCAATTTTATGTGTTTGTCCGACTGGCGTTTTGAATTAAATCCTATTTTATGTTAGTCTTTACGATCAAGGCAAGGTTATCGGCATAGGCAACTGTATTACATTGTTACATTCACTACCATTGTCTGAATATTCCGTCATACAGGAAGTTCCACAGTGTCGGACCAACGATCGAACACTATGAGACTCCTAGGGTCATTACGATCTCCTGGATATCCACTTGCAGTGCTCTATCTCTCAAGTAGCTTCCAATGAGGTTAATTATATATTGTATTATTTTTGTTTCCTGTAACTTGCTCATCATTAAACTCCAACCAGCCGTGTTAAATGCGTTTTTGACATCTAGAAGAATAAGTGTACTTAAGGTATAATCTCCCTTTACTATATTCATTACGGATTTTATAGCATTCAGTGTTGATCTATCGCTCCTAAATCCAAATCGTGCTTCGGAGATAGCACCCTTCTCGTCCAGCTCTATCTCAAGTCTTCTTTTTATTAGTGGTTCAAACAGCTTTCACAATATATCGATTAGTCAAATTGACCTGTAGCTAGTTCCCCCTTCGGGATTAAGATAACCAGATCAGACATACCATTGATTCAGCGATTTTAGCTGGAACTCTTCAATTGTTATTTTCTTTCACTGGCTCTGTAAAAATACCATCTAGACCAGGGGCCTTGCATGTTATAAATTCCTCTCCGGTTTCCTTAACTTCCCCAACATTAAAGTGCCTAGCGATCGTTGGTTCATGAGTTTCAAAATATTCCTTGCACTCTCCTCCCATATACCTACCACCATTCCTCCCACTGTATCACCTCAGACCCGATCCCGGAGTTTTATAATGCGGCTGAAGAGGGTAGGAAAGTCTACAGCTGCACGGTCCCAACTGGTAGAGTAAAATACACATTCTTTACCCCCTTATCTACCTTAGTATACAACTATTGATCTCTAACTTACAGATACGTTTGTAAATGGAGTGGTAGAATACACAGTCTTCAACAATATCCGTATTCCATGTAATCTGATAAAACAAGAAATTGAATGAAAATAGCCCCTCGAGTAGTGACTTAACTGTCAGTTCTATCAAGTGGTAGTGACAATTCATTTATAGTCACTACATAAATTATTGCAGGCCATGCCTGTGGTTTATGGAACATATGAAGAGACTTGACGTATATGAGAACTCATAATGCATGTATACTATTTGATGGTGGTTACAGTAGACTCTGGTAGAGCATACTCTGCTCAGTGCAAATAATAGAGAGATATGGTAGGAACTAATACATCACAAAAACATTTCGGAAATATTTCAAAAATGTAACATACCTACAAATATTTGTAATGTATAAATATTACGAAACATACCAGAAACATTTCTGCAATATCCTTTAAATGTAAAAATGTTTTATAGTAATATTTCAGATTTTTTTTTAAATCTTTCTGAAATATAACAATAATATTTCAGAAATAGATTCTAGTTCTGTTTCATAAATATTATAAAACTTTGTAGAAGCATTTCTAAAATATTTCTTTGCTTTTTACAACATAGTCCATTTTGTAACCTTTTGTGTAACATTTTTAACCTGTTTCAGAAACATTTTCAGTGAAATAGTTAACTAAAACCTTTCGGAAATATTTCAAATACTTTTACCTGAAATGTTATATGTTTGAAACGTTTGAAATATTTCTGAAACAATTCTGAAATAATGTTTTTTGTATGGGCAGGAGTTAAATATTTTAGAAAATAAATAGCTGAGTATATCCTAGCAATTACCCCGTGAAGCAGGCTGATAGAAACACTTCACCCGGGCATTTACCATCGGGACGGTAGAAGCCCAAAAAATTGACATTTTCTAAAAATGGGGCAACCACACGGAAAAAAATGTGACTAGAAAATTTTACTACAATGTTGTAGTAGTAGACTTGTAGAAAAATACTTAACAATTTGTAGAAAATTTTACTACAATTTATAGTTAAAAACTATTAATTATTGTAGCAATTGAATTGTCGAATAAAATGCTACAACAATAGGAAATAAGTCCACAATGTTTAGTATATTTTACTATTGTTTGTAGAAGGGATGTAAACCTTCTTATGAAAAAAATTCAATTTTGTTCAAAAATATTCTATAATATTGTAGAAATTCTAAGTCATGTGAACAAAACAGAATTCTGCTATTGGCCAACGTTTTCTGACGTCGATCATAAATGGCCAGACAGCAGTAGCCGTTCGCCATGTTCACATAACAAAGCATGGTACATATACGAGTACCTATAACACATTATTATATTATAAGCACCGATGCGTTTGAGAAAATTTTAATAATAAATTCTATTGGTGGTAAGTACATTTATTATTGTTTCTGAATAATTTATCTTTAGATAACTAATTTAAATAACCTCAGTAGATTATTTAAAACAAATAGTTGTGGCCAACGATCGAATTTTGTGCCAAGTTCAATGATGTTTTTTGTCTTAATTGTGACATACCTACTTTCTCATTTTTGTTAGTTATCTGACTTAGTCATTTAATATCCAAATCAGTGTAGAGGTGATAAATATCCCCGTTTTAAGGGCATGAACAGTTCAATTGGTATTAATTTTTATTTCATATTTTTCAGGTGCAGAGAAGCCAACTGAGACTGAGGGCGCTATTATTACTGTTATTTATTACATAATGTAATTAAGACTTTGTATCTTTTATATTAAAACAATAAATTGAATATTTTATTAAGGAACATTATTTTCTAGGTTATAATTATAATAATTATGGAATACTACTACAAATTTTATTAAAAATTACTACAATTTGTATGAATTTTTACTATTTATTGTGTAAAATTTTCGTATTTATTTTCATAAAACGCAATACATTTTTAATATAAATTCATACAATGCATAGCAAAAATTATAATAATTTGTAGAACAATTCTCATGATGCATTTCGATATTTTTTACTAAATATTGTAGATAATAACTCTACAATACATTCTCCACAAATATTTGGACATTTTTACTACAAATTGTCCCTGTCCCTATATGTACTATTTATTGTAGAGAAAAAATCTATAATTGTAGAAATTTGTTCTACAATTTTTTTTCCGTGCAGGGACCCCTCTCAGCGACGTTATTAACCTGCAGGAATTTGACCCCTCCAGCGACAACCAACATCAGGTTTTTGATAAGCTAGTAACCTGCAAGACTTAGACGAGCTGAGAATATGGCTGCCTGCCTCAAACAGCAGGAAGTAATATTGGCTGGTGATCCCGAAGAGACATTCCTGTTAAAGAGTGTAGACCAGTGCTTCTCAAACTATTTTCTATAACGCTCTCTCTCCCTCCTTTTTAAAATAAATAACTAGCCCGTCCTCCTTCCCTTTTATAGAAACTTTTACTACAATAACATTTGTAATCACTAATCTAATCTAACGCAAAGGGTGTCTGCATTATTATTTTTATTTGAATTTGTTAAATATGATTTTTTATTTTTTTTAATGCTAAAAATAAAATTTGTATAACACTTGAGGGCTGCCGCCCTTAATGTTGCCTCGCACCCCACCCGACCCCATATTTTGGGAGACCACTGGTCTATAGAATAGAAAAACCAATAAATAAACTAATACTACCTATTCATAGAGAACAAATGAATGGTAAGGAAATTGACGAGTTCGTAACGGCAACACTGGTTGGTTCTAAATACACACGATATGGAACGCCTAGAATTCTGATCAATACTTTCATTTTGATATTATATAAGTGGAATATTTTCGATTGTAATTCGAAGATGAATAATTAATTCTCGTTTCATTGTAATGTTTTTAATTAAAAACAATGAGGCCAGCGGCATGAGCAGGACCGTATCATGAAATTACTTAGACTTAGGCAATATAGACATAGGTACATGTAGGTATTGTATACTCGTATCTATAAGACAAACTGGGAAAAATATCTAAGTTAATCTAGTTAATTTATAATGTCTATTTTGTTTTACGTTTTGGTAAAAAGAAACAATTATAAAGCATACTAATTACTAGGGTTGCCAGATTTATGAAAGGTCAAAGCGGGACAACCGTGACGACAGGGGATCACATAATATAGAGGTATTTTTTATAAAAACAGGACTTTTTTGTGTGGAGATCTAAAAAAAAGATCTTCCGCTTATATTTTTATAAAACAGGTCATTTTTTCTGGGGAGGTCTGAAAAAAATGGTCTTGCATCTTCAAAAATTTTTGGATTTAAAAAGCGTGCCATTTCATTAAAATACTTGGCATTTGAGTAAAAAAACGTGTGATTTAGGTAACAAACGTGGCATTTTCTTACTCGTTTTCGGAGTATTAGGTTAATAATTGTTTTTAAAGGCTCTAATATTTGTAAATGCTAAACCAAATAGGTAAGGTATCTGCACTAATCGTTATTGAAACAAAAATAAAAATATAATTACCTATTGATTGCAGTTATTTGAATATATAAACCGTCGCTGGAAAAACTAAGAGGGGTAGGTACGCATATTAGTGCATTTAGGTTGCCATAATATTGTGATGGTACTAGTCTTTTGGATATTTTACGTCACCATGTATTATTATCAATAGCAATAAAAATCAAGTAGATTATACGAAAGTTATTTATTGAATGAATTATTCTTCGATCACTTATTTCAACGAACCTACACAATTATTACGTCGTCGAAATAAGTGTCGAATCAACACATAATAAAATACATTCCTTAACTTAATAATACTCAAGTTCAAGGAATTATAATAACTACAAAAATTATATACAGTATAATAATTACTTATATTATTACAATATGTTAACAATATAGACGAGAGATACGCCACGCCCCTTTGTCACATCATGATTTTAATTCAAATTTGACATTTTTCGACTTACACTCCTTTACCTTTCCAGTGACGAAATATCTAACCTCAATTTTTTAACGATACCTATTTAAGTAGTTTTTAAACAGTTATCGTAAGGGTTTTAGAATATAAATAATATTAAGTAAATAAGATTATTTGTTGGCAAGGGCGTACCTTTTTCCTACCACCAGAACCTAAAATTTTATAATAAAACAAGTTTTTCTAGCATCTCTCCTCAAAAACTTAAATTAATATTTGACATCTTCCTTTATTTTGCAAAATTACATTTTCTTTGTACTTACCTATATCTCATTTTTTATTTAACATGTTTTTTTATCTAATTTACATCAAAATTCAATAGCATCGTTGACGAAAATACCTTTTAACTTTCGCTTCCTCCCAATAATTATCGATTTCAACCGATATTAAGTAAAAAACGCCCAACGGTATTTTCAGTTTGTCCTGACCCACCCACGCTTTCTAGCGTTCCTGTTCTCCGTATCGTTATTAAGTTCCGATCAATCAAAAACTGTGCGTTATTGACACCGTTATCTATCAATCGTGTTTTGTTATGATCGAATATATTTGTTCAATTTGATATACAAGTATAGCTAGGTAATTACATCATTAAAATTTTAATTAAAGTTATTGACATAAATGACATGGTATAGAAATACCTAACGATTTTCACGATTGTTTCTTCATTTAGGTAGGTACCCTATGTTAGAAACAAAAAAAAACAGAAACAATATTCAATATAAGTAGTATTGTTAAAATTTTGATGAAATACAAGTTGTTACTTTTATACCTACATGGTAGGTACCTATTTACTTTTAGTAGAATAAGTGTTTACATAAGTAAATAAAACGTCACATATACAGGGTGTACCAATAAAAACTCCCAGGCCGGATATTTTGGTAAGTAATAGAGATATTTTAATTCTCTAAAAGCCAGTTCATAGAGCGCTAGAAAAGCTTCAGTTTTAGATATACATTGATTTTAAATAGCTTAATATGTAGATGGCGCTGCGCTCAATAATTATTTTTCGATCTTTCTTATTTAGCGCATCTTGTAACAAATACATTTTTAGGCAGATTTTGTTCTATGAACTAATTTGATAAATCTATCCATTTTCGATATACAGAGTGGACCATTCAAAACAGTTTCACCCTGTTATTTGGATTTATTAATTAGATTTTAAGAAAATGCTAAAACAGGTCGATTTTTATTTTAAATTGAACACATTTTTATAATACAGACATCTGTCATGTGTCAACCCGCCCCTCCCTTCCACTTCTCTAACCTCAAAATTTTAAACAGGGAATGTACCATGTATGGCACATCATTGAAAAGGTATTTTTATGTGGAATTCAGAAATATGACTGATCATTGCGTTGCTTTTAATTTTAGTGCCCTCTAACAGGATAAAAAACTATAACTTATTATAAAGTGTGACACTTAAAAGCTAATTATATTACTAAATCAATGCAATATAACATTATTTTTAAATATTCCCATACTGCACTGTGTTAGCATTTTCTTAAAACGCAATGAATACTGTCAAATTACAGAGTGCACTGTTTTGAGTGGCCCATTTTGCATTATTCAAACATTGCTTCTTACAAATAATTAAAATCATATTTTTGTACTTTATTGGAAACAATGCTGCTTTTACAATAATATTTCCCTGGAATAATGTAAAAAACGATATTTTTTAAACTTAAAAAAAACACCTTACATGTCTTGAAAAAGGAAAATATTTTTAACAATTTAACAAGATTTTATGGAATAAGGTGTTGCCATTTTCATTAATACACATGTTAAATCGTCTAATCAGTTCACCTCTACAAATTTGTAATAAAGTATGTCGATGAATAGCAGCAACACTGGCAAATATTTTATTATATAGGTCGGCCATATCCTCTATTGGTTCTCGGTACTTTTTAAATGGCACCATAAATAAAAGTCTAGAGGACATCGAGCGGGCCACCTAAGTACTCCTTTGTTACCAATCCATCTTCCTGGATATGTATGGTTTAAATAATTAGTGACGATGTTATGGGCCTGCTCCATCGTGTCTAAATCGATTGGTAAATTCTGTAATAACCCTGGTAAATCATTTTGCAAAAATTGAAGGTAACGTGCACCAGTTAAATTTCCATGATACATGTGTGGACCAACAATAAAACCATTTATAATACAGCACCAAACATTTACGCCAAACCTAGTTTGAAATCGGGTTTGTCTCATCCATTTAGGATTCTCTTGAGACCAGTACCGACGGTTATGCCTGTTTACAACTCCGTTATTGTGGAATCTAGATTCATCGCTCCACATAATTTGTTCTAAAAAATTCGGATTTTCTTCTAAAAGAATGGAAAATTGTGCTAAAAAGTCCAGCCTACGCTCACTATCTCCAGGTCTCAAGTGATGGAGTAAATGAATTTTGTACGGAAAAAATGTATTCTTCTTTAAAATCATCTGACAAGTAGAAACAGAAATATCAGTTTCCTCATTTAATTGACGTAGTGATACGTGAGGATTATTTTCTACCCTTTGTAAGACTACAGCAATATTTTCATCTGATGCCACTCCGAACTTTATTTTTGTTATAGAAAAAACGGCCTAAGAGCTGAAGAAACCAGCCCTAAATAGCAAAATTTACTTTTAACCATCAACAAATACTTTTTAAAGGTAAAAATTAACTGTATAATCATTAAAATCTACTTTTAAAAGTTAAAAGGTTACTTTTAAACCACTACACAAATTTTTTATCAATTAAAACTACCTTTTTAAGGTAAAAAAAATATTTTTTTATTGCAAAGAAAGTAATTTTAACCATAAAAAACTACTTTTTAATGAGTAAAATTTTACTTTCTAACCACTAAAATTAATAAAAACTAAAAAGTAAGTTTTTAGGGACTAAAAAGTAATTCCAAAAAAGTGAATTTATTAACTGTAGCAAACTACTTTGGCTGTCGCCTATTTTAATAGAGTTTTTTTTAAGGGTTAATAAATTTTTTGCTACCATAGCAAAAATGTTCCCTCGGTGTATTATTTATTATGGTCTTGACACAGCTATATTGGCGCTTGTAACACCCTTTTTAAATTACCGCCAGCCGCCATTGCTGTGTAGTTAAGTATAAAAATTTAAATTATAAGATTTTATTATAGAAAAGAAGGTACCCTTGTGACGAAGTCACTAAAATTCCCATTAATTTATTCCATAAATTAATTTCTAAAATTAATTTCCGTCTATGAACATTTTCAAGACCCCCTGTAACTAATGTTTCCATAGAATTACCGTTTTTAAATCTTTACAAGAGCCCTCGTAGTTTAAAACTTTTCAATATCAAATTAATGTAAATCGTCTCGTAAAATTGCAATAGTAGTAGATTTTATCAGTAAGCTGATCAATTAACGTTTTTTTTGCAATAACAATTTATTTCCTCTAGGTGGGGCTACCGCCCCACTCCGGCAAAAGTACGAATTCTGATAAAACTAGATGTTTGCGATGAAGGAGACCTTTTTTCCTGCTGTTACCGTGAGTTGGAGAGTAAAAGTTGCCTTGCTGTAGTGCCGATTATACCGCAAAGCGATTTTGGTGAAAAGTTAATTAAGGTAGGCCTTTTTATTTAAAATTCCGTCTAATAATTCTCCCTGTAACATTCACTTCCGTACTATTAATTACATGAGCTATTCGACCGATATTTTTGATTTCTTAGTGCCTGTCAGGGTAACGAATTTTATTTTTAATTATTATTTATTTTGTAAATATATTTTTGATTGAAATTCCTGAGTTTAATTTTGGATTACGCCTTTGCTTTTTCCGTTTTCAGGGCGTAGTGATTAATAGGTAAAAGTGCAGTGAAAAACCTTATTTACTTTACTACCCCAGTGTAGGTCAACTTAACAGCGAAGGTCTATCCGTTTTATTTTTTTTTGTTTGTACCTGGACTCCACTGAGTCTACTGAGGGTGTACTCTACGTGCACCCCAGGGCCGCAGAGCAAACTGCGATATCAAAACTGGCGCCTGAGCAACCCCTATTCGGGAATTACATTCATAGCGCCACAGACTCGCTGAAGCACTGTAGGTGAATCAGGAGACTTGTCACACCCTATCACAAGCACCATTAATAATTTCACATAAAAGACATTGTAATCTCTTTCCTGCACTTAAACCAAACGACACGAGACGCGTGCCTTCAATCTTGTCTTCCAGGACTTTTAAAATTGATCTTAGTGACATTAAAAGTGGAATTATTAGCATTATGGACGAATAAAGTTTTCTTAATAGTCGGTACTTAAATAAATTAAAGTTAAAAATAAATATTGTATGGTTAACACTAATTACGATTTGTTATTATTAATAATATCGGACTGGGCCATTTATATTTCCTAAATATATAGGTAATATAGCTCTGTTAGAGTTAAATAGGTACTATAATATCGTATTAAATATTTAAGTAAATTTGTTAATGTTTAAATGTTTGATGCCATATAAACCATTTATGTTTAATAAGTAACCCTATAAATAGATACCTATTTATTCTTATCATTTATCAAAAAACTAGTTTTATTTGATAGATAACAGATATAAGTAAAAACAACAATTAACAAAAAATATTTACTTTTTATTTCCATTAGAGAAGTTAAAAAAAAATACAATACAAAGGAACAATAATTGTGCAACTGTACCCGTATTTTAAATACCACATATCTAATATGTTCCCTATAATATCTATACGACCATAACACACCCATTATCAATTCTGCCTGCACCTCACCCATATTAACTTTCCCCTCCCACAATAACTACAAAAGAATTAACGACCACCATCAACCATCATATTATACCCCATTTTAATGACCCCCATGAAAAGAGCCATAAAAATCCGGCCAGATGTTCTTATTTATAACCTCTCAGCTTTAAAGACAGTCAAGGCCAACCGAACAGCAATTTATTGGTTAGTAAAACAGCCAATCGAAAGCGTAGCGCCGCCTTAGTTCCCTCCTTTTACGTCTGTCCTCTTTGCACTCATTGGTTTGCGTCGAAGGTCTTCGTTGGGTGGGGTTTTGACGCTTTGTTGAAGTTTTGGTCTAAAACTGGCTGATGATTTTGAAAAAACGGCTGGTTTTTGGATAATTTCAAAAGCAATTTTGGAAAGAGGATAAAAAGGACGTTAGAAAATTTTTTAATTTGTGTTTCTAGCGGTACTAATAACGGAGTAAGAGCAGTTTTTTAAAATGTTCTTTGTTCTCTTCTATCGACAAATAGGTAGGTACGTATCCAATTGCTTATTCAATGTTTTAAAATGTAAATTTAATTAACTATATAAAAAGATTGAATATCAGACAAAATTAACTTATAAGTTTGACTTAATTTATTTTTATTTTCAAGGTCATTCATTAACTGTAAAGCAATTAAAAAAAGTGTCGTGGTTGATGATAAATAGTTTTATACAATTATTTACCTAGTCATAACTAAAACATTAATGCTATGGAATTAAAAAACAGTTTGAATAGTTTTTTAATAAAAAGCACAGATTGGTTACCAGTGGCATAACGTTGGGCAAAAGGAGGAAGGGGCGAAGCTTTTTTGGGGCACTCTGTGGGGAGCGCCAAAGGTGCTCTAAACGTAAAAGGGGGGCTTTGACCCCCTGGCTCGCTATACGCTACGCCAGTGGTAGGAATCTAAATACTGGTAGTAGCAAAATGTATACGAGGCTTGGAAAAAGCCTCTTTTAGAAAGAGAAATCAGGTAGATAGCAAGTTATGTGACGGCCCACCCCCCGGTACCCCATTTCGTTATTTTACTCTCTGAAATTGTTATTTACCTAACAAGTTTATTTTATTTAAGTTATACTTACTGTATTTGGCCTTTTTCCTCTAGTAGTAAAAGTGATCGTCTAGTTAATTAATTGATAATTTATGTACCCACGTTGTGATTATGTTAATTAAGGTAAACCACAATTCGATGCAAATTGATGAATAAAACATTCAAATTCATATTTAAACTTTTCTTATTGTTCATGCTTTAAATGTGATGCAATAATTAGCAAAGTATATTAATTACAATTGTTACTATTTACTGAGATCTTACTTGAGTCCCGTTCAAACGCAGTCCACGTTCATTTGCTATCAATACCTATATATTTTATTTCGATTGATGATCAACGGAGTTAACGAACAGCGTCAATTCGCCAGTTGGTTAACTACTGTGTTGATGTTTATATTCTTATTTAATTTTTTTAAATTTGTAGATTTTCGTTAGTAGTTCGTAGAAAAAATATACTGCACAACTCGAGTGGATTGTCCATATCTACTCTTGTTGCGAAAATTAGGGAAATTTTTGTGATGAAAATTATTGTGATGAAAATTATTGTGATGAAAATTATTCAGTTTTTTCAATTATATATGATATTTTATTCATTTTCATAGATTCGCCAGAATTTTTTTACTTAACTTCAGTATACCTCCTATTATATATTATATGACTAGGGTAGGGCTTTAGTCCCCCCAGATCTGATGACATAACTTCGCCCATGTTTAGGTTGATGACCAACGGAGTTAACTAACAGCGCCAATTCGCTAGTTGGTTAACTACTGTGTTAATGTCAGGGATCCCGGATGTACTGAGCCCAAAATCTAGCACGTATAATAGAAAAAGAGAAATAATTTTCTGTTATTTTGGCTCTCCTTTCAGGCACATTGGTTTTAATCTGAAACGCTAACATATTTTTTTGGAGTAAGAGAGACGTTTTTTGTTTATATCTACTTGTTTTGAATTTTCATATAAACTTATCTAATAACGAAAAAATAATAAATTTCTTAGAAATAGGTGGTTAGGGAATTGATCACTGCAAGCCTGCAAATGCAACAAACAAGAACCACCGCTGAGACTGTCAACTGTCAGTCATCCGCTATGTTTCGGCCAAAGCGTTTTAGAGTCGGACATAATCCAATTATATGATTAATTAAAAATAATTGTTTTTACATAAAAACTTAAGGTTCGTTACTGCTTGTTTAAAAATATCGTGAGAATAAGGCACATTATCGTGAGATCGTGAGACACAGTACTGAATCGTGAGATCTGGGATCCCTGGATGATGTTGATTTGATTCTATTCTAGATATACACAGGTTGCACCCTCTTAGGTAAATATTTCGACGAGTATAGAGGTGATGACCAAAGAAAGTAACGAACAGCGCCAATTCGCCAGTTGGTTACCTTACTATGTTGATTTCACATATACTTTATTTCAAACCTTGTACAATGGGTGGCTTACGGCCATTTGCACCGACTTTTTATTTAAGATTCCTTACTTAAGGTTTCTTACATATTTAAGAAATTCCTAAAATTACCACCCAATTACTACCCATACTATTACTTAGAAAAATAAAAAGAAAACCCGGTCAATCACGTCTTTCATCTGATTCTGAAGATGGAACTAAAGACAGCGATCAATCAGAGGAGAAATGGGATGAAAATGATTGCGCGTGTTGCGGTGAAAACTATTTCAAAACATCTAGAACCGACGACTGTGTACAATGTAGCAGATGCGGACGTTGGTTTCATTGTAATTGTTCCAAATATGACGAATTTTGAGATTTATGTGGGAAACTACAAAACAAAATACTGTAAAGCTATTTTTTTTCATTTTCGTATTTTGTTTATTAGCATATAGCGTTATTTTTGTATGGTCGGTCTTACCCGTATTGGGTGGACGATCTAACCTGGATATATGGGTTAAACCGACCACCTGCACTGTTTGTGTTATTAAATAAAAAATTGAATTCACTATTGTTTTTGTTACCTTTTAGTATTTATTTACGATCCGGAACCCCTGGGCGCTATATTAGTGTGGTGTAAGAGACAAACCTCCAATAATAAAGAAAATTGATTTTTTCAAAAAGTGGTCGAACTCTCCCTTGTTTACCCTATGTCATATGCCCAGAATTTATTGGAGGTCTGATGAACCATACTTTTAAGATCCACATGCCAAGAAATGTCAAAAGAGTTCTGGTTAGAATTCCTGAAAGTTCCAATATTGGAAACAAAAATAATGGATATCAGTAAAGCGATGTCAAACTTTCCAGAGGAATATCACCCATTCTATTTTGGAATGGCCTACAAAAGTTTCCAAGAAGAAAGCGATTGTGTTACAAACTTAATACAAATTATGTTACAGTTTTTAATAAATCTTTAATGTTTAAACATTATTATTGTTTTTATTGGGGCAATTCTTAGAAAAAACAACTCACTGTGTACCTAATATTTCAGTGATAACGCCAAGTTGATTCCTTAAAAAAATAATATTGATCTATTTATTCGAGAAAGGTACTAACTGGATTTTTTGTAAGTAATCTAATTTTTTCCGTCATTGTCAAAAAAAACCTGTTTTAACATAAAAAAACATCTAAGCAACTCTATCTTGAACTAATTATGTCAAAAAAATAGCATTATCACATTTTATTAAACTACAAACAAGTTTTTACTCATTTTCTCAAAAGTAACCAAATGTTAGTTAATACCTTTCTGAAATAAACGATTCAATTATATAATTCTTCAACATTGTCCGTACGCCTCTGAATTCTATATATCCAAAACAGTATGCCAATATAGCGAAGTTGAGTAACGAAACTCAACTTGCAATACACTTCATTTATCAAAGCCTTCGCCAAACATCATAAGTGGAACAAGGAAAACACGTCGACTACTCCCAAGAGCTCGACAAAGATACACGACGTAAAAAAATCCGGCAACGTCGCTTTCTTTTCGTGCGAGGTTTACTTTTATAGTGAGTTTGGTTGCCCCCGTTCGCACTCGTTCGTGCAAGTTCGTCTAGCTTATAGGTATAATTACTTTAGAATCATAGACAAGACGACTGATACATTTGCCAGGACCGGTTTGGCCACAATTCGCAAGGCGCGATTTACTAGTAGATATAGAGATGATGTAATACAAGACGGTTTGTTTTCGTTTTAGTTTTAATTTATCGATGGTAGATTGTAAACATTGTTAATTTAATAGGCTATTACTGTTTTTTTTTTTTTAAATATTGCAGAACATTATTAATATCTGGTGGATAGTGTTGGAAATTTAATTACTTATTAATTTAAATTTTTAGATTTATTACATAATTCAACGAATGCAGATATCAGGTAGATGAACTAGCAATTGACAGATAGATACCTAAAAAAGGAGTAAGAAGGTTATCCATATTATCAAATATTGTATATCCATAAAGATAACAAAAATAGAGGTAAGTCTTAAACACAAAAATAAAATTTATTAAACATGGGTGCAAAAGCGACTAGTAAAAGAAAATTTCAATTACTATATGATAAAAACAAGTAAAAGAACCTTAAGATAATAATAAAGGTTATAACATGTAACATGAGTAATTAAAATTAAATAGACAATATTGAGTAAAAGGAAAATTTACAAGTAATTGAAGGTGTACTAACTGATTTTTAGTATTTGTAATAAATTTTTCAAAAAAAATACTTGCAATGTATAACATTTTAAATTATTATTAAAAAAAGTAACCTATAAACACACCCAATAGGTTTGTCATTTAAGAAATTCAAACTATTGTTCAAGAACTAATTTATAAAAAACATCCAATATTAACACATAACTTGTTCAAAAACTAAACTATAAAGATTTATTCTATAACTTATGATGAATTCATGACTAAATAAATAAATATTTAAATAAAGTAAGAAATAAAACCATAGGGATTTCATTTCAAAACTAGCCACCCAAAATTACTTTTAAAATATCTTTAAAACAAAAAAACAAAAAAACACGTTAATAACCGTAACCGTGCATTTTCATCCCCTAAGCGGTGGTGAATATCACTTCTAATATTTTAAATAGAAAGGGGTATCATGTGATAGCTCTTCTTAAAGGTCTCTTTTTTTCGAATCTTTTGACACATTATTTTTTTTATATCGGATTAATTTTTCACCAATAATTATTATTTACATTGTATTTACATTATTAATATTTTATTTGCGTAAGAATTACATTGTACTTAAATAAGATGTTCAAAATGTCCGCCATTGTTGGCAAGGCAATGGTAAAGTCGCAGCTCGAATTCATCCCGCACTTTTTAAAGCGTCTCTGGTGTAATCCGCTCACACTCCTCCACTATTCTACGTCTAAGTTCAGGAATATCGCGAGGTTAATTTTTATACACCCCATAAAAAAAAGTCAAGGGGCGTTAGGTCGGGTGATCTCGCTGGCCATTCTATAGCGCCCCTTCTTCCGATCCATTTATCTGGAAATGTCTCATTAAGCCAATTTCGTACAGGCAAGGCATAATGTGGAGGTGCTCCGTCCTGTTGAAAAAATAGGTTTTCTTCGTCTAGTAACAAATTTCCATCTTGATCTATTTGGTTTTCTAAGGATTCGGTTATAAGAGGATTTATCAGATTTTCTAATAAGTTCAAGTACAATTCCCCAGTTAAATTTTCCTCCATGAAAATAGGACCAATAATTTTATTACCAAGAATTCCGGCCCATACGTTGATTTTCTGAGGATATTGGCTGTGCTCTTCCCGAAAAACATGTGGATTTGTATTGTCCCAGTACCTACAATTATGTTTATTGACAAATCCATTTAAAAAGAAACCTGTCAGTAAAACAAATATTTTTAATAATATTATGGTCTTCATTTGCCCTTTGAGTCATTAATTAGCAAAATTCTAATCTTCTGTCATAATCATCCTCAGCAAGCTGTTGTAAAAGCTGTAGTTTGTAAGGAAAGAATTTATTTAGCCATAACGTTTTATGCACAGAGCCAACGGAAATATTTGTTAATCTGGAGACTTTTGGTATTGATGTTTGAGGTTCAATGGCAAAATTACTTAAAATTTCAACTTGTGCAGCTTCAGTTAAAACTCTACGATTTCTTACAGTTTTATTGCACACACTTCCAGTTTCTTGAAATTTATGAACTAAATGCAACACATACTGATGCCCAACATTTTTATCGGGATGTCTCTGATTAAAAACACGAGCAGTTCTGCGTGCACAGCGTTGTTCTTCACCATAAATAAAGATTATTTCAATTCTTTCTTGTAAAGAATAAACCATTGTCAAAATTAAATTGTCAGTACACAACGAAACCAATAATCTACTAATAATAAATTGTTTCAATTTACGGTCAAAAATATCTTACGCAAAAAACATTTAAGGCTTTTTGCTAACTTGTTTATCTCAGTATTTATACTCATGCATTTTAATTCAATATTTTTTCCGGTTTCTAGGTTATAACTTGGTGAAAAATTAATCAGATTTAAAAAAATAATGTGTCAAAAGATTGGAAAAAAAGAGACCTTTAAGAAGAGCTATCACATGATACCCCTTTCTATTTAAAATTTTAGAAGAGATATTCACCACCGCTTAGGGGATGAAACTGCACGGTTTCAGATACTTGTGTCCCCCCGTAAATATAAATTAACGTGTTCTTTTGTTTTAAAGATATTTTAAAAGTTATTTTGGGTGGCTAGTTTTGAAATGAAATCCCTGTACATATATTATATACGTAAACCCAGAAAGACCAATAGATGACACGGTAAGTCGTTAGCATTGGGTACCAATACGAAGGACAACAAACTCAAGTTGTTAAGTGGAATATTACATAAGCAGTAAAATATTATTTTTTACCTTTTTACAATGTCACAGTATACCATAAAATAAAAATTATAAATGAAAATTAAATATACCTAAATATAAAAAAAGAAAACTGAAATTAGGTAGTCACCAACAAGAACATCACTATCACCATATTCCTATCCAGAGAAAGTAACATCTGTGAAGACTCAGTGACCAAGTAGGCCTCTAGGCTAATAAATCGAAAGAAACCACGAGTGTTCTGATAAATCGATGTACGGTACAATTTACAAAATTAATTACCGAAAATTGAAACGATATCTACTTATATCAAACGGTATTACCCGTCATTTACTGACGCCATTGTTTGCTACCGCCTTGGAGAATCTGTTCCCGGCCTCTTGAGGTGGTGGTGGTGAACAAACAGTTGATAATGACAGTTGACATTTGAGTTTTCGTTCATAGCGTTCTTTGATACCGTTTTGTTTTGGAATTTTTGGTAGCTGCCAACGTTTTATTTTGTGCGTTTATATTTTTATTTTGTGTATAATAATTATTGACTCTGTGTTTTCGTTGTAATTTAAAAGAAAAATTGCCTGTCTTTATCAATGTTATATTTTTCACAGTTTGTTTATTGTTAAATACCTTTTAAATACACATAACATATCCTCGTTTATCTAAAACATTGACGGTTCATTTTAGATAAGACTTTTTTTAGAAACCGAGACATGATAGTGGGGGAATTTGACATGTCACGGTTTCTGTGTCACTGTTTATCAACGGGAGCAAGCCAAAAAATCTTATGTTTGAATAATAAAGTAATATATAAGGTAATATTATTATATTAGGTATTTACTGTTTATTTTGGTATAAGATAAAAAAAAACTTTAAACTCTCAAATACATACACTACACTGCTCTGACCTGATAACAACGTTTAGTATTTTCATCGTCTCTTTCTTTCTTACACAGTTGAGCGATATGGCTTAAAAAGAGATAAAACTCTTTGAATAGTTTTATCAGTAAAGTAAGGTCGACAAGACGGCTGCATCATGGTGATCGGCGTACTTTAAACTGTTGAATATTTATGTTGAATATACAATTAGATAAAAGATTTGTTGGCTTTAAAAGTGGGAATAAATCAAATAAGTCACTTCTGGATGTACTAAATGTAAAAATAAAATGTAAGTATTTTATTAATCATTATTTAGAGCAGAGAAGATCTAAAAATATTCAGTAAGCGAATGTTTTACCATATTTTAAGTATCTAAGATATTTGTGTAACGAATACGAATCCATATCATCACTTTCGAGTATTCAAATAATAATTACAATTATAATTGATTCCAGTGAAGTGGCGGTAGCCTTTTTTAAGGGGATAGATGTAATGTTGTTTTTTTTATAATAGGTTTAGTAGTTTTTGAGAGAATTGTTAAATTAACACATCAGTTTAATGATTTTTATTCAATAATCAGTACATGCAACACTTAAAAGACAGGTGATTTCTAGATTTTACCATAGTATTGCATTAAGTGCTATAACCTTTACTGCACTTTATTGTGCCTAGCGCCATCTATTGATCAATTAACCAACCCAATAAATAAATTAAACAAGTAAGTTGCCTGCAGAAGCAATCCAAGTGGCTTGGTATAAAAAATAACCCACAAAATCAAAAAAATTTAATATTGGTAATTAAAACCTCAGTTTGTTGTCACTCAAAATTGTCTTGAATATGTACTGAACTTGGCGCGCTTTGCACTTTATGTTCTTTATTTAAATGTGTTCCTCTTTTATTTTTTGATTCTGCTTTATTCGTTTTCAAGATAAAGAAATATCTTGTAACGGGTTAAAAACCGGGCCACCACACACTTTTAACACTTATTTTAATTAAATTATTAAAAAATAAGTGCACGTTACGCTTAAAACGAGAGTAAAATGGACTTAAACGCCACGTTGCCAGATTTACTTTTGCTGGGCCAGAAGTAGAATTGGTAATGGTAGGGGCTATTTATTTTGATTTGTAAACATATAGTAGTAATTAACTAATGTTAAAGTCTAATACATCTAATCCATCGCTAATAGAAATAGAGTATGGAAGATAGGTAAATATTCTCATTATAATATAGAATTATAACGTTTAAGGTATAACAAAATACAAATTCGTATAATTATAGACATTAAAAATAAAAAAATACGCAAATTTTATAAATTATATTTTAAAATAATTATTAAAAATCATTTTTCCCATACTGTAACATATTACTAACTGCGATTTTTCTAGCGTAATTTATAAATGCCTAAGGACTAAAAAAAATTCGACGAGGATGGGATTCGAACCCACGCGGGCAGAGCCCATTGGATTAGCAGTCCAACGCCTTAACCACTCGGCCACCTCGTCATGTCTATAATATATTCCACTAATATTTTTAATTTCCAAAATATATGCATTCATAATTCAAAATATTTAAACAACGATTTCTCTTGATACTATCAAATAGATAACGTTAATTCATTGTTTATTAATTTAAATAAAAATTAAGCATTATTTAAAATTTAAAAAATGTAATAAAATATTTTATCTTTAACAAAGAAAAAATCTTGAATCAATATAATGATAAAGAAATTTCCTACCGGCTCCCAATCAATAGAAAATCTCAAATTCGCGGTGAATCCAC
This sequence comes from Psylliodes chrysocephalus, assembly GCA_927349885.1. NCBI lineage: Eukaryota > Metazoa > Arthropoda > Insecta > Coleoptera > Chrysomelidae > Psylliodes > Psylliodes chrysocephalus. The sequence goes on from OV651820.1 coordinate 191,952, forward strand.
TTATATAAAATATGATAAAGTAAAATCAAAAAAATTAATTCGTTCTTTTCTTCTTTTTGTTTCATCTTCATCTTCATCTTCATCTTCATCTTCATCTTCATCTTCATCTTCATCTTCATCTTCATCTTCATCTTCATCTTCATCTTCATCTTCATCTTCATCTTCATCTTCATCTTCATCTTCATCTTCATCTTCATCTTCATCTTCATCTTCATCTTCATCTTCATCTTCATCTTCATCTTCATCTTCATCTTCATCTTCATCTTCATCTTCATCTTCATCTTCATCTTCATCTTCATCTTCATCTTCATCTTCATCTTCATCTTCATCTTCATCTTCATCTTCATCTTCATCTTCATCTTCATCTTCATCTTCATCTTCATCTTCATCTTCATCTTCATCTTCATCTTCATCTTCATCTTCATCTTCATCTTCATCTTCATCTTCATCTTCATCTTCATCTTCATCTTCATCTTCATCTTCATCTTCATCTTCATCTTCATCTTCATCTTCATCTTCATCTTCATCTTCATCTTCATCTTCATCTTCATCTTCATCTTCATCTTCATCTTCATCTTCATCTTCATCTTCATCTTCATCTTCATCTTCATCTTCATCTTCATCTTCATCTTCATCTTCATCTTCATCTTCATCTTCATCTTCATCTTCATCTTCATCTTCATCTTCATCTTCATCTTCATCTTCATCTTCATCTTCATCTTCATCTTCATCTTCATCTTCATCTTCATCTTCATCTTCATCTTCATCTTCATCTTCATCTTCATCTTCATCTTCATCTTCATCTTCATCTTCATCTTCATCTTCATCTTCATCTTCATCTTCATCTTCATCTTCATCTTCATCTTCATCTTCATCTTCATCTTCATCTTCATCTTCATCTTCATCTTCATCTTCATCTTCATCTTCATCTTCATCTTCATCTTCATCTTCATCTTCATCTTCATCTTCATCTTCATCTTCATCTTCATCTTCATCTTCATCTTCATCTTCATCTTCATCTTCATCTTCATCTTCATCTTCATCTTCATCTTCATCTTCATCTTCATCTTCATCTTCATCTTCATCTTCATCTTCATCTTCATCTTCATCTTCATCTTCATCTTCATCTTCATCTTCATCTTCATCTTCATCTTCATCTTCATCTTCATCTTCATCTTCATCTTCATCTTCATCTTCATCTTCATCTTCATCTTCATCTTCATCTTCATCTTCATCTTCATCTTCATCTTCATCTTCATCTTCATCTTCATCTTCATCTTCATCTTCATCTTCATCTTCATCTTCATCTTCATCTTCATCTTCATCTTCATCTTCATCTTCATCTTCATCTTCATCTTCATCTTCATCTTCATCTTCATCTTCATCTTCATCTTCATCTTCATCTTCATCTTCATCTTCATCTTCATCTTCATCTTCATCTTCATCTTCATCTTCATCTTCATCTTCATCTTCATCTTCATCTTCATCTTCATCTTCATCTTCATCTTCATCTTCATCTTCATCTTCATCTTCATCTTCATCTTCATCTTCATCTTCATCTTCATCTTCATCTTCATCTTCATCTTCATCTTCATCTTCATCTTCATCTTCATCTTCATCTTCATCTTCATCTTCATCTTCATCTTCATCTTCATCTTCATCTTCATCTTCATCTTCATCTTCATCTTCATCTTCATCTTCATCTTCATCTTCATCTTCATCTTCATCTTCATCTTCATCTTCATCTTCATCTTCATCTTCATCTTCATCTTCATCTTCATCTTCATCTTCATCTTCATCTTCATCTTCATCTTCATCTTCATCTTGCTTGTCTCTGCCGTCTCTTTCTGTCTCGGTGTCCACGTTTCTGTCCTGCTTCTACAACTGCCGCTGCTTCGAATTTATTTTAATAGTATCTCCATTTTATATTTATTTACTGTTGGATTTTTACTTTCATATTCCTTTTGTATCTTTTTCAATTTTACTTTAATATAACTTTTTTTACTATTTTATCACTTTTAATTTTACCCTATATTTATTTTTACTTGTTTTTATACCATGTTTCTTTTTCCTGGTTCCATATGTTTTCATATTTATTTTATATTGTCTTTTATTTTATCATATTAAAGAATTTTATTATACAGTTATACCTATCTTAAATAAAAATGTAAAAGGAAATTACATTTCTTTATCCTACAATTTTTTGTTTAGATTTCATTAGGTATTATTGTTATCTAAATATTCTTCTTAGAAAAGGACTCTTTTCTCAAAGTTAACACTTATTTTTTAGAATAATTTTATTACATTATTTATCCAAAATAAAACATTGTTTTTGACCGAAATAATAGGTATACCTTACCTAGATATATCAATTCATAAATTATCTAAAATACCTAATCTATTTAAATACCTATGTCCCTTTAAATTAAGCGATTATTTTTATCTGTGTACAAATAAAAACCGAAAAGAATTTGAGATATTCTATACGCAATTAAAATTTTTCTAAAGAAACATAATCCAACATAAGAAACCCCGCTTGCCTTTTAATTCCTTAAAAACCGGTATTACCTTCGCTCAGCACAGAACTTTGAGTAAAACTCGAATTTATATTTAAAACTTCGCAAGACTACCGCGGGCTTGGCTTTCAAACTTTACTAATAACCAGACATTTGAAATATTATTTATCCCTTTATTAAAATGCAAATTATAAGTTTCTTTTATACCGTCCAATAACTAAATACCCTACATTTAGGAGTTTCAAGGCAGCCCAGCCCTTGTCTTGATTTCGTTTTTAGGATAGAAGTTGAGGACGAATCAATCGGGTCTACCTACTTGTGCAGTTGGCTTCGATCAGTGGTAGTCAAACAATCGCTTCCATAAACTCGAATAGTAGGTCAAAATATAATTATGTTGTTAAATGTTAAATTCTACAATAAAATAAAAATATCAGTGTTATCATTAAAGTGATTTACTTCTAAATGCCTTAATGCCCTTCGAAAATCAGAAATTAAACCAAAATTTTGAAAGGGAACGAAATATAAGCTTTTGATAATATATTTATTAACTAAAATTTGCAAAAAAAGTTCTTTTAGAGGTTGTTAAGAGAAAAATAAGGGCAGACGTTTTGCAGTTGAAAGATTTATAAAAAGCACAAAAGTTTAACTTTTGATAGTTCTGTTCATCATTTTGATATTGAATTTTCTTTACCAAATTTTTGAAAGAAATTTCCAAATAAAATTTGCAAAAAGTTGGGCTCAACCGGGATTTGAACCCGGGACCTCTCGCACCCAAAGCGAGAATCATACCCCTAGACCATTGAGCCGATATATTTAGTAATCTTTAATTTACTTTCATATATATTTCAAATTGGACTCCAAGAGTAATTTTTACATTCTCTTTTATACTCGTATCTGATTTCGACGGTCGGAATTTTAAAGTGAAATCGTATCTACTTAATTAAAGAGGATAGCAAGATAATTTATATTAATAAAATATAATACAGCTCTCACAATTGTCTGGTATGATTCTCGTTTTGGGTGTGAGAGGTTCCCGGGTTCAAATCCCAGTTTAGCCCTTTTTTAAAGAAACATTTGTAAATTTGTAATCTTTAGTTTTAAGCCCCTGTTTTCAAACAATGTAAGAGTTATCTATACAAAATGCATGGCTATCACTAGAGAATTTAAAAATGAGGCTGTAAAAGAAGATGAAAACATAAAAGATGGATGGGCAGATCGCTCTCTTTTATTTAGTATACACTTAAGTATAGTACCCTTAGTAT
>OV651820.1:196229-212911 GCA_927349885.1 Psylliodes chrysocephalus
TTTGCATAGATCGTCATTTAATGGAGCATGGGAACAATGCGTTATATTAGCCCCCAAACAGAAAAGGATAAATCCAGAATTAAACAAGCACGAATTTTTGTATCATGACCGCAAATATGAAGGTAAGATTATTTAACTTTCTAATAATTGTTTACTCCTAACGTCATTAATCTATTTTTTTAAGGTCTTGTACCTATATCTACTGATAAGTTTTAAGATTTGCAACATCTGGAAAAGTTGTGCTCCGAAGAAACTCAACAATACTACGATAAATTACCTTATTCTGACAAAAAAAAACAAGAAAAGAAAAGCAAGAAGGAAAATAACAGTCCGATGTGACTAGACAGACATTCCCCATTTATGTTATTAAAATTCAGGTTTTATTTTAGGACATTCCTCGTTTTCTATTGTATATTTTATTAATGTAGAGAGATTCCCTGTTTTTACCGTGGATAATACGTTTTTTTTTTATTATTTTACTTATTTGGTAAACAAAAAAAACAATATTATTATGTAATGTTCATTATAAGTTGAAAAATATATATGTGTTGAATTGATTTAAATTTATTCACTAATTAAGGATCCTAAAGGTTTTAAACTTTAAAATTCGTTTTTCTCGAAACTTACTTTTTGTGACATTCCCCCTTTTTCCCTTGTGGTCTTCAATTAAAATGTCCCTTTTCTAACTTTTCTTTCGGCAAACTCACGAACCAGTGATTTTATGACTAATTTGTCACTAATTTGGTGTTCTACAGCTATCATTGCCAATCCATTGAGACGATTTTTCGTCTGCATCGTTCTGAGATAATTTTTTATTATTTTTAGTTTCGAAAAGCTTCTTTCCCCTGAAGCCATAGTGACTGTCAATGTAAGTAGGATTCTTAATGCTATGATGAGGGATAGTTAACACAAGAGATCGCACTTAAATGTCAATCGATCTGAAAGTCTGTGACCTTGAAAATTCAAAATGTTTTAAGCGGGTAAAATGTATCTAATCTAATATAACCTAGCTTTCTGATAATTTCTTTTTTTGGTTTAAATATTTATTTGTAATCGAATTTTGTTATAGACTTGTATTTTTTTAATACAAATTACATCAAGGTCTGTCATTTTTCTCATGTAACAACAACTAATGTTGTGATTGGTGACGCCAGACTTGTCAAAAATACTCCAGACCAATAGGGAGGAAGCATCGAGGTCAACATTATTTTAAAAACCAGAAAAACATAAATGTTGTTATAATTACACTAATTTTCTCTTCAAGTGGCTTATAACCTGAATATTTTTTACTGTTAGATGTAATTTTTATCATGTGTCAGCAACAACGTGCTGATTAGTGACGCCAGACTTGTCAAAAATACCCCAGACCAATAGGGACGAGGTACCAAGTTCATTGTGATTTGAGCCGAAATTTAACATGGGAAGTATAGGGAGTGACGAGGCGCGGGAAGATTTTTCGGGGAGGTAGATCATTTTATCAAAGAATCATTCGTTTATTTAAAAAATAACAAAAAATAAGAGATTTTAAACAAAATCAGAAACCTTTTATAAAACATAAAAATATATAAAAATTACTCGTAAAAATCACAAATAGGTTTATCTTGATTACTTACAGTTCATCAAATTTCTAGAGGCTTTCGACGGCTAGACAGAGAAAGCACTACTGACAGGCATCCCGACGGATTTACGCAATGAAAGTACACTCTGCGCATCAAGTATTTCACTATTTCATTCAGACGTAAATGTCAGATGTAAATTTCGCTAAAACATTTCTTTTATTTTCGTTTGTGTTTTTTGCTCATTACAGTTTAATAGAACCTAAGTATGGAGTTTAATAGCAAATTAAAAGGCCGCGTGATTAACAGTCAATCTCGCGAAATAATAGCCAATGTTATAGAGTTTATGAGAAGAGAAGGAAACTTTAATTCACCTTCAATACCATTTAAAAATGTAAATGATCGTGTTGCTGCAGCCACAGGAGTATCTAAAAACACTGTCGTCCGCATTTCTGGAGAGAAAAAAAGAATCGATAACCGTGAGATATCGGAATTTTCATCACCAAGAAAAACCATTAAAAAACTAAAAACAGTTAATGATATAGATGAAGCTGCACAAGAATCAAATTTTATTTTTTTATTATTAGATAGCTATTTTTGTTTCTGAGTTGTGTTCATTTACAGGCTCAATTTTTTTCCGTTTCTCCTTTTTGATTTTATATGGGGTTTCAAGTTGTTTTTGACTTATTTCGACGTAAATCACAACAACACACTTTTTTAATAAAGCAAACAAGTGTTAAGAGGTATATGTACGTGTAAACTACAATTACAAAAAATTGATATGAAACCCATGAAACCACCAACAAAAATGTAAAGCTAGCTTCCGTACTAGAACATGGTGTCATTCGTCGAGATAATTTATCGTTTTGTTTAATAGATCAAGAAATGTAAATATTCCCCTGTTATTTTTTATAAAATTATAAAAGAAATAAATTTTTTTCTAAATAGTATAGTTTATTATTTTGTAGAAAAACAAAATTTCGAAAATTTTAGTAATGTTTCAGAAACAACCGTTATTAATAATAGGTACCATTTTCCTTAATAAGGTAGAAATAAAATATAAACTATTTCCACGATTTACAAAGGCCTACAAAAAAATTATAGGTATTTTCCGCTATCCTATAAAATTTATATTTTCTGACTCAATTTCAAAAGGTTGAAGGAATTCCAAAACACCTTTTATGGCATAATAATTATTTTCAATTCTACATACTATCTTTAGCTGCTTTTAAAAACGTTCTAAGAAAGTCCAATCAGACCAATTTAATCCCTAAACTATTCCACACTTTTAAAATTTAATTACCTAAAAATATTAAAAACTATTTAAAATAACTTGTTTAGCAGACTGTACAATAGCTATCTTAGTCACACGTAGCGCGTTCTCTGTCTGGGCGTCGAACACCTCTAGAAATTTGATGAACTGTAATCGTAAAATCTCATTTTCTTTGGTATGCGTTAACAAATCTGTCTATAATTTTCTCGACGTCAAGATCAATATCCCGATGGATATGCAAAAGAGCTAATCCATTTAATCTTTCTTGTCCCATTCGTGACCGCAGCCAAGTTTTTAAACGACGCAATGCCGAAAAGATTCTTTCTGCAGTAGCAACACTTACTGGCATAGCACATAAAACTTTCAAAATTAATTTAATAGTCGGATAGATATCATGATTGCATTTTAAATGAATAGAGCAATAATAGCTATATCAGCATCTTTATTTCTGTCAAAATTATTGAACTCTGATTGCCATAATTGAATTTCTACTTTTAACTTCTGTACAACTGTAACACAGTCAGTATCTTCGAGAAAACATCCCATTGACTTAATGAGAGAGTCCCCAATAATTTTTAAATCCTGTGATGTTTTGCCAATCAAATTAACAGGAAAAATGGTGTTATAATCAAACACATTTAAAATATCTTTGCTGAATCTATTATTAATGTCTTCGATAATATTATCTAATAATGGAATATAAATAGATATTTTAAAATATTCTTTAGGGTTATTATTATTTATGTTTGCCCTCAAGGTTTGCCTATTGGCTTGCCGTAGAACTGTTAGGTGTATATCAACTTCTTCATATAAGTTTGATATTTCTTTAAAGATTTCTTTGTAGACATTTTCATCGCATCGATGTTTATTTAATAATTTTAAAATGTTTTGAATTAAATTCTCTGCAGTTACTTTATCCAAATTTTTTGTTTGAAGCATTCTGCTTAATGGCAATGTTATTGTTAATATATCTGAATGAAAAAATATAGAAAATATGAATATATCATTCCATTGTGAAATTAGTTCAAGCACCTGTGCAATATATGTTTTAAATTAAATTTAAATTTCAGAGTCTTTCTACCCAACGTGTTTCGCAAAGACTACTCAAGTTTCCTTTATGGATATTCTTTAATACTTTACTTCTTTTAGAAGAAGCATTAAAAAACTCAATAACTTCTTTCATAAATGAAACTGTGTATATCTTGTATATTTGAAGATGTCGATAAAGATAAATTTAAAGCATGGTTATAACAGGGACAACGCGTAGCATTAGAAAATACTAACTGAAGTTCCTTTACTGCTTCTTTCTTTTCTGATACCATACAATATTTTTAGATTACAATTTAATAAATTTCTGGATCGCTTCGAGCAGCTCGGGAGGGGTAAGTACCCTATCACCCCCCTTGTATGCGCGCCTGGGAGTGACAGGCCTGTGGCTGAGGTTTGGTGCGAATTTAAGTGTAGCGATAAACTTGAGAACTTCAATAGGGGTTTCCTTCTTTGTTGATAATGACGAAACAATGCTTATTTCATCGGCTAGTTCCAGGGCGTTAAGATCGCTTGAATTTCCATCAGTTAAAACTACTTCCAAATCTTTGCAATGAGCCAGTAGCTCATTTCTGGGCATGTCTTTTAGACCAAAAATATTATACAAAAAGCTGAAATAATTACTGTGAGTATTTAGCAAATTATATGTTTCCAAGCCATTTATTGCTTGATCTATAGTGTGAAAAAAAATCTATTTTATATTTTTGTTTGAGGTCTTGAACTCAATGGTTTTAGGGTGTAAGTATCAATAAATTTCAGTAATATTGCCCAACGAAAAGAAGAGGAAGAAAAAAATGTATATAACTTTTGAACAATATTGAAGAAGTTGGCTATCTCAAACGAGGATTTACAACCAAATGTAACACAACCAAATTTAGCGAATCGCTGCTGCATGGAACATAAAATGCTCTGGGGTTTATATTTCTGATTCTTGTTTGTACTCCCGATTTTTCTCCTCTCATATTGGAACCATTGTCATACCCTTGACCGCGCATGTTTTCTACTTTAAGCCTATTTTTCTCTAGTTCTTCTAGTAAAATCTCCGACAATTCCTTAGCTGTTGATCTCTCAATGTGTAGAAAACCCAAAAAATGTTCGTTGATATTAACTTGAACACAAATGAAGACAAAGCTTACCACAAATGTCATCTGTTCTACTTTACTTGCATTGGTCAATAATCACGGAATAATACTTGGCTTTTTGAATTTGCTCAATGATGTGGTGCTTTACGTTGTCATTCAATAATTCAATTATTTCATTTTGTATAGTTTCTCCTTTATATGTAGCTTTGATTCCTTCTTTATTGAGGGCTCTGCGAACGTGTTCCTCCATTTTAGGATCAAACTCAAAGCCAATAACTGAATTAACTTCAAAAAGTTTCCATTATTATGTTCATACAGTTTATTCTTAGGATTTTTGGACGTCACTAGCGAACGAACTGCAGATGCATTGTTTAAAATTGTTTGTGACATTATTTCAAGTTTAGAATGTGGGTCTAAGCTTGTTGCCCAGAGCTACGATGATGCTGCCATTTAGGAGGCCTTTAAGCTTAAGTTAAAGAGAAGTTTAAACATGCAATTTTCGTTCACTGTATAGCACATAGACTTAATTTGGTTTTATCGCGAACACTAAGCGTGGAAAACAAAACTTTGCAATCTTTATTATTATCCATGCCAAAAATTAAAACCAAAAGTACACCGACAGCCTCTATGGAAATTATTCTAAACCTCCCACTCCTTGTCCTAGGGGGAGGCCAGAATGAGTGAATACAGACTGGAAATCTCCAACAACTGGAACCCACTGGGACATATAAAACATACCAGATTATTCCAGGTTAACTGCAACTGGAACGAGGTAAATAAGGAGATAGATAATTGCTTGATTAGCGGTCTCGTATGATATACGTATGGATCTAAAACTAACAAGAAAACAGGCTCTGTACGTGGAATTTAAACCAAATGCGACATCATCGTCTTACTGGAAAAACATACCACTGCATTTCAGGCTACAATACAATGACTTGCAATCGAATTGTGTGTACGAAAGAATTTAAGAAGGAAGTACAAAAAATAAATCATCATAATTCTCTCAGATAGCCAATCAGCCTTAAAGGCTCTTGATTCAAATAGAATCAACTCTAAGCTTGTCTGGAACTGCCTTGGAATACTAAATGATCTGGCAACCCACAACAAGGTAAAACTAGCGTGGGTACCAGGGCACAAAGATATCCAATGAAATGAAAAGGCTGATAAACTCGCCAAAGAGGGATCAGATCTACCATTCACAGGTCCCGAACCTGTATTTGGGATAAGCAAAACTTCTGCTCGACAGGCAGTAAACAGGTGGATAACCACAAAACACCAAATTCACTGGCAACAGATATTAGGGCACAGAATCAGTAAGCTCATGCTAAGGGGACCAAACCCACGCGTTGTTACTGAGGCACTACAACTCGCAAGGCCTCAGATATCCACCATTGTGGGATTACTAACGGGGCGCTGCTTGCTGAAACACCTTCATGTAATGGGATTACGCAAAGATCCCACTACGTTTAGACTCTGCATAGAAGAGGAAGAAACCTAATACCATGTGATCTTCGAATGCGAAGCTCTTACTAGGCAACGTTTCATCCTTTTCGGCCTAGAACCGGGAAGAACGCCCCAGGAAAACTTGGTAGGGATTTTATAAAAACTAACCAAAAACACAGAACTATTCCAAAGATAGTACCCTGAATACGGGGAAAACAGGTGAATACAATAGACCCAAGAGGCCGCAGTGTTCTGGGGCAAACCTAACTCTACCTGCTTATAATCGATAGGAGGATTTACAATGGACCTACTAAAGTCTAAGTACCGTGGGGTAACTCACTCTCCACAATTTACAGATACAGATACCGAGATTGACAGTTTAAACTGTTTAAATTTTACAACCCGCCCTAAGGGGATATATATAATTATAATTCAAATTAATACTAGTTTGCCAACATTATTTGAAGGCCCTGTCAGGTCACTCTGGAACATAAAGAACTGCTGATACACTAGAAAGCAGACTTTCTTAAGGAATGAAGTCAAGAAAATTCTGACTTAATTTTAACCCTAGTAACAGGTAATAGGGAACACCATAAGTGCTGGATGAACCTTCTTGGATTCAGGAAGCCAAAATATACATGAAAGATTCATCAAATACTAAACATCAAACTCAAGATGGTAATAGGGGTTAGAAGTCACTTAAATTTGTAGGAAATGTGAAAGGGAAGACGAAACTCTTATATTATATGGTGTCGGCCACTGAATCTCTTCCAAGAACGAGTTAAAGTTACAGAGAGTTGGCATTGGAGCGAGAGGAAAAGGAATGGTGTCTAGGTTGCCATTTATACAAACCGACCGCGTTGAAACATTGGTAGGCCGTATAGCTGGCATCGCTAGTATTGTTCCATTCCTGATTGGCCTACTGCTGGGCTCTCTGTAGTTTTTACACGTCAAGGGATACTGGAACATGTTAGATGGCCAATATTGTATATATCATTGCCGGAACTTTGAATGGGAACGTCACTTCGGGCTATATTATGTGAAACCGGACAAACCACACCTTTATTTACATAAATAGAAATATAATATTGAAAATATATTATTTCACAGTATTATAATATTTTTCTACCTATTTAATTGCTATTTATAAATTTTTTGCTAGTTATATTTTCCTTGTCTTAATTAACCTTTCTCCCCTCAGTTTCTACGCTCTTGGTTTCACATCTATCCTCCTTCAATTCATCAAACTACGCTTCCAATTCCAGGAACTTCTCTGCCCGTCTCTTTTTATCTTTTGTACAGCTACACAGAAAATTATTCACGGAATCGTATATATCCGTCCTTGTTTTCCGTAGGTAGAAACCGACGTTTGTCTTTGTCAGTTTGTTGCCCCAGGCTGAGCCGATGCTTTTATGTTACGTAGCAGCTTGCTGCGATGTGGACTTGGGCCAATGAATTAATCTACTCGACTACACTGTAAAATCTTACGCGGTTGGGATCGGCGTTTGACGAAGTAGAAGCGGATAGGCGAAACTCGGGTTTCCCGTTTAGAGTTTACTCTTGAACCAATGATTAGTGGGGTAAGGCTCTAACGCATGTAAGTGTATTTTATTGAACGATTGAATCGTGGACGAAGTTTTTTAAAACAATAGTATCGAACGTTGAACGTGAAAGAAAAGAATGGGTTTATATATGTAATTACAGGATGCAAAGTGAAATTGCTATTGTGTTTTATATAAACAGTATTAAATACAAGACATGCAAGACCGTAAACTTAACTAACTTTGACAGTGATAGCTGCAGATAACTTTTTTGCAATAGTGGAGACGAAAAAGAGAAATTCATCGCATGACTGCTTGATTTAAAGAGAGAGCTTCCAACGTGAATTATTTAAAAGAAATCTAAAAGTAGATACCTACTTGGTTATTTACAAAACAACAGTCATATCTATTTATAGACATTTACAAGTAAAATGATTTTATTACAGATTGATAAGCAAGCAGAGCAGTTAATAAACAATTTTGTATAGAGAATAACAAAAACTTGAAAGAGATAGTGAGAGAGATAGTAACAGAGTTACAATCTCACAAAAACGAATAGAAGACACATTAGAATAACTATATGAAACGCTATAATTGGATACTCTAGAGAAAGGAAGAGATAGAAGCATTTCTTAAAGACACAACAAAGGAAAGCAATAAAGAGGTACAAAGGCTTGCCTGCCTCAGAATAACGGGGGCAATGAAAACAACCTCCACAGCTCTTCATTATGTGATACAAGGGAGGTAAGATTAGGTGCTTACAGATTCGGGAATACACTGGGAAATCTTGACATTAGGCCAGGTCACATGAGTATCTCAAGGTTAGTGACAGGAGACGTGCTAAAAATGAGATTAGACCACATAACCATGAGGTACTCTTTTAATGCTCCATTTAAAGTTTTAATACAAGAAAAAGCAGAGATCACTATAAGAGAGCCCAATGCCCAACGACAAGAACAAACCTGGTATACAGACGGGTCTAAGACTGCGGAAGGACTGAGGCGAGAGTATTCTCCAAAAACCCTGATACTAACCATAGCTATGCTATAGGAATACATTCCTCGGTATTTCAAGAGGTATACGCAATTTTGCAATGTGCAAAAACGAACAATTAAAGAACTGTCGAAAATCAGCATATTCAAATAATGTCATACAGCCAAACGATACTTAAGGCCATATCGAGTCAGAAAGTTACGTCAAGGCTGGTATGGGAATGCATCGAAGAACTAAGAACACTGACAGACCAAAATAGAGTAAAACTATTTTGGGTGCCAGATCACCAAGGGATCGAAGGTAACGAAGAGGCTGACGAACTTCAAAAAAGAGGGTCAGAAGAAATTTGGAGTGAGGGTAGCCATATGTGAGTAGTAGGAATTAAGTGTAAAGGTTAAAGAAAAAGTCCTTTATTTCTCACAAAGTCAATTTATTGGCGACCGGTTTCGAAGTTGTCACTTCATCATCAGGCACACCTAAATGGAATATCAAGGAGTCAGTTGTAATAAAAACAATTATAAAAGCATGAACGGACTTTAACATATACAAAATAACAGAAAAAACACAAAAGAAAGTTAAACAATAACCTTGACTCACCTTGACTAATTCCATAAAGGAAGCGCTACAAAAAGTTTAACAGAACGAGTTAAAAAAGTCATGTGTAATAAGTATTTTTTTAAAAAATGTTTTAAATGTAGGTTAGGTTAAACCACCAGATGTCTTTTTGAATAAAATAATTAATTAAAACACATTTAAGACAATTATTAACTAAACAACACAAAATAGTTTTACAAGCACAAACAGTTTAAAAAATTTTAAGGAAATAATGTTAATTACTAAAAGTAAAAAGTAAAAAAGTAAAAATTATCAGACTGTCAAGACATCTAACTAGATTTTTAACGAATCAATGCAGTAAACTGTAAATTTTAAATTAGCGGTTAAATAGTGTACTAACGGAGGTGTTATTTACTGAAAGTGAGTATAGGTGGCGATGACAAAATTTATTGAAAGTAAAATATATTAAACTGAGAATGAGAAAACAAAAAATTTTTATACTAACAAGAAAATTAGAACACTAAACAAGAAAATATGAAAATTCATATGTAAAAAGGGAAAATTTGAAGCAGATAATCAAAAAGAAAATTACTGTTACAGGAAACGGAAAATAGGTTGACAGTACGAATGTCAAAAAAGAGAGGAAAGTCAAATTTTGGCGTATGACAACCACGTGGGAGAATTTGAATAAGCTAAAAAATTTTTTTTTAATAAGATGCGAATGGGCAAAAATTAATGGAAAGAAAATCTAAATTGGGAGAGTTAATTGTGGTAAGTAACTGACTGAAGATCAAATGAGTGGGGGTAAAAGTCTGAAAATAATTTAAATAAGCGCAGAGAACGTTGGGGTACTAATAAATTGAATTTGTGCATTCAGAGAGCAGGAGGGGCCAGATTTATTATTTTTTAAAATTTCCAGGTTCTCAAAGTTATTCAGAAGGAATTTATTAGAAGTCATATGCAAAATGTCGATGCCAATGCTAGAATCAAAATCGTGACCAGTGTCTAACAAATGAGCAGCAAAGTGAGAAAAACCAGTAGTGTTAGTGTTAAGACAGCGTGTGTGCTCTTTCAGGCGTATTTTAAAATTACGAAAGGTCCTTCCCACATATGAGCATGGACAGTTCAAACAAGTTAGTTTATAAACACCAGACTGATCCATAGGATCAATCTTATCCTTATTCCTAACAAACAGGCTACTGATCGAGTTGGACGTTCTAAAGCTAATTCTGAAGGAATCTTTGAACAAGTTGGCTATACGATGAGCATTTTCCAATAAAAGTAAGTGAAACATACTTACGATTATCTGCTTCAATATTGGGAAGGGGCTCAATTATGTAACTATTGTTCTGATTACGTTTATTCTGTTTTCTATGAAGCATTTTATCTATTAAGTTCTGATCATAATTGTGACTATTAGCAATTTGTTTGATAACATTGAGTTCTTTATTAAAGTTATCTACTGATAGTGGTACTTTCAGAAGACGTTCCAAGTAACAATTGAAAGCTGCTAACTTATGTGTTATTCAAATTCTCCCACGTGGTTGTCATACGCCAAAATTTGACTTTCCTCTCTTTTTTGACATTCGTACTGTCAACCTATTTTCCGTTTCCTGTAACAGTAATTTTCTTTTTGATTATCTGCTTCAAATTTTCCCTTTTTACATATGAATTTTCATATTTTCTTGTTTAGTGTTCTAATTTTCTTGTTAGTATAAAAATTTTTTGTTTTCTCATTCTCAGTTTAATATATTTTACTTTCAATAAATTTTGTCATCGCCACCTATACTCACTTTCAGTAAATAACACCTCCGTTAGTACACTATTTATCCGCTAATTTAAAATTTACAGTTTACTGCATTGATTCGTTAAAAATCTAGATAGATGTCTTGACAGTCTGATAATTTTTACTTTTTTACTTTTTACTTTCAGTAATTAACATTATTTCCTTAAAATTTTTTAAACTGTTTGTGCTTGTAAAACTATTTTGTGTTGTTTAGTTAATAATTGTCTTAAATGTGTTTTAATTAATTATTTTATTCAAAAAGACATCTGGTGGTTTAACCTAACCTACATTTAAAACATTTTTTAAAAAAATACTTATTACACATGACTTTTTTAACTCGTTCTGTTAAACTTTTTGTAGCGCTTCCTTTATGGAATTAGTCAAGGTGAGTCAAGGTTATTGTTTAACTTTCTTTTGTGTTTTTTTCTGTTATTTTGTATATGTTAAAGTCCGTTCATGCTTTTATAATTGTTTTTATTACAACTGACTCCTTGATATTCCATTTAGGTGTGCCTGATGATGAAGTGACAACTTCGAAACCGGTCGCCAATAAATTGACTTTGTGAGAAATAAAGGACTTTTTCTTTAACCTTTACACTTAATGGTCAGAAGAAACACCGGAACCAGACACAAATCCAGGAGTACTAAAAAGTACACTCCGGGGTTTCATAAACGATTGGATTCGGGAACAACATATTAACTATTAGGGAAGCACCCCAGAACAGGCACATGGAAAAGCCTTCATAGGCAGACCATGTCCCAAAAGAACTGGAGAACTAATCTTTATGAATAGTTGAACCAGTTGAAAGTGATAACAGGGTTCATGACTGGGTACGCCCCAGTAAAGGGACACTTAAACAAAATTGGTATGTACAATGGAGAACTCATGTGCTGACTATGTCACAAGAAACCAGAAACGGCCAATCACGAATACGAATGTGCGAATGCGAAGCTCTAGATCGCAAAAGACAGGCACTTTTTGGACAACCCCAGGTTGATCCAACAACGTATAGAACCCACTCACCCAAGGATCTGTACAAACTTGTACAAGGTACAAAGGTGACAGAGTGGGTGCTATGAACATGGGGTAAAACACAATAAGCTAATAGGCTTCAGTGTTATTCGGGGACATAGTTAGACGAGCCCAGGAGAAAAAAAAAGCATTTCTTAGCCTAGAAAACTTAGCCGTGTCTAGTATGTGAGACGCACCTAACCACACAAATGTATGTAAAAAAGCACTGCCATTACTTTAAGTTAAACCACGTGTTGACTTTAAAAATCATTCCATATCGCCTTCTGATTAGGGTGTACTTGTTCGAACAATTTATTTAATAATAATTGGCCCCTTTACCTCTTAAGCCTGCTCATGTAAAATATTTGGGCTTCTATTTCTTAAGTCTATTTATCTAAACATATTTGGTCCTTTAAATCTGCCCATGTTCTCTTTACCCCTTGTAACATTTTAAAAATCATCTTCTAAAAATCTTATTTTAAGCTAGCCCGTATATACAGGGTGTTTCCGAACTTGGCGTCCAAATTTGTTGGGGTGGTAGTTCGCATAATTTGAGACCGATTCGCAGATTTCATTTTTCCAAAATATTTAAAATAAAAGTAATTAATAATTAATTAAAAATTATAAACAAGCGATAGGATTGACTCGACTCGCTCGCGCTACGCTTAGAATCGACAAAATTGATAATCGCATCTATTTTTGAGGACTATTGCGCTACGCGCTTAGGATAGGACCTGCTCTTTGATTTTTTTTATAATGGCTCTATTTTGTTTATTATAATTTTTTTAGAAAAATGAAATCTGCCAATCGCTCTCAAATTATGCCAAGTTCGGAAACACCCTGTATAGTTTAATTTCTATTAAAATGATTTAAAATCTAATTGTCGGCTAAAGTAATTAATGTCACTGTAAAAATCCGATTAGTCTTTACATTTCTAACTTTTTTAAAATATAAGTATAATTTTTGAAAATTAATTTTGAATTATTCGATATATGTTTATTAATTTTTTTTATGTTGCTGGAATTTCATATGGTTATTATTAATTTTTAGTACTATGAAAAAGTAAATGTATTAGTTAATTTTTTAATTGTTGGAAATTTTAAAATAATTATTTGAAAGTTTAACTTATATATCTTGCAAAGGCATCGTAAAAAACAGAATTTATGTTTGTTTAGACAGCAAATATTTGGCAGTCTGAGGATCGGTTAAATATCATAGCTGAACCTTGTTGTAATGGGCCCGTTCACTTTCATTTTTGAATGTGAATTATTTATATATTTATAAAGATATTAAACTCTTTTGTCTGGTGGTACTTTTCCCGTTAAGATATTTTTGCTAGAAGTAAGGGAATTCCCATAAAATTCTTTCAGTGACTCATTGCGTCAGAAAACCCCTAATTCCCTTCAGGTCTTGTATCGGTTAATAGTTAAAAGGGCGCGGTTGTCGGATGTATCATTGCACCACCATTCCTCTTCTGCATTTATTAAAGAAATTTAAATGATAAAAAAATATTATTTTTTAAAAATAATGTGTTTATATTTTCAGATAAAGCTGGAAGGCTTACCTTTTTTAAATTTTAATAAAAACAATTAGTATTACTCAAGCTGAATATTACCAGATCGAAATTTTATTTGAGAAAATGTATCTGGTAAACGTGACAACGTTGTAAGTACTTCTAAATAGTGTTGTCTACACACACTTCTAGAAATAAATGCAACGTTGCCACGTTTACCAGATAAATATTGCAAATCAAATTTCTACTTTTTGATTATGGTCTGGTTAATTTTCAGCCTGAGTAATAATAATTGTTTTAATTAAAAAGTAAAAAATAAGCTCCCAGCTTTAAATCTGAAAATATAAGTTCATGATTTTTAGAAAAATAATGGAATTTTACTATTTAAATTACATATAAATGCAGAAATGCTATATTAGGGATACTTCCGACAACCTCGCCGTCTTTCAGCATAACCGATACGAGACGTGAACGGAATTAGGGATTTTCTGACGCAATGAGTCACTGAAAGAATTTTATGGGAATTCCCTTACTTCTAGCAAAAATATCTTTACGGGAAAAGTACCACCAGACAAAAGAGTTTAATATCTTTATAAATATATAATCAATTCAGATTCAAAAATGAAAGTGAACGGGCCCATTGTACTGCATTAATGAATTAAAAAATAAAGTTTTAAATACTCTTAGATAATACAAAGTAATTATGTTTAAAAGTTTTCGAAATATACATTGTTTATTACTTTATAGATGATGTAATATTAATATATAATTATTGATTTGACTGGAAATAAATTAATAGAATTGTATGAAAATAAGGTACATTTTTTAAATTTATTTTTCGTTAATTAATTGGACATTTGGCAACAACGCGCCTATTTGTATTGACAGAGCATGACAGATATATTTCTTGTATCACATGTTTCAATTTATTTTTTTACACAAGCACATAATCGACGCCCTTTCAGTGATAGAACATTAAGCCAATATTCCCAATATCTCCAAATTATGTGATAATCTAATAGTAAATATTATTAGAGCCGCATCAAATACGACATTTTACCCTAAGTCATATTTGAAATAATATATCGAGAAATTCCACGCCGAAATTTAACAAACAGTATTACTGGAAAAAAATTATCTCAACTTCTATTATATATGTTACACCAACACGTGTCGTGGGTCTCTAGAACGTGGAACTGGTGAAAAGGGGTCGCGTGTCGCACACCCCGCGCACGTGCGTAACACCACCGTCCAATGTTTTCGAAATCGTACGAATAATCTCGAAAAGGAGTATATAGAACTCCTAAACTAATGTATCAGGAAATAATAATAAAAATTGTAAACAAACTGAGCTAAAACGAAATTTTAGTGTCTCTGAATTGGTATAAAAAGTTTAATTCTACCCTGTATACAGACTTGACGAGAGGTACGGGCAGAAGGACAAAATCCCCGGGGCCCGGTAGCTTTAAAAAAATAGGTTATAATATGTGGTGGGCGGGCCCTTGACAGTGTTTTGACCCGGGGCCCACCAAAAAGTGGTTTTTGAATATTTTTTGTTTATTTTCACTCCCTAACATTATCATTAAAGTAAATTAAACATTTTTATGTTACAGCCAAATCTCACTACTGAATTAAAAAAAAAAAAAATTAATGCACTTAAAAGTCCTTGTGCCAGCCACTTATTAAATTTATCTATTTCAAAAAGCTCAAACGTTTAAGGTATTAGAAATGCCGTTGGCGTTATAAAAGAGGTAAATGCATTTTTTAAACCCTCCTCAAAAAGACATTTTCTTCTTAAGCAAAAGTTAGATGGCCATAATCAACTTAAAAGTCTTTGTGAGACCAAATGGGTTGAATGTCACGAATATGTGCTTCAGTTTCAAAGTACTATTCAAATCATTGTAGACCTTCTTGATTATATAACTGGAAAGATCTGGACGCCTCTTCAAAAGGAGAATGTTTAAAAAATGCTATAGGTTCCACCGTTTTTAGAGTTTTTTTATGCTCTCTGTCTGATATTTTAGCTTTGACTGTAAATTTAAGTAAAATATTGCAAAAGAAGTCAATTGATAAACACTATGTTTCTACGCTTACACAAAATGTTATCACCATTTTAAAAGAAAGACGTCGAAATTCCTAAACTTATTTTAGGCCTATTTTTACTTTAGTGTCAGTTATTCATAAAAAAATAGATTTAGAAATTATCAAACCAAGAGTTACTCAGAGACAAATGCATCGCCCCAATATATCTGCAAAAAATAACGAATCTTATTTTAGACTTAGCATCTATATTCCTTTGTTAGATAATATATTGCAAGATCTCCAATTTCGTTGTAACAAGGAATCTTTGAATATCTACGAGTTCAATATATTTTTTCCTTCCATTTTCAATTCAAAAACGGATACTGAAATTAGTCAGTCGATTGAAGTAGTTGCGGAATATATAAGCAAATTTGAAAATAACCAAAACAGAGATTTAATACTTTTAAAATTAAAATCTGAATTCAGTATTTGGAAAAGCGTAAAAAAAGTAATACAGATGGTATCGGTTTATTCGTCTTGCGATGAAAATATATTTCCTTTATTAAAAAAATCTGATGTGTCCAACACATGACTTTCCTATCTAGTTATTACAGGCATTTTCCGGTTATTTTGTACAACCTATTGCAGCACCTCTATAAATGTTTAGAGGATAAACTAAATATATACATTTTCTACATACATTTACCTCGAAACATTTTTCTATAGATATTCATTAAAAACGAAAATACAAAAAAATTTAAATTTAGCACTTTTCCTACAATTTTTCTATTACGGTCCATTTTAGAAAAATCATGTATAAACAAAAATTATAGAGATCGATATCACAAACAACTTT
>OV651820.1:2628411-2803411 GCA_927349885.1 Psylliodes chrysocephalus
TTTGCAATATTTTTACAGCATTTTTGTTTAAATGTGTATTTATGTATATAGAAATTCAATATTTTACATTGGTTATATACATTAAAAAAAAACATAACCATAACTTCAAAACTTCCTATATTCTCGAGTGTTCCGACGATTAGACAACACTGCAAGATCGTGACTTCATTAATTGATCTATTACGTACATCCAAATTTGTATTAAAAACACTATACTAACATTCTTCAGTTGAAATAAAACTATTGTCGAAAATAATTTTTTGAGACTCGGCAATTATTCTTTTTCAAAAAAAAAAAAGTTTATTTTTCTTACTCATAAATACTGTAATAATATACTTTCCTCTGTAATTATTATTTAATTTTGTTGTACTCTGATTTTTTCGTATATTCAATTGACTTAAGTTATACCAATTCATCAAAATAATTTGAATATTTGAAAATATACGAAAACCCGATATTTTTAAAATTTATTACTAATATACTAAGTTGACAGATGGTACAGATATTGTTATATTTACAACCCAATCCGCATGAATTGAAGACAATCTCTGAATAGAGGGAGAGGTTTTATAATAGTAGCTGCACCCTTAACGGTACAATAAGCCAGTTGTGGCCACAAAATTCCATTGTTTATTTTGTTAAACAGGTAGCGGGTGTTTGAACCCCGATTTTATTAAAATTATGAAGGAAGTGTTTGGCTTCCTACAAAATATATCATCCTGATTCTCATTCTGTTATATTAACCAAAAAATGTTTCAAATTTTGAACCAAAAAGCCGAGTTGGCAAAGCGTGCGATCTAATGGATCAATTAAAAATAATATTTTACTATTTTTGGATAGTTTAATTAAATTTTAATCTACATTAACATAATTATAAAGATAGATATGCGTAACGTCAGCTAAAAAATATATTTATTTACCTTCTAATAGCCTAAATGGACTAGATATAGAAAAAAAAAAAAATAAACTAAATCATGGTTTTTACAAAATGCTGGTGTAACGTAATCCTTTTTATTTAATATTTGTACATCTATTCTGTACAGGAGTAAGAAGAAAATAGTATTGGCAATCGAATATTAAAACTACGATTTGAACAAAATTTATTTCGAAAATAACTAATTTTATCTACCACAGTCAAAATCAAAAACTATTCTAATTTAATATATCACTCCTAAATTTAACTCATTGTTATAGAAATCGCATGTATCATTCATTCCTACGATATAAAGAAATATACATATACAGGGTAGTCATAATTATTAGTTTGTATAACAATAGTTTGTAAGGCACCAAGGTGTAGTAGGTACCATCCTCTGAGAATTGCTGCGTAGGAGCCTCGGCCATAATATTTTTATTTTCTATCTACCTTGGATTAGTTGAACAAATGATTTATTGATTTATTTGTGTGATGAGTGGAACGATTTTGGTTTTTAATGGAATTTGTTTTGATTAAGTCATTTACTAGTGATAAGTCAAATACAGTAACCACTAAAGATATCTGGTTTTCATATAAAAGGTTTAGTATGAGTATATTTTGATATCTTAGAGAGTGATAAATTGATGACTGAAATGAAAAATCTGATGTGTCCAAAATATCATGATTCATATAGTTACTTTTCTTATCTGTATACAGACAGGAAAGTAAAAAAAATCACGCTGTATTTGTCCATTTTATAAAAAAAATAATAGTAATATAAAAGTATTTCACCCCATAAGGGGTGGTATAGTGGCTTTTGTTATGCCTATGACCTACGTACATTAAAATTATATTATAGAAATATTTTACAATCTCAAACAAAAGGAACTCTACTATTTTAGTACTTCTGCTAGCTATTCAATTAAATTTATTTGGAACATTAATTTGCGAAATAATTCTCCACGGAAATGGGCGTCTATGAAAATAATAAAGAATCCACATAAATAACTCGCACTTTAAGTGAGGATGCTAAAGAGAGAAATGGTAAAAATGAATTCTCGAGAGCATTATGAAATATGTGTCGTAAAAATTCTCGGAGTGAATAAATAAAATGATCAAAAATTAATAAATATAGAAAGGGTCTCTCATATTTTGATAAAAGCAAACATTAGTTTACAATAAAGTTTTAAAGAATAATAATAATAACAAAGTAAATCATTTTATCAAATTCACAAGCATTTCCCATTAAATTTTCAATATAATTTTTAAATTTAATCGAGAAATTTTCTCTTCACCTTGTCCTATTTTAGGCCATTTCATTAATCATTAATCTGATATTAAGGCAACAGTTTTAACTGTTCCTCTTAGTTTTCTCAATCGTAATGGATGTTTTTGTTCCAATCATATTTATATTTTCCCCTTATATGCAACTCCTTAGCGCTTATGTTCCTAATTTTCCATCATTGATATAGCTAATTTAAAGGTTTTAAATAGCTCAATTTTGTTCACAGGTAACTGATATTAAATATAGCCGAAAATACTGTGTTGATTATTTGAAATTTAGTTCATTCCTTCCTTGTTAGACAAGCAATTGCCTATGTGCCTTTTATGCAACAAAGTTTTAAGCCATGACGCGGTGAAACCATCTAAGCTGGAAGAATATTTGAGAAGATGTCACCCTGATAAAATAGATAAAGATTTAGAATACTTTCACTCAAATGTAAAGTTCAGAAGAGACTACAGTGGACAATGTGTTCGCTAAGAGATGATGATGCTATGCGAGCGTCTTACGATATCTCGCTACACAAAGCAAAATACAAAAAATCCCATACTATCGAACAGAGGTCGAGAACTATTGATAGAACTATCGAATACTATCGATATTTTTCATGATCTATCGATAGTATTCGATACCGCCCTAACGTACAAATTTAGAAGAAGTATAACCCATTACCTTAACCTTATTTTGTGTAAATGAAAATCTATTTTCGCAAAACAGAAAAAGGTGAAAAGGAAAAACGTTTTCTTAAGAGGCAATTAACGCGTGGTCAGTGGCGGCTCGTGGGGGGGGTTCACAGTGACAGAATATTGGTGTCAGTACAGAAAGTTTATAATATACCTTTCTAAAACACTGACAGTTTTTTACTTATATCTGTACCGGGATCTATATTCTGCTACTGTAACCCCCAAAATTTTGATCACAAGCAGCCCCTGTTCGTGGTCATTGTTTAGTATTTTTGGATGTCATTTTGAAACATAAACAATTTGGTTCATGTTTGTAACCATTAGATATTATATTTGTAACAATGGAAAAATTCTTGTTTAATAAAGGCAAAGGTAAGCAGTATCAACATTATTTTTGTGTTTAGTGTAAACATTTTGTAAACCAAGTTCGTTTTTTGCCTAAAATTTGAATTATTTCATACCGGAAAAACTATCGGAAACTATCGATAGTTTATGCCTTAACTATCGATAGTGTAGACTATTAGTAGTTCTCGACCTCCACTATCGAAGAGAAATTAATATTGCCAGCCGTTGAAGAAGCTTTAAAAACTATTACTCAAACCTACATCTGATATTCAAAGAATTCAATAACACAGTTCAACGGCATATTAATGAAATTAGTTCTGAAATCAAAAACTTCTTGTGTAATTTTTTGCAAACGACCTCTTTTTTTACCCTCTTGATTTTTTACCCGCTTGATTTTTAATTCATAATTTTGACCTTTCAAACCCTAGTCACCCCAATATAACTAAATAACCTATTACATCATATCAATTTATATACATAGAAATTTTCATATCAAGTCTCCCAAATTTTATCTATCTGTAAATAACATACCAAATTAAAACTTTATTTATATTTTTTATCATACAATTTTCTTCCTACTCTCCACAGTCTCCACATTAATATTTTAAACAAACAATAATATTATAACACTTTTGTTTTGTTCTGTGTTCCTCGTATTTTCATTCTTTCTTTTTACATATCTTTCAAATTCTTTATTTACTTAATCTATTTATAATTGTTTCATACTTATCTTCAATTTATCATTTCTTTCGTAGCTTTACTGTTTATACTGGAGTAATTTGAAATATTATTTATTATATATTTAATTTTTTACATATTTTCTTTAAGTTTTAGCATTATTTTTCCTTTTCAGTCAGCCCCGGATTCTTAATTATCTTCATCTTCTTTTTTTTTGTCTGTTCTTACCATATTTTTATATTTTTATTTTCATTATGTTTCTTTTATTTTTCCACCATTATTTCACAATCAATTTAAATGTATTTCCAAACTCCACAAGAATTTCATTGTGGACCTAATAGTTTACCCCTTTTCATATTTTTCAAACTTATTTTACTTAATCTTTGCTGACATGTTCTACCATAGCGACCCAATAAAACTCTTTAATTAGCAAACTTTTAAAACCAAACTTTATCAGTCTAAAGTAACAATCCTAATTAATTAAAAAATTTCTTGAGAATTCATCTTGAACACAGTAAACACTAATTGTTGTAATAATGGTGTATCTATAGATTTTATTGATAAATAAACTGGTTGATTGCGATTTATTTATAATTAGAACTGCCGCTCGCGACCCGTTATTGATCTCTACACTTCGAGTTTTATTATTCGCTAGATTTCGAATTAATAAAATCCACATGTAACATATAAAGCTGCTTTCTTGTTGCATAATTGAGAAAGTTGACGGTGATAAGGAAATTTACAAAAGCGCAGGACTGCATTGGGGGAAAGTTACAGGTAATACCTACTCCTTTGATTCTCTTATAGGATATTTTGGACGCCGACTTTATTAAAACAAAACAAATCATTCTAAACTTAAATTTCACGTATGACAATTATTGGAAAAATGTAAAAATACGAGGGTTGTTCGTTAAATCGACGTAAAAATAAAAGTTTTCTTTTTGGTCTTTTAGGTTGTTAATTTTTAACACAGAATTTTTTTTTAAATTTGAAAAAATTTCTATTCGCTATGGTCAAAATCAGGATGATATGATGGATGTTTCGTTTACGTTAAGAGACGTAAATCTGAGTATGAAAAGTTTCTTAATAATTACCTAATAAGACAAATCTAGCTTTAAATTTATTCCTGGCGGAAGTTGCAGTTTCTAATCAAATTTTATAAAAGCTTTTCGTTGTAAAATACACGCTGTATACTGTAGCATTTTAGATAAATCATTTAGCGGAAAGTTAGATGTAGGAGCAATCAAATTTAATTATAATTTTAAACGTAATTTGGTTATAAACGATTACATATGCTGGAATAACAACTAAAGAGTTTGTTATATATTATATTATGTCAGTATTAGAGGAGTTCGCATGCCGTTCGGGATAGTATAATTAGAAAAGGAGGTAGTTAACCCAGGTAAAAGTGATTTAAATTTAGTCACTGACCTATATACGAAGTTTAACGTCTGCTGATCTAGCCTCGCTCGCGGTGCAGATTATTCCAATGAAAATTTCGTTTCATATATTTTTTTTGTAAATTTTTTTTCACGAACTCGGGTTTGGTAAATTAGAAATTTTTTAGTACAAACATCTAACTGTTCCTATTGACATTGTGAACACAAGACAAATGTGAATATAAAACTAAGACAAAACTAGAATAAAAGAGTTTTTATCGATTATAATTGAATTTATTGAATCATAGTTCTTTTGTCGTTATGAAGTCGAATTTATTATCTAAATGTAGCTTCTTTGCAACTGTATAATACTGAAAATTTATTAATGTAGTATTTTACAGTTTTTTTCAAGTAAAATTGTACCGCCCTGTATTGTTAATGTAACGTAATAGGTACCAACCAGACATACCCCTATTCAACATTTACAGTTAGGTCCAAGTAAGGTGTAGGAACCATATGCTCTCTTTTCATTAGAGAACCATCTGTATAGTATCGAATTTATCTTTCAACTTCCTTATACCGAATAATAATAATTATCAACGACGATTCGTGGGAATCTCTTTAAAAATTTTGTCGATATAAAAGAATAACCGGTTTCGGATCAACGGAAAGATGCTGATGTGTAGGTGCCTTCTGAAACTACCGTTTTTTAGAAATTTGGTACCTGCGAAATGTATTCAGTGTGCAACGTCTTAAATTACAATCAATACAAAAGTAAAAAAACTGAGCCGATGTAGTCTGATACGTTTTAAATGCTAAAAAATATTGAACAATGTATGAATGAATAGAATAGTGTTCTTTTAAAATTATAATGCTGAAAATATTTTTTAATATTGCCAGAACTGTTTATTTATACTGGTACCTAAAACCGCGGTACCTAAAAAGGTAATAAGTTTATTGGCTGACTAAAATATCGCAATATCCATTATTACTTCCAAAATTTAATATTCGAAGCTCCCGAACACATCGAATATCAGATAACTAAAATTTTAAGGAATCTAAAGGTACCATTTGGGAACGCGCTACAAACGACAGGAGGCTGAGACACCAGTGAAGCGGCAAATATTGTCATACTAAATCTGATGTCGTCTGTCGCCTCTACCGAAATGTGTTTCTTATAATTACATGTGTTCAGACGTGAAGAGACCGTTTTAGGTCGCGTTTTGAAGTCGGTCTCGGCTTGCGAAATGGTAGCTTTAAGCTACCATTTGGGAAGGCGCGACCGAGACCGACTTCAAGCGTAAGACGAATGAAGATATCGAATGGCGAAATGATTGTTTGCATCGGAACAGTGATTCCGATTCTATTTATAATAACTAATATTATCTACGATCATTCTTCAAGAATTTGCATTTTTACACTTATTCTGGTAAGAAAAAATACACTTTATATATAAAATTTTTAGTAGTGTTCAGCTATCAATGTTTTTTAAATGAGAATTTTATTATAAAATGCAAATATGTACATGCAAAAATTAACAATGTTTTTTTTTTAACAACCTCTTTTAAGCTATAGTTGTTTGCAAGTTGCATTTGACCATAGTTCTGTCTGTATCTGTAAATTGAGGAATGTGAGTGGCCCTACGACACTTAGGTCTCACTAGGCTCATTGTGCATCCACCTAAATTGCTAGGCCACTTTTGGCTCGCTAGCGTACAAATTTGATATAGTTATCAACGTTGTCAAGAGATGCTTCTAAGCATCTAAAGCCAGAGAAACGATTAAAATTGAACGTAGTAAACTTTGTTCATCACATTTGTGTACGCCACCTAAAATAGCGACAATTTTTGAAGACGTAATAAATAATTCACACTTTAAAAATGAACGAATACATTAAAAATTCAAAAATAGACAAGCTCCTCGTATAATTTCAGCCATATTTTTACCTGCCGTTTTATGGTAATATCAAAATCGTTTTTTTTTTTAATACAAAAACAATTTCGAAACGTTACTTAATTGAAAAAGTTCCTCGGATTAAGCAATCGAAACTTTATTTGTTTTTAAACTTACTTTAAATTGCATTACGTGCCAATAAGATTTTTCAAGAGAAGAAAATTCTCGCAGGTAAGCCACTTTGGAACAAATACTGATGTACGTTCCTCCCTAGTTCGATCATTATCATTGTATAAAACCCAGCGTGGTGGTAAGAGGAACTTTTCCAGAAATGTCATTTCTATTTTTAATGCTCGCAATCCCCGCAGTAGCCACTCATATCTTGTCCCTTCAATGCCTAAAGTTCATCATAAAATTCGCCATTGTAGAATAGCACAAAGGGCATTTTGTGTATTACCACACCAGTGTTGAATGGAACGCTCAGCGACCCACTTGGCGCCAGTGCGTTTCTATGGAGACGCCATGTTTTGACTCGATGTGACGTCATAGCGTCGATAGTTCACGCTGTTCTTCCCGTTTCCGGAATTTGCGAAGTACTCCGAAAAATTGCTCCTGAACGTGTCGGGAATTTAAACTATTAGGCTCGGAGTAATTTTATTACTGGTGCCGAGACGAATAGCTATTATCTATTTATTTATTATAATTTAATAATGCACCAATTAAAAAGATACAGGGTTTGCTAAGAGTGCGGATATAATTGACTGATCTTTAAATTGAAAGTAGTATTTAAATTAGATAACTCTGCACAATGTTCAGTAACGATTATGGATTATAGGGATAAGGAGAACTAACTTTGTTTACAAAAAGTGTCCCTCAAAATGTATAAAATTAAAATGGCATTACTGTAACATAGGGGCGCCAAAAGTTGTGACAGTTGACAATTCAGATCAAACAATCACGCCAATGATGTCTACAGTTATATAGATAGCTCACCCATATGTAAATAAAAGGGTATATATGCTCGAAGGGTATAGGATAAAAACTAGAGATAACAGGAGATATAACCATTCATTGATAAAATATAATATTCACGATTTCAAGATTAATTCGACAATTAATACGCTCCACTTGTATAGGTTCGCTACGAGAAGACGAAAGGTGAGAGATAAGAGAGGGGATAAAGAGAAGGATTTTATGGTGATACATTTTTTTAACAATGAATAAATGTGTAAGGTGTGCACTTATAATGAACAACGTAGATATCCATGTCGGTGAAACCCTGTTGCCACTTCCAACTTAACATTACTAGGTTTTGGAATTTGTTGAAAATTATGACTAATTTAGTAAAATTACATTTCATTTAGTTAAATTTGATATAACTAACGATTCAAAATTTTTTTTCGGTTCAGTCGCAATAAAATATGTTGGCTTTTTTTCTTCTCGGAGATTTAGCCAAACTTAGGTTTTCGTCAAGATGCTTTAGGGTAAGGCCATTGAGGGTGATAATTAGAGAATAAGGCACTTCAAAAATAAACTAGATATGTATTAACACAACGAAATATAACAATAACGTTAAGAAGATAGTTTTTATGGACTCCACCTCGACTTCTCACGCTTCCGATGTTCACTCTCTTCTCTCCCTTTTTCAAATGACTTTTCAGTCATACCAACCTTTTAAAAAACAATATAGGTAACCTAAAAAACAAAAATTTACAACAAATAGGTTGAATTATTTTAGTTTTTTTAATATATGTAAAAAATAAGTTTGTAAACAAAACGAGAATATAGGCACAACAGCGGATATTATATCGTCCTGTATCCCTTAGAATATGTATAGCAGGATATTTGTTAGTAGTTACATCTCCTGTTATCTCATGAAAAGTCATAGTGAAAAACAACTGAACTTATAATCATAGAGGATTTTTGATAATAGACGACAATGGTTCTTTTTGTCGTCTGATTTACATATGGATGAGCAATCTATATAACTATATATCATTGGATCTTTCCCTTCTAGTACACGAGCGCCATTCTGGTGTCACTTTATAAAAAGTTATTTATTGTTTTTGGGTGGACATTTTTTTAGATAACCACATGAGATTGTCTTCCTTTTCTCTACACTCCAAGTAACGATGTAACTCTTAAGCATGAAGGTAATTCCTTGCGCTTAAAACTTGATAGACAAAGACAATACGATGTATCCATGACGTAATTTGTGTACCAATGACAAATGACAGTGACAGTAGACATTTAAATTGAATACGTTTTGTTTGCAAATGATCTTCATATCTACAACTAATAGCGTTTTTCATTGACATTGCAGTACGCACTGAGTAAATTTGTCTCCTTGTTATAGTTATGGAAAAGAAAAAGTAAGAATACATACAGAATGCCATAAATTATATAGTTCGTAAACTTATGATACTAAGTACTCTTATATTTCAAAGCTTTATTCGAAAATTCACATTTTTTTCTAATTGTTAATTCATTGCTGCTTAAATTAATACAGTTTCAAAAACTATATCTAGAATAGTCAAAAGAAATATTAAAAAAAATTCTTGAACATTTTTCAATTTTAAATGTAAAAATTGTCTATAATATAAAAGTATGATGAAAGCATGAATCGGATTAAAGATTGCTAAATAAATTTGTTTCTCTCGATCACGAGTATTAAAATTAATTCGTATCTAAATTAGTACAATTATTGTGATATCAGAATTACTAAAATTTGTTCACCATTTGCGCTTATGTTTCAGCAACGCAGCAAAGCAAAAATCTTAACCTCAAATTGTGTTATTATATGTTTTACGCAGATTTACAGACAGTAAATAAGCTGAAAATAAAAACTTTTATATCAAAAATTGATAGTAGATATTGCTTTAGATAAAGTTTCTCACGTTATTGATACATTTCTTTAAGCGATAATGCAGTTGTGCATTTGTTTTAGTTTGTGAAAATGTAAAAATATACGAAGCTCCGATTAAACAAATATTTGTTAACAGAATGGAAGTTTCATCCCTAATAAAAAGCTCTAAACTACTTTTTAAATGGTATCATTTACGATCCAGTATTCTCAAAATATAATGTTGATTTGTGTGGTACTGCCACTGTCTGTTCGCGTACTGCTTACTAGTGCTGTACGATCATCATCGATGATTTTAAAACATCGATGTCGTATAGTTTACAACATCGATGAAACATCGATGTTAGCCATTCGATATATTTCGTCTGTTTTCAAAAGTAGGACAAATATTGACAGAACGGCGTAATTCGTTAAAGGGCGAAAAATTACATCAAATATTGTTCTTGCAATCAACTGAAGAATTTTATTAGAAATTATGATTTAGTATTTAGTTAGTCATCATATTTGAAACAAGTATTTATGTTCATATATAGAGTTCTTTTTTTACTTTTGGTTTAAGAATATTTATATTTCTGTTTTCTAGCAACATTTTATTTTGTCTTGTCTACCTATATGTTTTAGGATATTGATGTATTTTTGTTGTTTTTAATTAATGTAGAAAATAAGATTTGAAAATAGTTTTTCAATTTAAATTATTAAAAAGCAGTTTTGTATCAAATCCAATTTTATTGTTTACTCTTTAACAGTAGATAAATAACTGCCAATTTTGTTTTTACAAATTTCATAAAAATAATCTTATTTTCTCCTCTATCGAATTTGGATTTCATAAATGTTTGTACTAAATTTCTTACTTATTCGCCTTCTTGTATGAATCAATCTATGTCTTAAATGCTATTTATATCACGAATGTATTAACAACATCGACGTTTCAGAAACATCGATGTTTTTCATTCGATACATCTGTCACATCGATGTTGAATTTCGATAGTACCATTTTTTCGAGGCGAGATCTTCTTTCCGAAAAAAAAAAAAAAAATATTTTCCAAACGGTGAACTAATTATGACATTTCAGGTGGTGGAATACCTTAGAATGTCATGAAAAGAAAGAAAATGTCCTCTAAAAGTTTGTGCGATTTTTCTTTTAGAAGTTAAACTTTCAATTTTTCGAGGCGAGATCTTCTTTCCGAA
This sequence comes from Psylliodes chrysocephalus, assembly GCA_927349885.1. Classification (NCBI taxonomy): domain Eukaryota; kingdom Metazoa; phylum Arthropoda; class Insecta; order Coleoptera; family Chrysomelidae; genus Psylliodes; species Psylliodes chrysocephalus. The sequence goes on from OV651820.1 coordinate 2,639,638, forward strand.
AAAAAAAATTATTTTCCAAACGGTCGACTAATTATGACATTTCAGGTCGTGGAATACCTTAGAATGTCATGAAAAAAAAAGAAAATGTCCTCTAAAAGTTTGTGCAATTTTTCCTTTAGAAGTTAGACTTTCAATTTTTCGAGGCGAGATCTTCTTTCCGAAAAAAAATTATTTTCCAAACGGTCGACTAATTATGACATTTCAGGTCATAGAATACCTTAGAATGTCATGAAAAGAAAGAAATTGGCCTCTAGAAGTTTGTGCGATTTTTTCTTTAGAAGTTAGACTTTCAATTTTTCAAGGCGAGATCTTTCCGAAAAAAAAAAATTTTTTTCAAACGGTCGACTAATTATGACATTTCAGGACCACCTAGACACCTCAAATTTTGACAGATTGTAGTGCTAACATTACTTAAGAGCACAGTAAAATTTGGGTACGATATATGTAGCGGTTGCGCCAAAAAAAATTCGTCCGCAAAAACTTGCACGCGGAAAATGCGCTTTGGGGTCAGCGCGCTACCCCAGAGCAGCCTTATCGACTTTTCGTCCTCATTTTCGGCTTTTCCAGGTCCAAATACCCACTAAGACGATTTTTCGTGTTATTTTGAGGAAAATTGGAAATGGTACTATTGATGTCTTTCTTCTCCCGTTCATTCATTCTGACACGCATGTGTATGGACTATGTAATGAGAGCAGAGGCCTAAAAATATTTACAAAAACAATATTTGATTTAAAACACCTACCACATGGATTTTAATTTTTTACTTATAAACATTACATATAAAATTTTCCGAATTTAATTTCTATATATACAATTTGTTGTGCCTTCTTTTAGTTTGAAATTGAATCTAAATAAATTCATACTCGACATTTTTTGTCATCATTACACAAACCCGGTTTCTTTAATATTTTGTCCACTTTCATTTAACTTCCCTAAAGGCTTACCTACTAGGTAACATAATCATTAAAGATATTTACTTTCTATTTAGATTAAACTCTTAGATAAAAGATACAGGAGAGTTCTAATTAATCTAGATTAAAATAAACGAAAGTATGTGGTATAGTATTTATGAGGGAGTGTGATAGATATTATGTCGTCAGCTTGTTTCCAAAATATGTTAATTGGATTCAATAGATTGTTTTTGGTGTTATTATAACTACATTTTTATAGCTGCATCAATTAAAATAGTTTAAGTATTATATGAAATATCTGTTCATTATGGTGCAAAAAAAATGTTGACCGCCACAAATAGCAGATACATCCCCAGAAGTAGCAGGAAAAAGAGTTTGAGAAAGGAAAGCAGAGTAAAATCCGACAGAAGAAACAAAAGAAAAAAAGTCTTATTTCTTTTTCAATCAAAAATTTTGTTTCTTTCAAATTATTTTTTTTTATAGGAATTTCAGTTGATTTTATAGGTTTTGAGAGTTTTGTAGTGATTGAAATTTCATCTACAGGGTGATTATATTTCAGTATAATTATTTTGCTAGAAAGAGACATGGAAAAATTAACCATGGTAACTTATCTGAACCTGGCATAGGGCATACATATTATATTATTTGTTAAATATATTTAAAAAACGCATAAATAACACTTTAAAAACCTTATACTAACAACGATAGTGAAAACTTTTATTTTTAGTTTAATTACAAGCTCATAAAAATAAAGCTGTAACTGTGTTTAAAAATACATTAAGGACGTAAATTGTGCCCCCCCCCCCCCCCCCCCCCGCCTCTTAACTTCTAAATAGAAAAAGATAGCGACATGAAACTAAAATGAGGTAAAATTAGAGCGATATTATGACATTTTTTGCACTTTACTTGAGAAGTAAGATAGAGGGCGTTACTATCTTTAATTTTCTAATAGAAAGTAAAGTCATGTGATACCTCTTTTGAATGTTTTCATTATCTTTACATCCATGCAGTTTTAGGTTTTATATATTTTTACAAAAATGACATTAAATAAATTAATGAAGTACGTTGATAACCCTAGTATTTAATATTATTGTTTATTACTAAAGAAATGCTTTTTACAAATTAAAGAAACAATATTTACTAAAATTAATAAATTAAAAATATCAAAGGTGATATAGAAAGTACTGAACGTTTAAAATGTTCAAAATGTTCTCTCATAACTTCTTCGCCTATGATAAAATTATCTTATAAATACGAGGGTTGCCAATAATTTAATTTAGGTAATTCATTCATTTTTGTAAATACGTAAAAAAAACCTAAAATTGCATGGACGTAAAGATAATGAAAATATCTTTCAAATGAAGTATCACGTAACCCTGCTTTCCATTAAAAAATTTAAAGATAGTAGTGTTCTCTATCTTACGTCTAAAGTAAAGTGCATCAACAAAAATATCACCTATCACCTCGTTTTTGTTTCGTCTGTATCTTCTGCCATTTAGAAATTTACAATTTACCTCCTCACTGTATATTTTTGTTAGGAATAAAATTAACGTTCATGCGAGAAATAACTCAGCCATGTACATACATTTCTCATTTAGGTAATAAATAAGATTTTTAACGAGGTTGCGCGGATTGGATAAAAATACGCTGGATGGAGTATGCTGACTTGTGCTCAGTGAAATTTTTATTTGCAGGAAACATAAATATTGTCATTTAGTTGTAGTTTCTTTGCATTGAGCTTTTGGAAACACCCAGTTGTTATTTTCATCTTCATTTATGAATAAAAAATATTCGTTTCAAAAAAAGCATGGGGTAAAAAAGTAAGATAACTTTTATTTCTAAAAGACCAAAAATTTAAAATGGTAGGGCGTTTATATTCCATATGAGATATTAATGATTTCGCAAAATGTTATATAAAAAAATCAAGATCAATTATCTTGCAAAATGTTTTTAAATTTGTTTTATAATGATATAAAACCTATTAATGTTTCACATCTAAAAAGTAAGTTTATGTTACATAAACTACTCTTGCTTCAGGGCCCTAACATAATCACGGAAAGAGTTTAGTGGACATTAAAACGTAAAAATCCGCTGAAAACTCAAGGTTAAAAAAATTATGAATCCTATACTTCCTTCTGTATACAGAAGTTTTCTTTTTCTAGGAAAATGTACCTGTTCGACGCTTGAGGCTTAACTATTGCGAAATCCTTAACTTTTGCTCTTTTGTATTAAATAATTATCAACATCATTATCAGTTGTACAGACAGTTACTGTATCAGAGTTTAGTTTTATTACGTATGCCGAAAAGTAAAGAACACACATTTCAAAAAGTTTAAGATGTTTTGTGAGTTTGTTTAGAAAGATGACTTTTGAGTTAAATGCTTGGATCCGACCATATCCGGAATTTTTTTAAGAAGGAACCGTGCGGCAAATCCTTAAATTTGATTTTTTCTCTTTTTTACTCACCCCATAACTAAATTCCAGAGTGGTATTAAAATTCTAATAATTGTTATTTTTCAAAATTCTCAGATTTCAAGTACTAAAAAGTACTTTATTGAGCAGCATTGCGGAACTTCACTTCATAAACGGAATTTAGAAAAATTAAATTCCTATGAGTTAGTCCAAATATCTCTGCGGGATAGTTTAAGCAGTTCAAAACAAATTTGATTAATGCCAGATGATGATTGCAGGAATTATGAATGAATCAAATTCTATATTATAAAAATCTGAATATTCATAAGATCAATATCATTGATGTTCAATAACTTTAATTGTAATTAATCGCAAAGAAGGAATTGCAATAAAAATTAAAGTAATTGTTCAAATACTATTTTTAATGGTTAATTATAATATACATTATATTTCAAATGTTGTTTGCATTTTCTGCAACATTAAAATGTTAGTCTTCCTTGAATTGGACCACACTAAAAGCGCTAAAAGTCACTTTGCTCCTTTTATTGCTTGTTAAAAATACAGACGTCATAAATGCATTCAATTTGTCTTTTAAAATTCTCAAAGTTAGCTCAGATTTCATCGCACCATTTGTATTAAGTCTTTGGCAAATGAAGTTTAAATTAACTGTAAATATTTTTTTATACCTTGCACATGTTCGCTTTCTTTTTACGAATCGTTAGTCATCTGTTTAATTTCAACATTCGCGAGTTGTTTTCTTTTGTTTATTTTGTTACTTTTTCTCTATTCTTGTCACGTTAGCTTTTGATGTATTTATGTGCTTATATTTTTAACTGTAATGAGAATTATTATTAATAATAGCTATTTATGTAACTAGTTGCGAAATTACTTATTTTGTGTAACGAGTTAATACGAGATTTAATCTAATCTTGACTAGATTACTTTTTATGAAATTGTGTTATACTTTTTTATATCTTTTAATTATTTTAAGAAATTCACTTCAATTAAAGTCTACATACGAAAATTAATTTTTTTATATTAAAAAATATTTTAATATTATATTAATATCTTTAGCAGTAGCTAGAAATCATTTCTAAATATAATATTTAACCAAAGACTCATTTTATATTAACCAATAAATTTGACATGTGACAGAAAAATTCGAACGCCTGGTAACTCGACTATATTGTTTACCTTTCCGTCGATGTCCCTTGAGGGGGTGGGGGTGGCTAATGTCACCCTCAAGGCCCTTTAGATAACCGCCTGTTCGTATTGCCCACGCACTATATATTTATTTTTAGGACATGACCTTGCCTCTCTCTAGTTTTACCTCGTTATGTACATTTTATTTGACGGAATATGCACCTGTTACAATCTTAAATAGTTTAAAATCATTGACGGATAGTTCTCTAAACGATTTCTGTAGTTTAAATTGAATTTAATTAATGTATGCAGTTCTGAATGATTTGCAACATACGCACTTGCATGTGCCAATTTCTATAATTAAACAAACATTGCGCCATGAATTCTGCCGTATTCGCGTGTTTTCATGAATTACACTTTTAACTAAATTATGTAATAGGTACGGTCGAACTGCGATGCTGGATTTCCAGTTAGTACATCTGTCATTTGTGTTATTATTTACGATAAATCATTGACAATTTACAACTTGTTAATAGGTAGTTTATATTTAATTGTCATTGAAAACGTTTATTCAAAAGTGTAAAAAGTATAATCGCTTCAATAATTTTAAAGGTTTGTTCAGACATAATACAAAATCGGTTTATCTACGTATTGCAGAGATTATGCGCAGTGAAATTGAATGGACATTTTTAAAATTGAATTAATTTGTTTTATATCGGATGTAACGAAAATCGGCCCTGATAATTTGGTTTTACAAAAAGTTCTCAGATTGGGATTTCCCCTGTTTACCAACTTTGTGCTTACGAAATAGTAAAATATTTCTATTAAAAACTAGTATATAGTGTATTTCAAAAAGTTTAGAATATATACACATGTTTGTGTTTTTAGATATTTTTAATAAAAGCTTTTTAAAACAATTAAAATATTTTTTTTTCTATAAATCATTTTGCTAAACATTTTACACAAAAACGAGCATAAAACATTGAATGGAGATAAAGCACTGTTATATTGAACGACATTAAAGACGGTTTTCAGATTATTTACTGAAAATTGGTTTCGGAAATAGTCGTTTTATGATTCTAACGGTTCCATTTTTTATAGCCAAACAATTTACTAAGATTTCTTGCTTGATTTCCTCAGTACTTGAAAAGTGCCTGTTTCAATCAGTAACATTTATCATTTCCTTAGTAAATAACCCGATTAGATTGCAAACTTAATTAAAATCCGTCCCTAATAGAAACATTTTTTAGATATACACCGTAAAGCTAGAAAATTCTTCTTCTGGAATTAGCTCGACATATCAAAAGTTCCAAACTTTTTACAAAGGACTAATTTACATTTAAAATGTGCCATGTCCTTTAGACCCAATTTCGATAGCAACATTTTCATTATAAATTTACATTACCAAAAGTACTTACGTTAATCTAGCTAAAGTTAGATTTGAAGTCTGCATCATCCTTACCTGTAAGAAAAATAAAAAAAGAATGAATAGAAATATAGAAGCATAGATTGAAAAAATATGTATTATTATACTCTTCTCAAAGTAGTTGGTTAAGAGTATTGTAGGTTGTAGTTAGTGCTATGTCACGTTTTTTTTTTTTTTTTTCAAAAACCAAAAAAGATATCTTGAAAATTTCAGGAAAATCAAGCTCTATGAGCGGACAAAGCTTATTATTATTAAGTACGTAATAGTGAATATAGAGTTTAAAAAATGTAAAAAAATCGAGTTATTCTATTTGAAAAAATTAAGTGATTTGCCCAATTACCTTTTCCTTTTCCTGTATACATGAAAATAATTTTCTGTTATAGACTTTTGACCAACATTGACAAATACCTTTCAAATAAATAAATTCGAAAGACGCAAAAATGGTGGTTCCCACTTTATCGAGACTGAGGCCCACGAGGGTAAACTCGTAGCGTAACAAAAACGAGAAATGATTTAACTTGGAACGAAAGCCGATAGTATTAGAACGTTGAATTTTTTGGTTTGTGAAGCATTGCATTACTTAGGTTAAACTATGATTTTCACAAGCCTTGATTTTTAAAACTATTCTATACCGCCTTTTGATTAGGATTTAAAAACTTGTTCGAGCAATTTATCCAATAATATTCGCAAAATCACAACTATAATACAAAAATCCAATCTTACTTTTATATACGGCAGCCATCACTAAAAGTTCCCAAAATACAAGTTTTATTAAAGATTTAAAAAATTTAATAGACTGCCTACAGAAATTAAAAAAAAACAACAATAAATGTATTCAAAAGTAACCTCAAACAATACTTGATAAATAAACAGAACGGATATACTTTCTTGTGATAATACTGTTTAAACCTGCGCATTTTAAGTATTTCCCTTAATTTATTGGTAATTTACCCCTCGTTTTACCCGCATTTATTATAAATTATTTCTATTTTGAGATCATGTACTTTCTTTTCAAAAATTACTTGATGTTATATTAATACTACTTAATATGTTTAAATTATTAATAGTTTTGCGACGATAGGTTATAGCAACTTATAGCCACAAAACTATTTTTGTAATTTACAAAGGTCTTCTTTCAACATACAAATAAATGACAACTTTATAATTAAAATGAAAAACACAACAAAATACCTCGGTATCATAATTGATCATAATTTGAAATGGGTTGATCACATTACGTCATTAAAATCCAAAATCGTATAATTAAGATTATTTACAAAAAACCAGCATTATATCCTACCTCTCTTTTATATAATAAAAAAGTGCTTTGTATAAGAACATTATATTATCTGTCTTGCTGTACCTTTATTTATGGAAAGCCTGAGATACCCTACAAATTATTTGCAATAAATATTAAAAGAAGCATACATTTTTAAATAATTTCCAAGCATTATTCTGATTTTTGCCAAATAAAATGGCCGGTTAATTATTCTATGGTGTTGCGACAGAGAGCCAGTAAATTTGATGAAGGTGTTTTTGTGGTTAGGGGTTAGGGGCGAAATAGTACGTTTAAGTTAGCACCACCATAAAAAAGTAATTTTTAAGAAACTTCTTATATATTTTCATAAATTGGCAGGCTTGGCGACTAATTTGGAATAAAAATAGCCTCCAAAATGGCGATGATTGCAAGTATGAAGGTTGCAACCCGCCTTAGAAATTTCAGCTTTACTATCAACAGCTGTTATTTTACAGGTCTTTAGAGAATGTTTGCAATTTATGGAATGTTAAGAATGTTAGGAATGTTGACGTTAGAAATTGTCACATAAGAAATGCATAGGTGGATTTTAAGAAAATTGATATTAAAGTAGTTAGGATGAACCGAAAATTCTGAGAATCAATAGGGTTCTAAGTTAGAAGTAATTATTCAAGAAAATCAAAACCGCAAATCAATCAGAACTTGCATTTTCGGACTCAGAATGATCAGAAACATGAAAAAAAGTTTTAAAAAATGGATATAAGAAAATTTTTTCGTCTGGAAGGTCCTCAGTAATATGTTTTTTCAGGTCTACTTAAGTTGAAATCCCATGGAAAACTTTTATATTATTAACTTTAGGAAAAAAATTATTCTTTATCCATTTCCATCTGTGACTATCAGAATGACATCAAATTTGTTAGTTTAATACAAGGTTTGTCAAAACTAATTAATTTTGTGTAAGGGTTAAAATACCTTTTTTGATAATATCGAAAGTTGAAAGCTACATTTTAATATGCAAATACATCCATCTATACTAAAAAATAATATTTAATTATCTTTTACAATTTTTCTCAAAAAAATCCTTGAAATTGTATGCCTACATATTGATATTATTTAATCTAAGATGCAAATATACCGTAACATGTCTGTTAGTAAACTTTAAAGGTTATTTAAAGAAACAAAAATAGGAAAAAATGTTGAAAGCTGCTTTTAGAGAGAAAAATATCAATAATAATGAAACCTTATTTTCCAGGATAAAGGGCAATTAGGGGACGACCATTAATTACGTGAAGTGTTCAAGGGGGGGAGGGGATCAAGCTAAATCTTTCCAAATCGCACTTGGAGTAGAGGGGATTTTTGTAAATCTGACGTACTTTTTTTTCTAGTAGAAACGATGTAAAATTGCGTGGCAGTAAAGTTAAATTAAAGAATGTTTCTAGAAATTTTATATTACGGCAATATTCTCAAATGCTAGTCTTTGCTAGTCTTAAATAAAAGTAATAGAACATATTGTATTTGTTTACACCCAAAACACAAATTTTGAAAAATCTCACGTGAGATTAAGGGATGGGGAGGGAGTTGAGGAAAATCTTACAAAATCTCGCCCATACATATTAGATCAGAGTTTTAAATTATAATTAACTTTTCTATATAACAATTATTGAAATTGTCAAAAATGAAGGTACACAATTCATATAATTGATAAACCTCGTATACGAATGAAAATATTTAACATCTGATGGTAGTGGTGGTATTTTAGATTTTGGACCATGCAAAACTTTTTATGAAAAATACAGTTTTTCTTAAAATTAATAATAAAAATGTTTCCACTTGATTTCAACTTAAAAGTATAAATAATAATTAAAGAAATTTGACGTTGATTTACTGGAATTTATATGAAAATAATCACATTAAGAATTTAGACTTATCAGCCAAACTATTTATTAATTCAATTTGAAATTAATCAATGTTTATGCGATATAAAGGGCTTGAAATCACCTAGATCCTCCCCTGCAAATAAATAACAAATTTCGCATTCATTTTATAAACCAACGATTTCAATTAACTCTATGATTATTTCGTCTCGGATCGTCCAGTCCAGCTGAACGGAGCTAAATACATGAAAAGTAAAAAAAGATAATGGCAGCGCCGACCAGCGTCGGGTAGACGAAGCACAGACGCGACCTCGCGACCTTTCAAGGCAGTTTATTGACCCGAATGACGTACGCGGAAGCGTTACGTCACGGGCGCAATGACTGCGGACGTTGCTAACGCGAATACCACGTTTGACTCACTCTCGGGCTGAGCGGCGTTGCCACGTGAGGGTTGATGTTACCCTTCGAAAGTCGATACGAATAAATCTTAAAAAATAAATTTTGGATAAAGGTAGTAAACATTGAAATCACTATAGCTTCAAACGGGTTTTGATCATTTTATAAAATAAGATCAATAGTCTACGAGGATCGTTCGATAATTAGCTACGTGGCCTGACAAAGAAAATACGACAAAAAACTTAAAAAATACACTTATTCCAACAATATTAGCAAATTTTGACGAGAAAACTTATATACTTGAGTTATTTTTATGTGTATATTACTCTACACTGCCTTAACTAGCTTTTTATGCGCCCGGTACGAGATTCTATAACTACTCGCTTGAAAAAGTCATCGCTAAGCCATTTTTTCGCCCCTCCAGGCACTGCTATTACCGCCCTAGTTACAGCACTGCTTGTGTAGAGAAATAAGTAATCAATGGAGTATTGAGAATAGAAAGGGAAAAAGCAAAATATGTCATGTGAATACTTTTTAAAAATAATTAAGAAAAGTTGGGACAAACATCAGTTTTTTGACCCTCTGAACAAATTGTCAGACACTGTAGCACTTTTTTCGGACAGATGTCAAAAAAGTCGTATTTTTCGACGTCGTCATATTAGGTATTAACTGGAAATATATTGGGAGTAAAATCACAGACATTTTAAAAAAATTTAATAAAACAAAATAGGTATTATTAAAGACTCAAAACTTTATTGGAAAACTTTGTGCAAAAATTGATTTTAATATTGATCCAAATTCAAAACTTTTTTTGTACCAAAATCCTTCTCATCAAATTTTAAACGACTTTTAAAATTGTCGTCCATCTGTTCTTCCGATGTCATGTATTTTGTCCACACGTTAAGTGAAAAAGGAAATAAAATTTTAAGGAAAATCAAGTTGTATAAGGGACGAAGCCTATCGATTTTTAAAAAATATAAATAAATATGTGGGGTTAAGGGTGGTTGAAATTAAAAAAAAATAATCCTAAGTCAGGAATAAAAAACGATATCAACTTGAAATGTTCAGGAAAATTAAGCTCCATCAGAGAACATAACCTTTGAATGGGGGTCTAGGGGGTTGAATTTAAAAAAAATGCAAACTCAAAAACGAAAAGTGACATCAACATGAAATTTTCAGGAAAATCAAGCTCCATAAGAGGGCAAAGCGTTTGAATGGAAATGGGGGGTTCAGGGGACTGGGTCGAATTTAAAAAAAATGCTAACTCAAAAACGAAAAGCGATATGAACTTGAAATTTTCAGGAAAATCAAGCTACATGAAAGGGCAAAGCCTTTGTATGGAAATGGGGGGGTTTAGGGGGGTTAAATGAAAAAAAAAAAAATGCTAACCAAAAAACGAAAAGTGATATCGACATCAAATTTTTAGCAAAATCAGGCTATAAAATGGTACAGTCATTTTTCACCGTTGATAAATAATGGCATGAGGAGCTCTGTATCATCTTCTGCGAGCCAGAGGTTAAATACATTTGATAAACATATATTCAAAAAAGACAACGCCCTTTATCCAACAACCCAGGTATCAGGAACATTTTCAATTAGTGTTCGAAGTGATCTTACGTAGAAAAAAAGTACCAAGTGAAGACGAAGGACGAACTTTTTCTGCTTACATTTAATATAATAATAAATTAAGTTATATTTGTTTCCTTTCCAAATAGAATAATGCACAAATTCTTTCACTCCCATATATCTAAGTATATATCCAGATTCACGTCCTCTCTTGAGGTGTCTTTCAAAACAGCTTCATAAATGTTTAAACCACGAATGAATCATTACTGCTAAAGAGCTTTGTTAGTACCTTCTACTTATCTTAGAAAAATTTCAAGATACCGCTTTAGAAAACTTTTATACCACGTCATCTCTTAAGAACTCTTTTGGGAGATTCATTCATTTTTGCCAGCATCCGTTGCAATTTTTGTCATAGTTTTAATTAATTCAGCCTTGGTAATTGAAAATCCAAATTTTGCTATATTAAAAGCCAAATTTGCGCGCTTTTTTTACCCTCTATTATCAGTATTGGCGATGGACCAGTTCTTGTTTTAACTTCGGGAATTTTCATGAATATTTGTAATGAGTTGTTCCCTGGGCATACCAAACCACTTGCTGGCTTCTCTTGTGCTTATTTTTAACTGTTTGATAGGTACTTTGTAAAGTTGATTCACCTGTACAATATCTGCTATAGCTTCAATTTTGTTGTCAGTAACCATTGTTAGACTTAGCTTAGGCCTTATTTATTATATATTTTTTGGTTGCCTCATTGTCATTTATAATTACATGGTCCATGCCAATGGATAAAATAATATTGAGCTTTTTAAAACCTATAATAAAAAAATAACAGTAAATGTTTTCGTGATATTCAATTAATTAAATTAATTTGGCAACAGCGCTTTTATAAGTTATGTAAAATAAAATGAAACAGAACATCGTCAAAACACTCGTCATACCGAAGAAAGATAAGAGATAATGTAAATGAATACCATAACATCAGTAAATAATACGAGGTGTAAGGAGATATATTATTACAGTTTTCTATTATGTAGATATAGGAAATAGGAACATAATATTAAGTAATATTATACCTGGTATCGCAGATTCATTTTGGATTAAAAATAAACAAACGGCACGTTCAGATTTTTTAATCGTTTCAAGAAAGCAATTATTGTTTTAAATAGTCGGGAATAATGAAATTATTTAAATTGTTACTTTTAATAGAGATAAAATTTATATTAGTTCTTGAGTCAAGGAGTTCAGAAAACCAGGAAACCAAGCAGGAGAGTAGGAGAGTCGGATAGCAGTAATAGGAGAGCAGAAGACCAAAAGACCTAGAGTACAGACCATTTTAGGATTGAGAATGAGGTACAATAAGCTCGTGAGGTTAGAAAATCGTTATGTGAACTCCAGAGAAGGGTAGGCTGACTGGAACTAAAGCCTGATAGGGGCAATCTGCTGGAAACGCTCAGAGGGAACAGAGGTACGACGAAAAGGTGGCTTAATTTTTTTTTAATTCTATCCAAACGAAAGATAGCAGAGCAAGAATTAAATTTCAACACTCTACGTCATTCTTGGACCGGTTTCGTCCTTATCAGGACTCTTCAGCAAGAAATAGATGGTTCTTGATTTCAATTCTAATAGAATTAACTAGTAAACAATAATGTTGGTTACAAAAAGATTAAGAATTCAATATTCCATTTATTTCCTTTTTAAATAATGTTAAATATTCTCATTGGCTGATCTATTTGACATCTGATATCTGTCAATTGTCAAAGACAAAACCAACTATTTTGCTTTAATTAGGCATTCCAACGACCTGTCAAACAATAGGTGCCAGTGGGAAATTCTTGTATATCTAAGGGGGTAGTGACATAGTCTTGCAACTTGGACACTATTTTTTATTCGAAGTAGTGATCGCCAAGCCTGCCAATTTATGAAGAAATGTATAGGTGGGTTTTTTAAATATTATTTGTATTGTGTTTGACATAAAATATTTAAATGTAATCCATTATTCATGATTTTACGTAAAGTAGATAGAATACACCGTATGTCGTCACCTTTAGATATACCAAACCTTCCCACTGGCCGTTCATTTGTTTGGATGCCTAATTGTTCATGTAAATCGCACGACATACGTTTTTAAACTATTTCCATAAAATCCTTTTAAGAAAAACCTTTTGACTACTTTATTTACCCTTTTAATGTTGGGGATAAATGTAGAAGTTTTATTTTAAATAATCCTCCCGTAGGAAGACTTCAATTTCCCAGACGAGTTTCACTTGTATTATGAACATTTTATGTCTCTTTCATTAGACGGAAATTGAACAAATTTAAGCGTATAAACATATCATCCTTTTGTGTTTATTTAGGACGAGGACCATTCTTGACATTGCAAAGAGCATTGCCAAAGGAATTATCTGAAAATGGACAGAGGGTGTAACACGCATGAACTGAATAAATATCCTAGGGATTACTTATTCGTATGCGTTTTTATCCAACCCTTCTATATGATTCGTGAATGAAGTAGAAACACTTTCATGTAATTTTTTAAGATTTTTAGAGATGTAAATTGAATTGTTTTAGCAAAATGCTAAACTGTGGTTTAGTTTGGTGTATAATTTACTCCTTTTTGGATCTAAATAATTTAAAAATATCCAATTTGCAACCTTATCTTTACCTATAAATTTTAATATTCCACTAACTGATTAACTGGTTAATATCCAAGAATATTTCCTATTTTGAGCATCATTTACCATCTAGGTAAGTTCAAATTAACCAGAGAAGACTCGAAAGAAAAAACATTGACACCGTGATGCCAATAATTATTATAATCATTCTATAATTTTAATATGCAACAGGCATAGAGGTCAAGCCACATATCCATTTAAAAGTTCCCGTTCTCACAAGGTCACTGTGCTCTAAACGAAAACCACCAAAAAAACCATATGAGTCAGACGGAGAGAGCCGCTCAAGACGCTGTAATAAAAAAAGAAGAAACGAAGAAGAAGGTTAGGTTCGTGGTTCTACCAGTAACATCGCCGAGTGCGACAGTGGTAATAAAAGGTGGACAATAACATAAAGAACTTCTTAAACGGTAAATTTTATAAAAGAAAAAAAAAATGCGAGGGAAAATATATTTTATGTACTCAGTTGGTTATAAATTTAAGTAATGATGAAATAATGATAATAAATATAGATTTTCTAGGTTGCAGGTGCGTAAAATTAGGGTGGCTATATTTCTAGTTATAAAATATTGAATGAATAAAATCTCAACTAGTAACATATTGTAACATGTAACTTTTTTTATAATGGATATTCTCAAAAATGTGTTTTCTTTCATAATCATTCATAATACATATATACGGGGTATCGCTGAAAATGTTAACTTGTGGCGAAGTTGGGATGGATAATAAAATGAGAACGTCCCCCTTTGTAAGTAAGTAAGTAAGTAAATTCTTTATTTAGCTTTCAGCTAGTTATAAACAAATATTTACAATTTAAACTTAAAACTATAGGTTACCTAAACCTAGATAATTACTAATCATATTTTTAAAACTACCTAAAGTTGGGGCATCTTTTATATTTTTAGGCAACGCATTAAAAAGACGAATCCCTTCCTGCAATAATGAGCCCATCAAAAAAGATTTTTTTGTGAAATCAATATTAAAATTGTCCATTGATCTGAGTTGACGTAAATGAAGTTCAGATCTTTTTACAAGTAGTGTACTAAGGTATTTCCGAGTTTTGTGATGTATCATCTTATATATTAGTATTAAATTCGACATTTTAATGCTTTGCTCAACTGTATAGACATTTAGCTGTTCATGCATTTCCCTGACCGAAGTGTAAATATTACAATTTAATATTATCCTTAAACATTTATTTTGTAACAGTTGCAATCTGTTGATGTTTTCTTTAGTAGCTGATAATAGTAATTCATTACAATAATTAAAATGTGGGCGTATTATTGTATTAAATTCAAGATTTCAACTTAAATTTTACAAAAAATATAGTCCATGTTTTTCAGGTTTGGTAATTAATATTGAATTAAAAAGTGTTTTGACTGATTTCTGTAGTGTAGTGTAAGTGTAGTGAGGTGTAAAAAAACCAATTAAAAACACACATTAATTTTTATACGTTTATTAATAAAACTAAAATTAAAACGAACCAAAATAACTGTTATTTACGATATAAGTGTGATAAGAGCTTTATTAACGTATGCATACGAAATTTGTACGAGTGCATAGCACGAGTTGGGCAATCGCAGAAGTACACGTATATTGTACAAATTTTTATCTACTTCTCTAAATGTAAAAATAAGCGGTAATTATAATTTTTGTCTAAGACTTAATTTAGGATTACTGTTCTCCACCACTGTCTACATGTCGATTGGCGACACAACAAAATTTTGGGTGGCGGTTCTAACAATTGAATAAAAACGTTTTGTTTTCTTAGCAATGGTAATATTGTCATAAACAAAGTCAAAAATAATTCATTTTTAACGTATTTTTGCATTTTCTAGAAATAAAATGAGTGATTCGGAAAGTTTGCCATTTGATATTTAAGAACATGCTTTGAATATGTTACTTTGGATTGTGACAGTAATTTGTTATTAAATTTTAATAGATTTTGACATTTTGACTTTTTTATTTGATTGATTGAAAAGCAGTGAGAGAAAAACGCGTGCGTTAATAAACTTCTTATTTCACGCAAAATGAGTGGGATAAGAAGAATTAATCTCACGGGCGTAGATAAAATTAAATACCTACGTATTACATACACAATACGTAAAAATAAATGCTCTTTAATCTTAAAACTCATTGATTAATTGCAGTTTGTTTCTTTTTTTTTTGTTAGAAGATTGGCAATCGCACTGAAACGTTTTTCCACTAGATATGAAGAAAAGCAATTAAAAACTGTCTCGCGATATTCCATAATGCGGAATAAGTACCAGGTACATGTTTTTGAAGCTAGAATATCTCTTTCTAAAAAGTACCTTAAGTTATTCGTTAGTACTTATTCCGTTTCTTCAATGTCACCATATGAATTAATTATCCATATTCAAAACATTTTCAAACATCTCATATAATAAATTACCAGACCAAGAGAGTTTTTTAACTACTAGTAAAAAACTAAAATTCCTGAGTATTGCATTTGTGCAGACGAAAAAATTTTCTTATCCCCTTTTTTAAACTTTTTTTCATGTTTCCGATCATTCTAAGTACGAAAATGCAAAAAAAAAATGTTCGGCACAATAACTCTAAAACGAAAGTTCTGATTGACTTGCGGTTTTGATTTTCTTGAATAATTACTTCTAACTTAGAACCCTATTGATTTTCAGAATTTTAGGTTCATCCTAACTACTTTAATATCAATTTTCTTAAAATCCGCCTATGCATTTCTTATGTGACTAATTTTACGAATTCCAATCATTCCTAACGTCTAACATTCCTAACATTCCATGCATTGCAAACATCCTCCAACGAACTGTTAAACAACAGCTGTTAATTGTAAAGGTGAGATTTCTAAGGCGGGTTGCGACCTCCATACTTGCAACAATTTATGAAAAATATATAAGCAGTTTTTTAAAAATGACTCTTTTAAGGTGGTATTAATTTAAGCTTACTACTATTTTGCCCCTACCACAAAAACACATTCATCAAATATACTGAAATGATAGAAAATTGTCACTTTTTCTCAACTGCAAGAAAATTTCTGCATGCCACTTGTCAATTAAAATAGACAACGATGATTACACGTACTTAAACTACATCGAAGACCTCTCTAGAGGGAAAGTGAATCTGGTAGAAATATGTACTATATTATTTCTACGAATACCGCATTTATACCATTTTATAAAATTTTAGGAAAACTAATTGACAGTTTGTTTAGAGAATTTATCAAATGTCAATAAATGATATACGTTAATTTTCAGTTGATTTTAAAGTATAAATAAAGCTTACTTTGTATTTATTATCGTAGTTTTTATTAAATGGGTCGTAGAAAAAATATACTGTTCAGTGTACAACTCGAATAGATTTTTCTATTTTACTCGAGCAATTGTATATTGCGACATGTTAATATTAAATAAAACGCCATGCAGAATGAAAATCTTTAACTATAGCTGTAACTGAAGAACCTGAGACCTCTACAAGCAAAAAAAGACAAACAATATCAAAAAAATTACTGAAAATGAAGTTAGTCTATCAGTTAACATAGTAAATTACTTTAACTACGGTATTACAATTGAAATTAAAATAAAAACGTAAATAAGGTTAATTTCAACTGTTCAGTAACATTTCTTGTATAATAAAATACTCTGTAATAAAATTTTAAATAAAAACAAACTCAATATGTGCAAAAAAATATTTTGCACTAATTATGCAAATAACTATTTAAATTAAAATAAGTTTTCGCGATATAATATTTATCATTGTTAGTCCTACATAAATTTTGTTCGTATGGAATGGATTTGGTGCCAAAGTGCACTGGTAACCGAGGCGCGCCTTCAAGTCATGTTATACAACATAACGGAACCCCCTAACTGTAATTTCACCGACAAGGTGCTGGTAACCCAGTGAGGCTTTGAGTGGAGGTACCGCTATTCCCAACATTCATGTATACACGTATAAAGCCTTATTGGGTGTTGATGTTGATGTGACTGCTTCGCTGAAGATATTGTTTTCATGTATTAGTATTTGTTACAGGAATGAAATCCGTTGATTGATGTAATGTAATGGATCGTCTATAGGTCACCGTTTACCATTGGCGCGAGATATTTAGTGGACTTAAATATAAAAATGAGTGATGATTGTTAATAGGTACAAGAAAATACATACAATGCACATTCGTAATTATTGCTCCTAGAGCAACTAAAGTCATCTCAATATACAAAACAAAAAAGAGACGCAAGCGATATAGCCGCAGTAGCTCTAAAACAGTAAAACACTGACGCAAGTGCAAAATTAGTCTCTCTATACGGTACAACAACGGCGTAATTGTATATAAAGTCAGGGCTGCTAGATGGTAGCGTCAGTTTTTAAATATTAACGTTTGCCCCTCCACTTTTGGAAAAACAATGACAAATGAATCAGTTGTATCTAAAATTTTACGGGAGACGTTACTTACTCGGTGGTTAAATGACGTATTTGCTATTTGGGACAAGTTGTTTGTGATTCATGTGCCCAAATTTGGAAGTAATAATATTCGTTTTTCGTCTCTTCTGAAAAATTTATAATTTTGCATTTGCGTCGTTGTTTTACCGGAAAAGCGATATGATCTCACAAAATCCTTCAACTATTCTTCTGGAAAAGCTGGAATTTTGCTGGGTAAGAGGTCATTAAATTTTATTAAGTCGTATTTATTAAATAGGAAATAAACTATCTTTTCAGGAACAACTTGTTTAAATTAAATATTTAAGCAGTGGAATGCCCCAAGGATCATTCCTTGGACCTCTGCTATTCTTAATGTACATTAACGATTTCAATCGCTCAATTAATAATGGATTAATACTAGAATTTGTACTGACGATGCAACATGTATTATTTCCGAATTCAAAGGTAACGATAAAAAAACAAGCAATATTAGATCTAGTTAATGACTGCACAGAAAAAAAGGTGTACTATATTCAATGCTTTGTTGTGTTTATATATCCGCAAGTAAAACTAGTCTCGATTTGAAATTCTAGTAATACTTGTTCAACAATAACTAATAAGCCTTGTTTCAAGATTAAAATCAACTTGCCCTAACTAAAATACCTCTCATAAAATGAAGAGTATCTATTGCTCAATTGCAGTATTATGTACATCTTAAATGAAATAGTCTTACACTTGTTTTAAATATACTTTATTTATATCTTTGACATAAATACATATATTGATTTTGGTTGAATTATAGGATAGTTTCATTAAAGAAATTAATAATCTTGAAATAAGAACAGGCTGTTCTTGCTTTTAAATAGGGTTCTCACTGGTAACTATCCACTGAAAACCATTTTTCTGTCCTCTGAGGTGTCCCACCTATAATTAAAAAAAATAATAATTTTATAACTACAAAACTTAAATAGAACATAAAAGTTTGTCCTGCTAAGATAAGAGGTCGTAGCTATAAAATGAATATTTTTAATAAATGTGGGTAGGTAGATAATTACGTTCTTTTAGGATTCTCAAATAAGTTTTGCATAATTTACTAACCTTTTCTTATAATTACATTAAATATTTTCTAATGCAAATAGGCATTTATTATTTAGTGTCATAATAAAATAAAATGTAAGCTTATTAAATTTGTAAGACTCTTGAAATCGGAATTTTCGTAGATACGACCTCTTGTCTTAGGAAGGCAGAAGTCGTCTTTCCAAAAAGTCCTTATCCAGCATCATACATTTTTTACTTCTATTCCAGTTTGTTTCGTGTTCTTGTGATTATAAATTTACTATTATATAATATAATACCTAACAAGAAGTGAACTAAATATACTTACATTTAAATATTGGTATCAGGTCGCTGAGGCCCCATCCATCTAACAAATCTTCCATTTCAATTTAATTTATTCATACACTTATTAATTGAATTACAAAGAATTTCTAACAAAAAGTAGAATGCAACACTAACGATACGATGCAAACATGTTAATAGAAAAGGGACAATAGGATGAACACGTGCTAATGCCAATTTGACAGATTCTCTATAAATGAGTTGTCTGACTTCCGAATAATAATTATCACATCTCCTACCGCACCAGTGCAGTGGTTACATTTTAAAATAAGTTTCAGTTGGCAACACCGTGCAGTGAATTTGTACTCGCTAATCTTATGTGAAGTAAATAGGTTTTTGATTCGAATTGTTTATTTTCGTTCTGAAATTTAAATACTTTGAATCGAATCCTTTTATAACATTGAATCAAGTACGCGATAGTCGGTTTTAAGAGCATATCATACTTACAATAAACGTAAGAGCTTTCTTGAATTAATTAACAATTCTAGACTCGAATGAAATAATTTATTCTCAGATTAAGTATTATAAATCTTAAAATACAAGATTATGCCTACACTTCACTCAACATTTATTTTCTTATTGTATCGAGAAATATTATTTGAAGCAAACTCTGCTTTATTTCAAACAAATGTAATCCTCCAAGTGTAAAGCTTTTCTTGAATGTAGATGATGATTTTTATCTGTGTGGTTTTCAAGTAAAGCTCCGAAGCTTATTATCGATAAAACTCAATTTGTGCCAAACAGTTAGGAGTGCATTTGAATGGGGGTTTGACTCGATTCACCCAGATCATTGAATTAAGTCAAAAACTTGCCAGACAGATCTTTTCTCAGACAACTTTGGTATGGTTATGGCTGTGGAATTTTACTTATAGCATATTTTTTACTAATTTCGTTACTTTGGGAAACTCATGTCATTCGGAGAAAAAAAATCATTTAAGAGTTTTACCTGGTATTAAGCCAGGTAATCTTACAAGATTACCCGGCTCCCTACAGGGAGTGGTTCAAACTTTTTAGTATCATACGTTTACGTACAATCATTTATCTATACTAGTCATAACTTGAAATTCATAACTAGAATGAAGATATACATATAATGCTTGGTATTCTGTATTACACTCTTCACAGTTTAACAGGCCCCCCTTAACCCCCATTTTCACTCGGAATTTTTTCAGAATCAGTATGCATCATTCTTTTATAAAGCTTGATTTTTTTTTTAATTTCAACTCTCCTTTAGTCCCTCATTTTAAGTAATTTTCTTTTTCAAAATCAATACACGTTGTCCCCTTATACAGCTTGTTTTTTGCTGAAAAATTTCAAGTTGATATCATTTTATGTTTTAGAGTCAGGATTTTTTAAAATATTTCTTCCCTACTTCAGATTTTTTCTTCAAAATCAATAGGCTTCGTTTCCTTATAAAGCTTTTTCCTGAAATTTTTAAATTGATATCGTTTTTCGTTTTTAACTTATCGTGTGGACAAGAAAGTGACATCGGACGGACAAACTACTATGTGAAGAGTATAATAACCGCCAATGCCATGTCAGACTCTCGATTCCAAATTAATTAGCTATACTGTTTTTTATAATTTCAAGTTGCCTAAAACATTTTCCCAAAATTCGTCATTAGCTCTCTGATTATCAGCGGTGAAAATTCACTTGTAAAGGGATGAATTATTATTATTACTCTTATAATATTGTGTGTATAATGTATTATGTTTCGTTTATTTTGAGTATCTTTAGATAGAACTTTCTTGTACACATGTACTGTTTAATTTTATTATTTATTGGAACATTTTTTAATAAATTTTAATACTTATTTTCGTGAAACCCCTTAACGCAACTCTAATTGTTAGTACGTTCTGCCAGCGTATACTTACTTTCATTTAAATCGAATATAGTATAGCACGAAAAAGAAAATGATTACATATGATTTACACAAAGAATAAAATTGTTTACCTGTCATTGTATTCGGTGGCGAAGTCGATGGTGTGGGTCTTTGGGAAGCCGTGGAGGTAGGCGTAACCTCAAGACGAGTTTCGCTGGTGCTCGCCGGTACCGCCGCCGGCGGTGCAGGAGGCGGGGAGGGTTCCGGAACGGCAGCGGCGGCGACTGGCACAACGGACGCATCCTCCACCTCCTGTAGCTCGATGGTGATGATCTCTTGACCGGCCAGCTTCACTTTTTTAATTATTAACCCCGTTGAGGAAATTTTGTAGCCGTGATGTGGTACGGTTTTTAAGCACGAAATTGATTGTAGTACCGCAAGAGGTCTACCTAATTTTAAGATAATTTCGTGTCTCGCATTAATCGATTGAAACAATATTGTGATGATTCATAATCGAGGCAACAGAACTCAAAATGTACGGCCGATGCAACCGGTTTAGCTTTTGGAAATGATTCAAAGTGCGAGCAGTTCTAATGCATGAAGAAATTCATGAAATTTTTCAGGATGAATAGTGAATGAATTAAATTGCAAATAAGTGAGGTTAAGTTTTAAAAGTAAGCCTCCCGGCACCGTATACAATGATTCTATCGCCTGTGAGGAGAAAACTCTAATAAAAACAACACAAAATTTTATAAAAAAAGTTTCTAATAAAAAACTATCGCATTGTATTAACTACAATATAATGTTAACTGTTCCCGATTTATTTTACAAAACGCACAAACTTTATAACCCTCGTACTTGTTTTAGGGTTTGTTAGAGACGACCCTTAATCATTTTAAGTCAAACGGATGAGATGATTAAAAGCATATCAAAAAGTTCTGGTACATTGTCACCATTTCATATAAATATAATTTTTAAATCAAAAAACTTTCGTAATTTTATATAATTACTTAATTTTTATATTCCTTTCATGTATATTCAATTCACTGTATATATTACATTTTATAAACTTTTATTCGTTTTTAAGAAAAGCCAGTTTCTCAGAAATTAGGATAAATTCTTATTTTTCTCGACGAAAATGAACATAATAATATTGGGAATCAACAACAACATGAATACATATTTTGAGGTCAAACTGCTAGCAAAATAAGAAAAAATAACCTAACAATAAAGTGCTTGCTTCTTCTTACTATTAAGCTAAAATAACTAAAAAACTAAGATAAAAAAAAATAATAGATTAATTAAGAGTACAATAATTTGAACATTTTAAATCATGCGTTATTAATTGAATATGAAAATCTGCAATTTCCAAATAAGTAGATTTAAATGTTAAATATCTAGTTGCTTGGATAATATTATGACAAATTTAAATAAGGGTTTTTATAAAGTTGGAGTATATGACCCTTTGTTTTCTGATCATTCAGTTATAACTAAGTCCCAAGAATTAACTTTAACTAGGGCTATTTACCAAATTCTGGCATACGGAAATTATCTTTTTCTCTTTTGAAAATTGATTGGGAATTTTTTAATACAAGTCAAGATGTTGACTTTTTATCTTCTTTTTTGAAAACTTCATTTACATATCTTATTGAAAGAGCAGACGTATTTTAAATAAGCAGCCTATTTGATGGTTTACCAAAGAACTTACAGAGCAAAGAGATTTTTGTCAAAATTAAACAATATCTGTGATGTTGCTAAAGACCCAGTTGTTGTTAAAAACTTTAAGAAAAACTATAATATTGAACTAAAACGTGAAAAAAAGAATGCATATGATAATTATAAAGCCATGCCAGATAACAAATCCAAAGAAACTTGGCATTTGGTAAACTTTGTAAGAAATAAATCAAAACAAAAAAACTGTATTGAAAGTCTAACCCCAAATGACGTTAACGATTTCTTTTCAAATGTAGCGGAGAAAATTATTAAGTCTTTACCGGTTTTACCAATTAATGAGTTTAAAAAATTTCCAGCTCCCTGCTCATCATTTTTTCTTTTTCCAGTTACAAAAGAAGAAGTTCTTGGCGTTGTCAGAACTCTTAAAAATTCGCCATTTGCATATATTCATAGGATGAATGCCAAACTCATAAAAGAAACTATAGAAATTATCAGATCCTCTGACAATGTTAATCAATAACATTTTTCTCACTGGTATTTTTCCAGATATATTTAAATTTACAAAAGTTATTCCTCTACACAAAAAAAATAAAGAATCAGCCATTGATAACTACCGTCCGATTTCAATTTTAAATACATTTTCAAAAATGATTGAAAAACTAATTAAAATTACTTTGAATCAAATAATTTTTTTTCTGCTCATCAATTTTGGTTTTCGCTCAAAGCGATCAACGTCTGATGCTGCAATGTGCGCCTTTGATTATATGGTTGATTGCATTGAAAACGGAAAGTTTGTATGAGTTACACTGTGCGACTTGTCAAAGGCTTTTGACTGTGTGTCACACGATATTCTCATTGAAAAGCTTAATTACTATAAAGTTATAGGAACTGCGTTGCATCTTTTTAAATCGTATCTCACTATAAACTGTAAAGTTGTTAGGTTTTACTGTAAACAAGTTAAAATGGTCCAGTCATATTGGATAATTGAAAAAAAAGTTATCTAGTTCCTTGTTCTTACTTCGTCAATTAAAAAACATAACTAGTTATCATACTTTAAAAATATCTTACTTTTCTCTTTTTCATTCTCATATATCATATGGAATCTCGTTATGGGAAAACTCGGTTAAGTCTGAAGATATTTTCGTTCAACAAAAAAGAGCAATAAGAATGCTGTCAATTGTCGGGTATAGGGACTCTTATAGAGACTTATTTGTTACACATAAAATTATGACTCTTCAGTCTCTGTATTGTATATGTATATCAATCTTATTGAAATTCACAGAAGAGCTTCCTCATTTCTTACTCAGTCCAGCTTTCACTCTTATGGCACTAGAAATGCTAACATAATTCGACTACCTAGGTATAGGTTATTAAAAACACAAAAAACTCATATGACATTAGTCAATGTAGTTTCTAGTAATTTAAAATCAACAAACTTATTTTACTTTAAAAAATTATTGAAAATTTACTTTGAAAACCACAGTTTTTATTATATCTCTGAGTTTTTAAATCATGTTTGTTTCCATTCATTTCCCTGTTGACGATACATTCTCCCTGGGTCTTCTCCTTCAAGATCCCCTAAAAATATTTTTGTATGTAGTAATGCATTTTAATTAAGACACTTTTATCTTTGTACTATTAGGTTTTAAAAATGTCCTTATTTTATTTTATTGTTTTAGATTACGAGTATATATGTATGATTTTATTGTTTTTAATTTTAAATCTTATGATTGTTTATTTTGTTTTTTTTGACCTGCTATAGATAAAAGTATTCTATTCTATTTTATATTGATTGAATATTTATCAATAAAGAGTATGTAATTCATCCGTTTTCTCACCTCAATTTCTTCCATCATCAAAACAAACACTTTCGAACTGTTTGTCAACTTTTACCATAAAACAATCGATTTTTGAAAAACAATCTTGACGTTGGATGATTTCAGCGATGGTAAAATGGCGACAATGATCCAGCCCAAAAAAGGAGTGAAGAATAAGAACAAAGGATTAAATACCTACGTACACGTAGCCTTATATTGACTAAAAGTTTGTTTTTAAATACTTAAATTCGAATTTAAATCTGTTCAATTACTTCTTAATTTGCAAAATATTTTAAGCCAGTTATCAGCATCTGTTATGACCAATGTTTATTAAAATACAAAATAATTTGTATGTTTGTGAACGTTTTAAATTGTTATATACAATTGAAACAATCTTAAAATACTGTTTCACATTATGTATTGGCTAAAAACTTATGTCTCAATGTATATGCCAATGTCAATCTGATTAAATATTTTTTAGATAATTTTTTGATTCGATTTAACGTGACAAATAATATAGGTACTGTAACAAATTTAGTAATATGGCGAATGAGCAGAGAATTCAAACTAAAATCCATACATTTTAACCATAATGTAATAATCCATTTAATTTTTAGTTAATCAATTACAATAGCAATTAGAGTACAGCATGAGTTAAGGTTAAATAATATTGTATAATAAGCGTCAAAAAAAATTATATCTTAGAATACATTGATGAAACAAATTTTATTCATGATAATGTTTATCTTCGATAGCATTTAATTAAACAATTATTTTAATAATATGACTAAAAGTAAATTAACATTGTATCGTATACATTAAAAAAAATAATATCTCATAAGCTTTTCCCAATAGCAGAATATGGTGGTTTATATTTGACTTTGACTAGAAATCGATGCTAAAACTTTTAGCTATACAAGCACTTAAAAGAATTGTGTTTCCGTTATTTTTTTTGTGGATTTAACAAATGGCTATCCATCTTGAGCTTAATTTCTTAAAAAATAAAAATGCTTAAAACCCTGTAAGTCCATATAAATGGAAAAAAGTTTATGTTACGTAAATTTCACAAAAAATATTCTTGATAAAATATAAACATTGATAAACATTTCTATCACTTGGAAATTAAATTTTTAAAATGTTAGATATTATACGGGTAAAATGATTATTAATCAAGGGTAAATATTTTTAAAATTCAATGCAAAGTTTAAATCATTAAACTTGTTTTTAAATTTCAGTTATTTTGATTTAGGTTATTCATTAAATATTTCAGCAGTTTTTTTTGTAAAACGCAAGAAGAAACCATTTGTGTCAAAGTTTCTGGTATATGCATTAGTCAATAATAACAACAACATTTAAAAAAATTAAATTCAAGTTAGGTTTTTATTTTTAGAACTTCATTTTAATAAGGAAATTTTTCAATTTATTGATTTTTCTGCATCATTTTAATTCTGTCAAATTTAAGATGACTTATTGAATAAAAATCGTTGAAATAATTTTATTTGTGTTTTAGATTAAACATATAACGAATTTTGAATTGTTTAGGTATTTCTCTATTAAGTTTTAGAATGGGCTAGAACTTCTGAATAGGAAGATACTTTTAGTTAAGAGTAATACAAAAATTTTGAAACCAACTAAACTACTTTTCGGCTTTTGGATTTTTTTTTGCATATCAACCCCTTCGCAGACACATAAAATGTAATATCATCTTAAGTTTAGAAAAACCGCATTTGAGCTATATCTCAAATTTCGTTGAATAACGTAAATATCTCGTCACGTGGTCAAAATGTCTACGCCGGAACTAGCAAAACCGGACGACAGAAATTGCTTGCAATAGGATTTTTATTGCCATATTAGTTCAGTGCCAGCAAAAAACGAAAAACTCCTTCGATAAACAATTTTATTTTAAATTTGATGGGTCGCACGACAATTCTTATCATCATAAGAAAAAGAAAGTAAAAAACACGATGTGCTACTTTTTGTAGTCAGATGAGGGACAATTATATAAAATAGAAATAGGGTTGTTATTTTTAATAGTAGGTACTTACAAGAAAATTCTTTTAAATTAATTTTATACTTTTTTAAAATTTTTAAAATTAAAAAGCTGTTTATTTAAACCTAATAAAGATTTTTTTTTCTACTAGCGTACTCATTTTAGTGTTGAAAGAGTCATTTTTCCACACTAGTAAAGATTTGGGGAGTATACTGACATTTGAATATTTAAAATATGTAATTGCATGGTTGTAGTTTACAAAATGACTGAAAAATTAAGAAATTTATTAAAATTTTGCTATAATTTTTAATAAAAAGAAACGCGTGTTTCAATAATTTTTTAATGGCCCTGGTATAAGCCTCATCAAATGAATGTCAAATAATAATAAACCTCTAATATTTTTTATTTGTCACTTTGAATCATCGTAGCAACAAAGAAAAAATAAACCTGTCAGTCAAAACACTACCTTGTCAAAATCAATTTTACGGTCGCATCTTTTTCTAGAAGAAAATTTTTCATGGATTCTTCAGACGAAGAGTCAGTTTTGGAATCGGCTAGAACTGCAAACTTGGATCTACTACCATCAAAATCCCGTCATAGGTATGAAAAGGAATATATTTTGTTTGAAAACTGGTGCCAGAATAAGGGAATTAAAACTTTTAAAGAAGTTTTTTTGGCTTATTTCGCTAAAATTTCCAAAACATGCAAGCCAAACACTCTTTGGTCCCAGTCACTTTCCACACTCGTAATGTAATATACTAGTACCTAACACGTGCGGAAAAGTATCACTTTCCGCACTTGTTAGGTAAACATTATATTAAAACATATTTAACAAAAATCAGCATTTTAAAAAAAATAGTTTGCTTTTACTAATCGTCATGTTTATAGTTTTCATTTTTAATCACCCATCAAATTTGGAAAAATCCATTTATATTAAATGAGGAGAAATATAGTTTTATATCAAAATAATCTTCTATTGATAAATACGATTTTTATTGTATCATTGCTTCATATTTAGACAGTGACATAAAGAAAACTAATTTTTATATGAAATTTCGTTTAAAATATTTTTTGATCCACCCTCGTTGGCAGGGGAATGACATTTAGAAACCCACTTATTCAGAAACATTCCGCAGGATTCGTATACATACCTCATCGATTGTTTTACTGACATATATTTACTAATATAAAAATTTTTAAAATTGTTTAGATGCTAGATATGAAAATAAATTTTGAAATTTCAAAAGAAATACTCCTATAATCAAATATTTAATTAAAATTACGTTCAAATAAATAATCCTTTGTTCATTGAAATGTAAAACGTAGAAACGGAGTTTATTTTATTCGCAGTAAAATTATTTTATAAATTAAGTGATAAAAAAGTTTAAAATGTTTAAAACCTACCTTTTGGTTGCAGTTCACAATGTAAAAAAGTAACGCGCTTATTTAAAAGGTCGAGTACAAATTTTTAGAAAATATCTGTTGTAAAAAACACCAAACACGAAAAAAATTTTCGAGACTCCATTGAACACCAAAACGCGTTGAAAATTTGATGTAAATTTCAGTCAAACCGATGTTTTTTTTTTCAGTCGAAATCAGTCGTATTATAGAACAGTCTTTTCAAAAATTTATTAATTTTACTGTATTGCTATTTATTTAAAGAAGAAATAAAATTTCGATAAAGGCCTCTATAAAGGTATTTTTTCTTTGTATACAAGAAATAATACAACCAGAAAAACTATGGCTACTACACATCTAAACACTAGAAGAACACATGGGATTTATTTAAAAAAAAAGAAACGGTTTTAGGTTAACACTACGGTTATGATCAATATTTTTTCAATCGATTGAAATGCAGGTTAGAAGAGCAAGAAACTAGGTCTGTATTTTCCAAACGATTTTTCCGAATTTTCCATACACTAACTATTAAAACGGTCATTTGCACCTTAGTTTTAGTTAATTATCGGCCTTTATCGCGATATTTCGAGGCCTAAACGATTTTTATTTTAGTTTCTCTTTCAGATACGATGCAATTTGATTTCGGTTTACGCCGCTAGGGGATGACGATTCGAGGAAGGTTCACAGCACAGAAATTTCAGGACTTCCAAGATAACGAAGGAATCGTGGAAAATGTTAGTCGTTGTGGTTTGAGCAATTTGATGGCTTGGAAATATAAACTTTGTTTAAAAATAGATATGCAAATTTAAATGTAAAATTATTAATCAGGTTTGAATTAAAAGTACCGTCAATTATGACTGTAAAGACAAAAAATCTCTAGGTCAGCAAATAGATTTACTGAAGAGAGATATTTACAACTGTCCAAGCAATGTTTTTTGTGATCATGAAAAATGTACTTCTTCTTTTTATAAAGGTTCTAAAAAATTTAATTCCAGACATGGAAAATTGTAGACTTCCTTAATAGCAAAATTTATTAGGGGTAAACGCACAAATTTTTCTGTAAAAAATAGTTATGACACAAGGTGTACAGCAGCTGCTTTACAATACAATACCAAAGGAGAGTATTACAGTTTAATCCATAAAAATTTAACCGAAAGGAACCTTGGTAAATATACTGAGTCTTCATGATAAAAAAATCGAAAAAGAGGTTGAGTATCATTAAACTTGGAGAGCTCATTTTAAACTTTGTTCGTCGCCATCCGATGCTGATTATGGTGTTTAGAAATTATAGAAATATAAATTAATAGAAGAGGAAAATTCATAGAGAGCAAACGACAATTTGAAGATGATAAGCAGTTGGTTTTTTTGAAAAAATGCTCGGTCAGATCAATTTTGTTTAGTTCCCCCATTTCTTATTTTTGGGCAATTTTTGATAATCAAGCAAACAAAATTGGGGTTACTATTTAGACTCATAAAAGCATAAAAAATTACAAAGCTATAAATGCTATAAAATTACAAAACTTCAAAATAAAAAAATATCAAAACCGTCCATGACCACCCCCTACCTCCTTTCCTCTTCCCTTCCAGATTAAAATTGTTACAATCTAGGGGCCTTTTATTTACCATATGCACAGCAAGACCATGGTCAAAATTGTTATTAGCACCCCTCCCCCAAAAAAAAACTACATTTTTCACACACATATCACTCGAAAAATTTTTTTAGAGGAATCATGTAGGGAACAAAAATTGTAGAAAATGATATGGCAAACAACTTTTATTTGAAACATTTTCTTCTTCAATCTTAAATGATAATAAAAACTTACTTCTATAAAGTGCTCCAGATGCTTCGACTAAGCCCAAAATTTAATTAGCTTACCACAGGATGGATTAAATCTTAAGTTTAACATTTGGTGTTTCTTTCTTTGTCCGTTATTTAGTTATGTTCAAAATACGAAATTTGCACTTTTTCTCAAATATCTCAAATACGGTCAATTTTGAAAAATCATGTATAGGACAGAAATTATAGTGAATGACATCGCAAGCAATTTTTATTTGAAATTCTTCATTATTTCAGCCTTTACTTGATGAAAACCAAAATTTTTTCACAAACATTTTTGTTTTTTAAAATAAAATTGTTTCATTTAAACTTTTAATTATTTTCTTAACTATTCGAATTACGCACTTTTTGTCAAATTTCTCGAATAAAGACCAGGTTAGGAAAATTGTGTGTACGACAAAAATATGGAAAATGACATCACAAGCAACTTTTATTTGAATTTTCATCTCTAAGCGTAAATAACAGATATTTTATATAAAGTAAAGACACGACTCTCTATAAAGTACTCCCCCAGATGTTCTGTCTATGCCCAAAATCTAATCAGCTCACCAAAGGATAGATTAAAGCTTAAGTTTAAAATTTGGTGTTTTTCTGTTTTATCTGTTTATTTGTTATAGAGTATACAGAGACACACAGACAGACATCATAGTGAAAACAGTCAAAATGGATTCAGGGAACCCCAAAACATAAAAAACCATCGAGGTCGAAAAAATCATAATTCCTATACTTTGCTTATCTGGATACAGACAGAAAAGTAAAATTATTTTTTTTATACATTTCACTTTGACATATTTTTTTGAGGTAGTAAAAAATTTTAAAGTGAACATGTAATTGAAAATTTGTATTAATATCAAAAAATTAAAGTTGTTTTCGGTGCCACTTAAAGCAACATTAAATTCTAACCTCATAAAATGTCAGAGAAACCTTAATTTTGGCCACATAAAGCTTAGTTTACTGTAGTAGTACTGTATTTTTTAATTTAATTTTTTAATTGGTAAATAAATATGGTCCTAATATTACTTCCATAAAGTTGGATCCACATGGGAATTTTTTTAACATTACTATTGGAAAAAACGTCGTAGAACATTCAGCTCTGCTTTTCTAAAAACTGTAAAATTCGGTATTTTTTTGGCAAATCGATCAAATGCGATTAAATGCAAATTTGACAGAAAACTAATGTTAGTAGCCAACGTTGATATGGGCTATTTTAAGTTTTTAAATAAGCAGAAGTACAGGGGCGGCTTGTGATCAAAATTTTGGGTGTTCACAGTAGCAGAATATAGATCTCGGTACAGATGTAGGTAAAAAACTGTCAGTGTTTTAAAAAGGTATATTATAAACTTTCTAAAACACTGCAAGCTTTTTTCATGCATTTGTACTGATATCTATATTCTGTCACGGTGAACCCCCAAAACTTTGGTCACGAGCTACCAATACAGAAGTGATAGCCTTACGACTTTTTTTCCAAGCATTTAAATATTCCCATATAGAATCAACTTTATGGAACACACCGTATAACGATATTTTTATCTATTATTATTGATATATTATTTAATTTAAAGTTTTTGAACCTTTCAAAAAAATACATTGATACTTCATTTACAAGTTTAGTGTTTTGTGTTGTTCTTATTTAATAATCACAAATTCCAAGTGAATTAAAACAATTTTCCAATTTTGATGATTTCTCAAGATTTTTGAGTCACAAATACTCGCTGTTTTTAACAAGTTAATGCTAATATTTTTTGGTGGTAAGAGCTATTTATCGTCATATTACGAATGCTTTTTATGTTACTCCATACTTTTTCCCAAATTTTTGTCACGTAAGAATGAAAAGTAGGTTTATTCTTTTTCTGGCAATGCTAAGAAATTTTAGTATCAATAACGCTATAGTAAACATTTTGGGATACAATGTCCAAAAGCTGCACTATAACAACCTCTATTTAACCAAGAATTTGAAAAAATAACGTCATAATTCGAATAGCGATTACTTCATAAAAAAATATATGAATCTAAAAAATAAGATCATCTTGTTCTAGTATTAATTTATTAGGTATTTAGAAGAATACATTTTATTGAATTTGTTCCAATCTTTACGTGATGATTATGACTAATAAAAAAATATTCCCTCCCAATCAAAACTACCTGAAATTAATTAAATTTTGTGAACACACCTCGAAAACGTTATTCAAGTGCCATAAATCAAAATGGACTTCTCTCTCATTCAAACTTTCATACGCAAATATTAAAATTATGTTTACCCTTTGAAAAGGGGTAAATAAAAACAAAAAAGCCGGCGCTTATTTAGCTGTGTAAACGCGGCTTCGCAAGGACGCTTGCGTCAAAAGGATACGAATCCTTATTTCGATCGCGTGTTTGGCAGAACACTTTATTCTTCTTCCTGATGCTGCTCTATTCCAATATCGCGGTTCTCTTCGTCTTATTGTTTTCAAGTGTAGAGCATCGAACGGTACATGGAGAAACTGGAGAAACAGTGTTTCGATTTTCTTGGAAATGCTTATTTTAGTGATTATAATTTCATGTCTTTATAAATATTTCGATTTTTTATAATCGTTGTTACAACTATTTTTTCTTGGAAATCAATTAATGACTTTTATGCTGATTAAAACGTCTCTTCATAGTTTTTATTAAAACTTACTTGATTTTTTGAGTGGAGTAATACTACTTTTAATATTGAACAGTATTGCTATCTTGAAAACCGTAAGAGTTTCAAAATCGATTAAATGGGAAAAAAGTTGTACTATTGCAAGACTAATTTAGAGATGTTTTAAAACTGAGAAAATCAGGACCGGTTTACAAGATATTTAAGGAAAACCAAATAACTCTTCTTCTTCTTCTTCTTCTTCTTCTTCTTCTTCTTCTTCTTCTTCTTCTTCTTCTTCTTCTTCTTCTTATTCTTATTCTTATTCTTCTTCTTCTTCTTCTTCTTCTTCTTCTTCTTCTTCTTCTTCTTCTTCTTCTTCTTCTTCTTCTTCTTCTTCTTCTTCTTCTTCTTCTTCGTCCAGCTTTTTTAAATTTTGTCAAACTTGTAGGGGAAGAAACACATTTGCTATTCTATCAGCAATTTTAGTTTTAAGGTCCTTATAAATTATACTTGTTTCCAACATAGAAATATCCTGTCCTTCTATCTTTAGAACCGTGTTGTGAAACATTGACGACACGTTAGGGAGAAACAAAAGCCAAGATTCGATAAAATCAGTACGAATAGTCACCTTAGATTAAATGTACTTTTATAAAATAGAATAAAAAATGCAGGCCCGTATTCAAAAAAATATACTTGATGGTGGCCCTTCAGAAACGAAACGTTGTATAAAAAATCTGTCTACGGTAAATTAAGTGCTACTTAATAGCAAATAAAAAATTTCATTACAGTTTTTTTCTAATTTGTAAAATTAAGGCAATACAATCAAAAATAGAATCATTTGGTTTTCCTTAAATATCTTGGAAACCGGTTCTGATATTCTCGGTTTTAAAACATCACTAAATTAGTCTTGCAAAAGTACAACTTTTTTCCCATTTAATTGTAACCCTTGCGGTTTTCGAGATAACAATACTGTTCAATATAAAAAGTATTCTTAAAAAAGTTTCTATTAAAAAAAAATTAATTTAATTTAAATTAAAAATTTCTGATATAACATTTTTCCCTTAATTCACAAACCATTGACTTTGGACTATAAGTATTAAATACATTTCTGTAATCGTTTATTATTG
This sequence comes from Psylliodes chrysocephalus, assembly GCA_927349885.1. NCBI lineage: Eukaryota > Metazoa > Arthropoda > Insecta > Coleoptera > Chrysomelidae > Psylliodes > Psylliodes chrysocephalus. The sequence continues at coordinate 2,673,362 of OV651820.1, forward strand.
GGAAATTTAAAAATGAAGAGAAAAATATGTGTTTCTATTGACTTCGTCTACACGAAAGTGGTGACTTTATTAGTACATCCAATTGTAGCGTTAGACGAGCAGTTGAAAATAAAAATTGACCTGTGAAAGCATTTTATTAAAATACTCTTATATAGAAAATTATCGAATTTATTTTTCAATGTATATTTTATGGATTCTAGTTCTACAGATTGATATAAATTGTATTTGAATTGTAAATAAGTTACTTTGACAAATTTAACCACTTATTTTTTTTTAATATCATCTACAGCCAAATATATTTGAGTTCTTCTTTGCTTCAACCTCCCACAACGCCTATTATTAAAATGGCCAACAAGATATAAAATGAATGAAATACATAACGACAATTTTCTGTGGAATCATTTGAGACTTGGAATGTTTCACAAGGGAATTCTTGTATTCGCACTTTATTTTTTTTTTTTAATTCTACGTTATTGTTTTGGCTTAGAACCGTTTCAAGTTTTTCAATTGGTACATTATACACCGCTCAACAGTTGAACTGGATAGTTCTAATTGTCTTGATACATTGGATTTAAAAATGTTAAAATAATCACAAAATTTATGTTATAATTTACCGTCAAAAGTTTTGTAATGAAAAATTAAAATATATATAATTTTTGGAAAATCTTTCTCAACGATGTATTGTCCACAAAATTGAGCCCTTCAACTGCAACGTATCATTTATGTATGATATTAAATAGTAGAGGACCAAGAATATAATATTAGGATTACTTAAGGCACTGTTAATTTAATATTGACTAATTTTGTCTGTTCTGAAGATAGCTCTTTTGTAAATTGTAGACTACGTCCCTCAAAGCTATGTTTCTAACAGTTATTGATGATTAACGGTTTCGAATGCTTTTGGGAAAATATTGTTTTTAGTTTCAAGCTTTTGAAAGGTGAATGATTTGTTAAATCTGTCCATTAGATCAAGATGTTTCGTAAAACAAGCAACAAAAATTAATTTTATTTTTAAAATTTTAGTACAATATAATCATATCTAAACATCTTATTCGTTTTATATCTTTTTTGGAACCAAAACCACTTTAGTTAAAAATAAAATCAAATTTCGCTTTCAAACTTAGATTTGACATGTTACAAAGAAGTAAACACGTTACACCCTTTTTATCGTTATACGAGTGCAATACACTTAAGCAGAAGACAAAAATAAAAACACATAAAACGATTTTCCAACCTTATCATGCTAATTTGCATATTTATGCTAATGAAATTGTTTCTGCAATGTCCAGCGTAATTTATGGTCGTTCTATTATCAACAAAATCATCGAGTAACAAGAAAGATAAAAGGAGAAACATTGACCCCGTCTACTAAAAAGAACCGCAATACGTACTATTGGTCATACAAAATGATATATTTTTAACTAAAATGATCTATTTATGTCTAACATGAACATTTTGCAATGGTTATTTTTATTCTACTATTATATAAATTTCACAAGAACTACAATATACAAGGGCATTTTAGAATTAAATCTTTGATTCTCACACTTTCATCATTTCTAAAACATTTTTTTTATTATGAAGTAGTAAAGATTTTTAACATGTGTAAAATGTAGAGTAAAAACTGGCATTTAGTAATAACTATTTGTGTATTAAGAGAGAAAAGTGATACTTTGCCGCCTGAGACAGCGGCTACGAACTTTTCTCTCAAAATGCTCAAAATATTTTTTCTACGATGACATGAAGAAAAGTGAGTGACAGACAGGACACGCATGATTTATAATCTACAAGACAAAATCTATTATGCTTCTTAAGTTTTTGGCTAGTAGTAATTATTATGGACGCGACCACACGAAGACAAGGGGGCGTCTGGCCCCCCTAGATGTGTGAGTTTCGATTATTTCGCCATGGAATTCGACTATACCCTGTGGCGTTTTGACCTTGACTATAACACTTGTCTCCCTCTGGAAATTTTTTGAACGGCGCCCATGGTCATTATGTGGTAATGATAATTTTATTAACGCTAAAATGGTTCTTGCCAAATCAGGTCCTCTGGAGCCCAGATCATTTTAATTTATTTAACAGTTAATTTATACTGTTACGATGAAACTACAGCTAGAGAATTTTATTTCTTATTCTTTTATGAGGCTAGCTTGGAAGGTATTTCATTAAGAGGATCGACACCACATAAATGAAATATTTTAAAGTCCAGTGTTTGTATGCTAAGTATCATTTTACAGTTTCGACAATGTCAAGTGTCAGATTTAGGGCTGTAACAAATAGTGGATTTTATTTGTTGCATTTGGTGTAAGTTTTCTGTACTAATCGCATTTGATTTGTTCAATGCAGCTTCAAATATTTGACACATACTTGAGTGTAGCATATACTTTTGACAAGTATGACAGTTCGAATACAGTGTCGAGTGTAACACCAGTGCAAAAAATAAAATCCACTATTAGAAAAAATGGCTACTTACTGTTTAACCAACGCCACCTAGTGTATTTAATAGCCCTTATCTCCTTCTTTGAAATGGTAAAATTGATGTCCAAACCTTCAAGATGAAAACAAATTAATGACAAATTTAATCATGATAGTTGAGAGGTCAAGACACTAACACGGAAATATAAGTAATGTTGGTTTGAATCCAGCTCGGGGCATCTTTACTTTTTCAATTCATTTGGGAATTTAGTATTACATTTCTATGGCTATGTTCATATCCACATACTTCTAAAAACGGATATTCTACTGCCTGAACATACAATTTGATGTATTGATTTTTTAGCAGTTTCATGGGAAACTTGCAAATTACGACTTATTAATTGTGCCCAAATAAGCTTCATTGCATTAGCTTTACTTGATAAGCCACTTCCAATTCCTCATGAAAAACATATTATTGTGCATACAAATTTTTATATTTTCTTATCAACCCATTATTAGAGAAATCTTATTGAAAACGGCTTGTAACTGAAATTTTACTATTATCAAATTATTATTTCTGTAAATATTTCTATTTACGACAGTAGTCGTGAAGAAAAACCAAAATTTTTAATATTGATCCAAATTTAAAGATATTTGTACCAAAATCCTTATCATCAAATTTTAAGCCATTTTTAAAAATGTCACATTTTTTATTCTGACGACAAGTCAAAAACAAAAAATGACCAACTTGACATTTTCAGACAAAATCAAGGTGTGTATCAGCATGAAATTTTTAGTAAAAATCAAGTTATTTAAGGAGATGAAATTTATTTATTCTAAAAAAAATCTGAGTAAAAATAGGGGGTCAAGGGAATCTAAAGTATTAAAAAAAAAATAAATAAAAAATGATATCAACTTGAAATTTTTAGCAAAAGTCAAGCTTTATAAAGGGACGGAGCCCATTAATTTTGAAAAAAAATCTGAGTAAAAAGTTGGAGCTAAAGGGGTTTAAATTTAAAAAAAAAATAGGGGGGTGGTTAACGGAGGTTGGAATAAAAAAAAAATCATAATTTAAAAACGAAAACCGATATCAACATGAAATATTTTAGTCTGTAAAGGGATTGATTCGGAAAAATTCTGAATAAAAATGGGGTGTTAAGGGGAGTTGAAATATTAAAACGAAAAATATCAATTTCAAATGTTTAACAAAAATGAAATTCTATATGGGAACGAAGCTTATTGATTTTAAAAATCTGGAGATTAAAGGGGTTGAAATTAAAAGGAAAAAAACATAAATCAATAAAGAAAAGAGATATCAACATGAATTTTTTTTTAAATAAAGCTCTATGAAGGGATAAAGCCTATTAATTCTGAAAAAAAAAAATAATTTAAATAAGGGACGGGGGTAGGGGGGTCTGTTAAACTGTGAAGAATATATTATGCAGTATGTTAAGTTTTCCGCAATGACGTCAAAAGGAGAAGTTGTTGCTTCAGGACATTTTTTTTTTAGATATTTCATAAAAGGAGGAGAGATAGAAGTTTTTGCTTGAGGAACTTTTTTTTAGAAAGGTGATTTTGAAAGGGTTTAATGTTTTTATAAAATTGTTGTTGCGGTGCCCGACCTGGAAAACTGTCCCGGGGCCCGACCTGGCTCTCGGCGGCTCTGGCTGTAGAAGCAATGTTGAAGCAGAAAATCAGTTCTTAAATTTACTTTTTGCCATATTATTAAAATCTTTTGATTCAAAATATTTTTTTATTTTCATGAATATTATTTAAAGGGGTGAAACAAGATAAGAGTAATAGGTATAATATATTTATGATTTATTTTATGCTAGTCACAAAACGGGAATTAATTTTGCGATCTTTTCCAGGTAAAAATTCGTCGAATAACAAAGCGGTAACAATTTTATTTAAAAAGGTCGAGTCACAAAATACTTAGGACGACACCAAAATATGTTTTATGCCAAATGTTCTTAAGTTCTTGTTGGTTCTTGTCGGCAAGTGAGATTCAACAACGAAAAGCTGGCACTATAATTTCGGCGGTTGATTGGCCGGTCGCTGACCTTTCGCGCTCTCGCACTTAAACATCCTCCATTATTGTAAATTTTAGGAGTTCGACGGACTCCGTTTTCACGCACTTCCGGTATTTTTTCAACCCCATTCAAGGTAGGTATATAGCTTCGATTTTCCTGAAAAATTAATTGCTTCTTAGATTCAACCTCCCGTATTAAATATTTTAATGGCATCGTCCTAAAGTTGAAGGAACTTGTTTGTATACGGAAACGTATTGAAAGGATTTTGATTTAAAAAACTTGATTTACTTGTTGGTAGCGTCAGTGGTGTGGCGAATGCAAGGAATTAGGATTACAATAATACAGGGTGATTCATAAGGTTCCATAGGTCTTGTAATGTCTATAATACATATACAGTAGACTGGGTCAAAAAAATTGACTATTTTTTTTTTAAATATATCCAGAATGTCAGTCAGGATGACAAAAAAAAATTTCGTGAAAATTTGAGCCCTTAATAATAATTTTAAGAGACCTATCATCGCTATTTTTGCTTTTTAATCATAATTTGATATTTTACGTTAGAACTGTCAAAACATTAAAGTGAAAAAAATTCCTTTTCACTTATTTTTATATAAAATTAAATTCTCTACAAAAAATTTCAATTTTTTCTTCGATTTTAATCGTGAATAACTTTTGAAGAATTAAATTTAGGTAAAAATATGGAAATAAAATTTATTATTGATTTTAGGAAAAAAGTTATTCTTGATAAAAAGTCCTGCATGACCCAAAACTTAAAATACAGTCATCAGATATCAAATTTTTCAAGCCAGGTTTGTCAAAATATATGAATTTAGCGCAAGAGTAAAGTACGTTTATTTTTGACAAAATAATTTTCATTAAGAAAATTGCTAAATTCTTCACAAACATCAAGAAAAGGAAAACGTATCATGTTTATAGTGGATAAGAGAGAGAATGTTTTAAAAACTAACGTAATTTATAACGTTTTCAGATATTTACAATCAATGTGTAGAAAAGTTTATAAAAAATAAGAAAATCTATTTTTCAGATAGATCGGTGTAATTGCATATTTGAATGTAATTTTCAATTCTAATCAACTTTTCTTGATGAAAATTTTCGATTTTGTCAAAAAAAAAACGTACTTTACTCTTGAGCAAAATTCATATTTTTTGACAAACCTCGTATACGGCTTGAAAAATTTGATAGATGACTGTATTTTAAGTTTTGCGTCATGCAGGACTTTTTATCAAGAATAACTTTTTTTTCTAGAATCAATAATAAAATGTTTTCCCATATGGTTCCAACTTAAGTAGACACACTATATATTTGTAAAGAGGAAACAGTGTTGCCAACCGGAGAAAAATTTCCTGTTTTGCGAGAATTTTTAACGCAAAAGGGAAAAAGTTAACAAAAAGGGAATTTTTAATCCAGTTCAAATTGTGAATGTCCGGGAATACCTGGATAACTTTTAGAAAATACTTGTTGGTTTATTATAAGCCTATATCATATTTTTTTTTAGAAGCTGGACACAAGGACCCTTGGACTTTTTTTTTAGAAGCTGGACAGTAGGACTTGGTTTATGAAACTATAGGCTGACTTTTGTTTAGAAACAAAGGTCCCGATTTTGAGGAATGAAATAGTGGCAATGGGGCATACTTAAACGGGAGGAATTTTTTTCATAAAAGTGGAAATTTTTAAGGTACGTAAAAGGAAAAATGTTACTTCAAGGTTGGCAATACTGAGAGGACAAATCTGAATTAAAAATGTTTTTTTAATTTATTTTCTGCCAGAGTCTATTAATACTTTTTTTAACTCATCAATCAAATTTGCATCTATTTGTGTACTATATATCCACGATTAGTCTACTATTTATCTACAATTTGTGTACTATTTAGAGCAAATCGAAACATTTTCTAGAAAATAGTAGATTTGTGCAAACTGGTTGACAGGGAATTTAGTGAACAATACTCTCTTCATATCACTATATTCCTTAAATACATACAAACTTCTTCTTAATATTTTATTAAAGCTACGTAAATATGATCTGGTCTAAAACAAAAGATAAACAGGACGCCCTTATAGATATACAGGGTGTTTCATTAAGAATGGGACACAAAAAACAGAAGATTCTATGATTAAAAATAAATGTAAATAAGTAATATCAATTCAAGAAACTATTCGAGTTTATATCTAAATAGATTTCAAACAATATAAAAGAAGCAAGAACTAATCATTTAAAAACCATTGATAAATTAAGAGACCTAAGTGCTGTAAGGCTTAGCTCTACCTATCAGCTTTTTACATACATAGATATCTATTCTTTAGTTTATGAGAATTATTATCGTTTTGTATTTTATTTGGGAAATCTGAAATAAAAGATAAGGAGTCAATGTTAATGTCACATATAAATTGCATGCATTGTTAAAGTTAAGGTCATCCACATATCTTAATATCATACATGTTAGAAATTTATACAAATCAATCAAAAATAAAAATAGTAGAGGTCCAAGATTTGATCCTTGCGAAATCCCTAATAATAACAATATTTGATTGTAGAAACAAATTTAATTCTATAACTTAAATTTGAGTTAAGAAACTGTAAGACTGTGTGAATATTGTGACATTAGTGAATGAATTATAATAACATAGGAATCCATATGTGTATACAAAAAAAATCTTTAGATCCCACAAGGTTCGATATTATACTATGAGTTTTGCTGTTATTTCGTAGCAATCCAAAATAAATTAATTTTCCGAGAAATTCATGGTAAACAGTTTTCCATAGAACAAGTTTTTTACAGTTTCAAAAGGTTAAAATGGAAGTCAAAAATAAAATAGAAATTCTAACTTCCCCATACCTACTCAATACTATCTTATAAGTAAATTTTGTAATCTTCTAGTTTAAATAGTTAGTTTATCATTTTGATACAGTACTAATGGAAATTTAAAAATATTTATTTCATTACATTGCAAATAATTTTTTATTTAGAAAATATTGTTATGTAATTTAATACAAAATTTTGCTTCTATACGCGTAAAATGTACTTTTTTTTAAAAGGTACTATCAGAAAATAATATTGCCATTTAAATAAACTAGTGTTGACATATAACTTGAAAAGTGATGACATCGGTAAAAATATTATAAACCTATTATCCAAAGTATGTAGTTTTAAAAAAATTAAAGCTTTCATTTCTGTCCTATCCAATAAGGTTTTATCAAATTTTTAAATTTATTTTATAATTTTTTTATTTAAAAATTTAACGGGAATTTAAAAAATAAAATTCCAGCTTCGAATTCATTTTATTTTCGTTATAGGTATTTTCAAAGTTAATAGACAATTTGGTCTTTTAGAAAAGACCCTTATTTTAAATATATCCAGTCTTAATACAATTAGAAATTAAATCAATTTTACTTTTTCGTACAAAAAAATGTAAGGTGTAAAAAATGGAAACTTACCTCTAATAGTGCTGGGCATCGTATCATATCCTTAATGCCTGGCAAAAAAAATTGTTGGGTGTGCTTCTATTACCCAAAATCCATAAGTACAGTAATATCGCAGAAATGATAATCCTAAACCGTGAAAGTTTTACACAAAAATGTCCTTACACTTTTTTTTCTTACAAGTACCGAATATTACACGGAACATGTTTCTAGTTTGCATTGTCCAAACATCACTTGGAACTCATTAGGATATGATTTATCTGAAACAAAACAATTGGCCGTTTAGTAAATAGCTTTTTCTGTTCCTATTAAATACACAAAATTGGTATTATAATATTATATTCATTATAATCAGATTTTCATTGTGATACAGATTATTTTCATTACAAATCAGATTTTCATTTCGGCGATTTTCCTTAATCTTATAAATTGTCTATACATTGTCTATAAATTGCCTATAAATTGTCTATAAATTAATTGTCTATAAATTAATTGTCTATAAATTAATTGTCTATAAATTAATTGTCTATAAATTGTCTATAAATTGTTTATAAATTATCTATAAATTGTCTGTCTTCTTCATTATTCAAATTTAGGATGATTTTCGTGATGATTTCGAGAAAATTTGTAGTAAATTCGATGATTTTGAATGAAAATGTTCCTGTAATTCGGAAGTTCACCCTTCGAAAAAAGTATTTCAAGTGTTATGTTATGTTGGGAATGGGGTGTTAATACACTGCGACCTAAAATATCTATTGTGTCCCCTTTTGTCACTAAGGAAATGTCTCAATGTCTATAAGGACCCTTCCAATTCTATTTTCTCAAGAAAGTGTAGGATTTAAAGTGGCTTCAAGTTAGGTAAATCTCCCTCTTTTATTTGATATCCTCCTAGATATAATGCCCTTGGATTCTTGAGGATGTGAATGGAGTTTTCGTTCTCCTCCTCACAGAATCTGTACTCATTATGTTTACTACTCTCAGTTTACTTAGGTGTCCTTTTAGTCAGCAATGCCCGGTAAGGATCCCTGTTACAATATGTAGCCTGTTCTTGATCAGGCAGATACAGGCTTCCGATCTTTTCTGGTTATATTCACCAAGAAGTATCTTGGCCTGTCTCAGCCCCAAGAGATTGTTCCAATTATCGGTTTTTCTACTGCCCAATTCTTTTTTAATCTTTCCTAATATTATGTTACTGCTGATACCACAGAACAGCTCAGGTCGTACAAAGGATGTTTGAACCCTGTTCCTTGCAAGACTATCTACAATCTCGTTACCCTGTACCCCGTTATGTCTCGGGACCCAAGTGAGAGTAATTCTATTTTTTCTCGCCTAGTTCATTCAATTGTTCTAGGCATCTCCAGACCACTTTTGAGCTGATTACGTAAGAGCTCAGCGCTTTGATGGCTGCTTGACTATCGGACATGATGATAATCTCTTGTCTATAATAGTTTCTCTCGATGTTAAACTGGATACACTTCTCGATAACATGAATTTCCGCCTGGAAGATGTTTGGGTATTTTCTCAAGCTTTCGGAGTGCTTGGTTCTCGGCCCATATTCCAGTTCCTTTTATGGTTTTGGAACCGTCCGTAAACCACTGAATAGCACGTCTTCCGGTTGCAAGCACGATGGATTCTTGGCTCCATTCTTTCTTGCAGCCCAGCTTTGTGGTTTTGAAGTTTTTCACAAAACTGTACTTTAGCATTTCATCCTGGGGCATGTCCCAGATATCTTTAGTCCTGAAGCAAGTAGACTTTCGTCTGATTACTCCGTTCCTGATCATTCTATATTGTGTCCTTTTTGCCACATTCTCTATCATCAAATGTAAAGGGGTGAAGTTTAAGATCACCTCCATTGCGGCCGTAGGATAGGTTCTCATTGCACCAGTAATGCAAATACAGGCTAGTCTTTGTACTTTTGAGATATTAGCTCTCGTAGTAGCTAAACTAGTTCTGTTACTCCAGGCTATAGCCCCGTAAGTGATGATTGGTCTCACTATTGCAGTTTACCTGCAATGTTTCTGCATACCATTAGAGATTTTGTGGCCTTATTTACTACTTTCTTTTCATGTGTGTTCCAGTGAAGTTTGTTGTCCATAGTTAGGCCTAGATATTTGACTTCATTTTTTCATTCTATATCTATCCCGTCTAATTTAACGGTTTTCTTTTCCTTGAAAAAGCTACTAGTGTTGTTTTTGTAGGGTTTATACTAAGTCCCACTTCACGGCACCATCTTTTGGTATGTTCTAGTCCTCGTTGGACTATATCAGACAGGATATTACTAAACTTGCCACTAGCGAATATGTCTTCAAGTGTTAGAAAATGATTAGAAATGCGAGTTGGACTTTTGAAAACAAAACCACCATTAGATCTCCATAAAAATTATTGGAGGCTACTGTGAAAAACTTCTCTAAATAAATAAAATCTGTGAAAATAACATTTAATAAACTTGGAATAAAATAGGGGTATTATATTTGAGAACATAGAGAATAATTTTTATGTTTTAAATCAAGTGATTGGCAAGAATTCTATATCTAAAATATCACAAAAAATTGCTGAATATCTTAAAATTTCAAATGTTGCATGTTATACAGGGGACAATAGAATTTCAGAAATTTTATTAGACGCTGTAGGATATAATTTGTCTCTTAAATAGCGTAGGGGTTAACTAGTTAGCGTAAATAGTTAAAAATAAAAATGTTTTTTAATTTTTGATTGACAAATTTAAATATCCTGTATCTCAGAAACTAATCCCTTAAAGATAAAAGTTCCTGTTCCTATATAAAATTTAATAGGTGATTGTGTTTGTTGCACTAGTGTCACACTCGACACTGTATTCGAACTGTCATACTTGTCAAAAGTATATGCTACACTCAAGTATTTAAAGCTACACTAAACAAATCAAATGCGATTAGTGCAAAAAACTTACACCTAGTCACCAAATAAAATCCACTATCAGTCATTAACAAAAACTCACAGTTTCGGTCGAATACCGCAACACACTGTATATTTCTTTAAGCGTTAAACACTCAAAGATATATGATTTTTATCTCCTTACATTATGGAGAAAGTAGTTATGTAAGTATTTAATATTAAAAATAATAAAAACCATGAAACATATTGATAACTTCAACGGTATTGGGTATTGTCGAATAGGGCTTGTTTATCTGCAAGTTTTAATTATTAAAAGATCCGTTAGTGTTTTATTTATATTTACTTATTTGTTTCTAATTACAAAATACTTTTCTTCACAAGTCATTAAGTGTATTGGATAACAGTACGTTATTTTATTTTATTATTAACAATATGGACGAATGTCAATGACACCAAAATGACTATCAAGCAAATTATTATTGATTGCTTAAATTTAAATTATAATCTTGTGCAATTTGCTGTAAATTTGTGTGGTGTTAGCAAAATACTAATTTTAACCGTGAATTTATTATTCATTATTAATTTTATTGATTTATCCTTTACGAGAATTTCAAATTATTATAATGACTAACTCAGAATCACGTGAAGAGGGGCAAGCAAGTACATTGCCCCGGTAGAAAGAATTTGGAAAAGAGCTTATAGAAGATTCATGATATATAATTACATACATACAAAACAAACAGATTTTTAAAACATAAATTTAGGAATGATTCAACAATTTTGTTGAATTTTTTTTCATTTCCTCGGGAGAATGACTGGTACAATTTCTTTTTTTTTGTTTATACACCTACAGTACAACGAATTTTTTTGAAGTACCCTTCATGAAGAGGAATTTATTTCTTTTTTTCAAAAGATCAGATCCGGTTACCGAAATATTTTCTTTTAGTTTAAAAAACGATGTTTCACTTTAAAGAGTCTCTTTCGACTATTTCTTTTTAATACGGACCTATATGTTTTCATTATTTTCCTTTTTAATACAACATTTTTTTCAACCCAATATCGCAGGTAATTTTTTATTGAATATGGTTTCACAAAATGAATTGTACTTTATAGATTTGAATCCAATAGATTAATATGTATTATGTATGAAAGCTCTGTGAAGCTGAACCCCCGAAATTCGAAAATTTTAGTTTTAGAAGCAGCATACAGTATGGTTCAAATGAAAGGAATAAATTCATTATAATGGAAGTAGCTGGTTTTTCGAAAAAATGCTCGGACAGGTCAATTTTGTTTACGTAAAGCGCAATTTTTTAAATAAAATTCAATTTTCCCCCACTTCCCATTTTTGGGCAGTGACGTCATTGACAATTTTTTTAAATAGCAACCCCAATTTTTTTTTTCTTGATTTTGATAGATCTTACAATTTCCTACTCGGAAACATAATATTTGAAATATCTGACATAACAATTTTTTTTGAAAAAAAGTCATTTCAAGATCAGATACATAAATTTTATGTTATTTTGAAACACAATAAATTAATAACAGATAATTATTTGTAATTAAATGCTTAATCTAACAAAATAATAATAAAAAAATAATAATAAAAAGAATTTGTGAAATTGTCATTAAATTCGTTTTATTATTATTATTATTATTATTATTATTATTATTTTAAATTAAGCACTTAATTACAAATAATTATCTTTTATTAATTTATTGTCTTTCAAAATAACATAAAATTTATGTACCTGATCTTGAAATGACTTTTTTTCAAAAAAAATTGTTATGTCAGATATTTCAAATATTACGTTTCCAAGTAGGAAATTGCAAGATCTATCAAAATCAAGAAAAAAAAATTGGGGTTGCTATTTAAAAAAATTGTCAATGACGTCACTGCCCAAAAATGGGAAGTGGGGGAAAATTGAATTTTATTTAAAAAATTGCGCTTTAAGTAAACAAAATTGACCTGTTCGAGCATTTTTTCGAAAAACCAACTACTTCCATTATAATGAATTTATTCCTTTCATTTGAACCATACTGTACGTTTTACCACTCACTAACTTTTTACCTGCCTCAGAAACCTAAATATTTAAAAAAATATTAATGGCCGAGTGCCCGCTGGCCCCCCGGAGTTAATATTTTTTAAAACTGACTGCACCATAAGTTTAACCAATTTTTGACCATGTTTGACCACCACTTAGATTTTTTTAACACCCCTTAAAATAATTAGGGGGTAAATTATAGGAAAGCAAGAATTCTGGGATGAATTTCAACTTTGAATGATAGATCAATCGTCAGAAAGACACAATAGGATCCAAAAACGTTTAAAATTTTGCATCGCTGTTTTATCACTCCCTAAAATATCTTCCAGAGGGATTAAAAATTCAAAGAAAAGATTTCCCAATCCAATTTGTATTTCAAAAAAATGGTCAATCGACATAAGGACAGAATAAATATCCATGAAGGTTTAAAATTATGTTTTGACGTTTGACCACCTCCTAAAATAATTTTAGTGTTTTGTAAGTAATGTGATAATTCGAAAAATACAATTTGGAAAGGGCATTTTGACTTGGAAAAAATGGTCAAAAGTCATAGGTACACAATGAAGATCCATACTGGTAGAATTAAGTTTTAACGTTTGACCACCCCTAAAATAATTTTAATGTGCCCAAGTAGTGTGAAAATTTGAAAAACAAAATTTGGATATTTTAATTTTGGCTTGGAAAAAATGGTCAAACGACATAAGTGCACAATAAAGATCCATAACGATTTATAATTATGTTATGACATCAAAAAAAAGGTCATCAAGCTAAAACTTCTCGACCTCTTTAGTACAATCCCTAGAAAAAAAGTGTTCAAGCTAAAACTTCTCGTTCTCTTTAGTCCTCCATCTTGTGCAACGGTACAAACGTCTTCACACTAGAGCTGACAGGCCCCCCTTATGCCGCTGCCGGGTCCCCACTTGAGCCCGAGCCACAGGAATTAGTTCCGGCTACCCCTTCCTCTTGTCGGCCTTGTTTGACGTATGACCAGCCCCTAAAATAATTATATTGTGCCAAAGTGATGTGTAAATTCGAAATATTAAATTTAGAAATCAAATTTCCACTTGGAGAAAACGACATAAGTTTGACGTTTGACCATTTCCTAAAATATTTTTAATGTCCCCAAATAGAGTGGAAATCGAATTTTGGCTTGGAAAAATTAGTAAAATGACATAAGTGCACAATAAAGATCAATAATGATTTAGAATTATGTTTTGACGTTTGACCACTCCCAAAAATAATTTTATCGTGCCAAAGTAGTGTGAAAATTTTAAAAATAAAATTTGGAATTCAAATTTTTACTTGAAAAAAAATGGTCAAACGTCACAAGTTTACAATAAAGATCCATAACGATTTACAATTTTTTAATTTTAACCTAGTACTGTGTACTTATGTCGTTTGACCATTTTTTTCAAGTCGAAACGTCCTTTTCAAATTGTATTTTTCGAATTTTCACACTACTTAGAAACACTAAAATTATTTTAGGTGGTCAAACATCAAAACATAATTTTAAACCTTCATGGACAATTATTATATCCCATTTTGCCTTTCTGGCCATTGATCTATCTTTCAAAGTTGAAATTATTTTAAGGGGTATTAAAAAAATCTAAGGGGTGGTCAAACATGGTCAAAAATTGGTTAATCCTTTGATGCAGTCAGTTTTAAAAAATATTAACTTTGGGAGGTCAGCGAACCATTAATATTTTTTTAAATATTTAGGTTTCTGAGGGTGGTCAAAAAAAAGTTAGTGGGTGGGGTTGGTCAAACATGGTCAATAGGTGGTCAAACGTATGCCGCTTCTAAAACTAAAATTTTCGAATTTCGGGGGGCCAGCTTCACAGAGCTATGTATGGACATTTTCCAATGATAATGTAATATATAGATACATATCGGTATATTAAGGCGGAGAATAATATTACACCCAAAACGGTTGGTAACCATGGTAACGTAGAATAAAATAATTATACTTGAACAAAATATTGGAGAAAGTGATTCATCCCTATTCAGGTATAATCATCGTACTATAATTGTGAATTATGAATATCACGCGCCATATAACTGCAGAAACATCTATGCATGTTCATTGCCACAATCTATTCTTCCAGTGGCGTAGAAACATTATATTTACCAATTAAATATTTAAATTGAGTATTAGTAAAGAATATTGATAGATGAAAGTTTGTTGGTTATCTATTTTTGTTTTAATAATCATCTATGTTTATAATTTTATTTCTTATTGTGAAGATTTGTAAATTAAGCTATTACTTGCAGGACTTCTGAATTTATAAAGTATCGTAATCCGTTGATTCTGCAGAAATGTCACTGGAATTGTCTTTATCGTCGTAACTTAAAGGTATGATCGTTTCAATCATAGATTCTGCTAATCTTTAGGTTTTATGTTCTCCATACAGTAATCTGTGAAGAATCCTTCCATCCGTTCGTCCATCCATTCGTCACGTTTTCTGTCAAAAACGAAAAATTATATGAAAAATCAAGCTCTATAATGAAACAAAGTCTACTGATATTGAAAACATCTGATTCAAAATGGGAAGATTAAGGGGGATTTAAAAACAAATCCTAAATCAAAAACGATTTAGGAGAGTAATTAATTTATGATTTTTTTATCCAAATCCAGTTGTATTTTTTATATACGAGGTGTTTTGAAAACGGATTGCATATAAATTTAAATTTCTAATTAATATGTAAATATTAGAATTTAAATTAATGTAGCACTCATATTATATGCAAAAAAACTAATTCCGAAACTAATTGAATAAGAAAATGTAGGTACCATATTCATTATAAATATTAGATTATACAGCAACTAGTCATTAGATTACTGTCACCTCCTTTCTGGCAGGGTGTTAATTAATAGGTACTTTGACTATTTAAATGACACGGCACAAAATAAATTCTTAAATAAATGTTGTACGATTATTAGTTTTCATAGATGTGCCCTCAATAAATGGATCAGTTTTGTGGATAAAATTAAAAAAATAATTAAAATCCTAGAAAATTAAAAGGATTTTGAATGTTTAAAAATGTAACCATTTTCTCAGAATGTTATAAATTTCACTTTAGTTTCCATTTAAATTTAAATCTATATCAATGACTGTCCATAAAAGTACCGTTAACAAGAGAACGTCTTATAAAATTAATAAAAATCCAGGTATCACATTTACAATATTTTAAAACAATTGCAACAAAATTCTTGGTTCTCCAATCACTTCTTTGTTTAAACACGAATAGGATAAAATCAAGAAAGCTGGCCTTGTACCGAAGAGGTCTATGAACTTTTTCAGTGGAATGTATCGTCTTTTTGAGAGTTGTATTATACACCGGTTCATCTTCCAACGTCGGTTGGAATCTTTAGTTGTTAAATCATTAATATCGGTACAAGAATAGGCTTTGAATCATTTTAATATAGGCAATGAAATGCAAATTTCAATCAAGTACTATAAAGTGAGCATTATGTCGGAAATGCCAAGTTTAATTATTATTCGATTTTGTATATTTTAAAATACGAATTTTTAACGGTTTCGTTGGATTTTTTTAATTGTTTTTTAAATTACAGTTTGTAATTTTTCTTGCTTGCAAGTAAAATTCATATTATACTTTTGATCAGGTGTTATAGTTCTTTTAATTGCAGAAAGTAGTAACTGACTGAAAACTTTTTGCCGCAACTCCGTATTGCAATTTGAGCGCTGCCAATTGAGCGCTGTTAATTGATCGCTGTCAATTAGTTTAAAATTTCTCAAACTTTTTTGGTCACGGAACCTTTTTAAAAAGCGAAATATTTGATGGGGCCCTAAACACATTTCTAAAAAAAAAAAGGTCCTCAAGCCAGGTCCCTCCCTTTTTGTGATTAAGACTATTATTTTCTTTGCGGAGCCACCACAAAGGCTTTGCGCACACGGCTCCGCGGAGCACACTTTGAGTATCACTGCCCTAGAGTATATGTTACGTAAACTAACTCAGCGAAATATGAAAGGATTATCAATATTTGTTTTATTTTAATATTAATTGTGGCTTTCGTTAATGGAAATGAATACTTTCCAAAAAAACTGCAGATACCGATAGTTTGAAGAATTCTAAGAAAAAAATGTTCGTGTTGAATGAAAACTCTTTTGACATTTTAGGTTTCTTAGGCAACTGACAACCTTCCTGGTGTAACTTCTCAAAAGATTCTCATTATTCTGAATATTCATCTGCAGTTATTTTTTTTTTCTTGCGCCAATTCTTCTTCGTCTGATTTATGTTCAATCTGTTTTGTTGTTAAACCTTCTCTCACACTTTTATCACTTTCTATATGGAATATTGTCGAACCTGTTTCGTTAACTAAGTTGTACCTGTTTAGAGACTTAAGTTGACGGACTTTTGCAATAAATTTCAAATATAAATTGTCGCAATTTTACGTGCAGCAAGGAAAACTGTAAACTTTATTTAAAACTTTACGAAAATGTTTATGAAAACGAAAAATGATACACTAAAAATGGTGGTTTTACTATTCCATTCTCTTCCAACAGCAATAAAAGTAACATATTCCAGGCCAAAAAAAAAAATGTTAGATGATCACCAATAGGTAGAAATTAAACTTATAAGGTCCATTTGCACCGGTAGTCGTTAAAAAATAAGACAAGCTTAAACTGACATTTTTTCATTATTAATGTCACTTTAAGCTTCGACTAACGGTGCAAATGGCCCTAAGAGACGGTAATCAATGGTTGCAGATACTAAAAAACTAGATTTTTAGTTAACTAGTTTTCGCAGTACCTGCAACGGCTGCAACGATTGATTACCATCTTTTATAGGTTCAATTTTATCTACGGATGATCATCTACCTATATGATTTAGGATTTTTCTATTTTCGTTTAAGGTACGTTACGTTGTCATATTTTGTTTCCATTTTAGGCCTGAGGATAGCTTTTGAGTAGAAACCGGTAGCCTGTGTTAACATTGCTGGTGTTAACGTTTATTTTTAATAAAAAAAAATATACATTTGTATGGTACAAATTTTGAGGATTTTTATTTTCGTTACTAACAACTGTTCAAACTTTATTTCTTACTGCTTTGTGTTGATTATTCTAAACATTATTTATTTAAAAATACTAAGCTTCTATTCTGTAGCGTTTATGCAATTTAGACAAAGCAGGGTAGAAGTCGGGCCTTTCGGGGGCACCCAGTGTTATTATAGGTCAAATATCCGTCTCGGTCACGATAAGTCAAAAATGAAAAATGATATCAACTTGAAATTTTTGGGAAAAATCAAGCACTATAAGGGGAGCAAGCCTATTCATTCTTCAAAATATCTAATTAAAAGTAGGGCGATTAAGGCGGATTGAAATAAAAAAAAATCATAAATAGAAAATGAGAAACGATAACTTGAAATTTTCAGTACAAATCAAGCTCTATATAAATAAAAATGGAGTAGTTAGGGGGGTGAAATTTAAAAGTCAGAAATTAAAACAGAAAACCGATATCAACTTAAAATTTTTAGTAAAAATCAAGCTCTATAAAGGGATAAAGCCTATTGATTCTGAACAAAAATTGAATAAAAATGAGGGGTTAAGGGGATCTGTTAAACTGTGAAGAGAAAAATATAGATTTCCAAGAATTGTATATTTTCATTCTAGTTGCCACAATTGTTTTCGCTAATAACTTATTTTGGAGAGTTAATGAGCGTACATTAAATTGTATATATCCCAATTTCTTTCTCTTTCGATTTTGATTTAATTTATAAATTGGCTTGATGCCAAAAATATCTCTCATGCATGAATGTCACAAATATGGCCATACGTGTCTGATAGTGTCTGTGTGTCTGTATTCACGATACATCAAAAATGTATGCAGAGAAAAACAATAAATTTAAAATTGAAGCTTTACCATCTTCCAATGAGTTGATTAGATTTTGGGCATATTCGGAACATCATCTGGGGGTACTTTATAAAGAGTCGTTTTTCTACTTTAAGGAATATATCTGTTATTTACTCGCGAAGAAAAGTATGTATTTGAATTTTGACCTACCCTGTACAAATTTATTTCGAATTAAAAAAATAGTGTATCGGCATAAAATCTAGACTAATATCGAAAATCTTTTACCACAAAAGATTGGTTTTCAACCGTTTCTTTTGCAGATCAATACGATTTTCATATAAAATTGGTATTAGCGTATACTCTGTATAATGTCATACTATTTGGTATTTTTATAATGGAAAAAGTGAGTGCAATTCAAAACCCCGTATGATTAAAATTATTTTTAAATTGTTATCGTTGTGAAAACAAATTTTAAAGAAATCAAATAGTTCTGGCTCTACAGACCGAAGCGTTACCGGTGGCCCACCCTGTACATAAGTCATTACCTTACAAGGTTCATTTTTAATTTGTATGCAAGAAAAATATGTAAGTATATATGAAAGTTAAAAATTGATTCAATAAAGCTCGTTTTTCAAAATTTCAAATAGACATATCTATAAAGATTTTCTGACTTGTTTTTTTTTTTTTAGAGAAAACAAAATATTAAAAAGTACCTAGGGAGAAACGCATATACTCGTATAAACAGCCAAAAATATTAAATTTTGGTGTTATTTTATTTATAAAAACAGAGCAGTAGGTATTTATTTTTAAAATTAAAACCAATAATTACAAAGTGTGGCAGTAAGTTAAATTTCATTTGCAAATAAACATTTTTTTGAGGGCAACAACCATATTTGTTAATAATATATCGAATTATTTATTTAATTAAATTCCAAAACGATCGTATAAAAATTGAATTTATTCCGGCCCTGTTCTGCTTCAACTGTTACAGTAATACAAATAACAAAGGTTTTATAGCGCCATCTATGAAATAACCTTGAACCTCTTACTACACAGATTCCTAGGAACTGTGGTTAGGGCAGAGCCCACTTTTGAACTGCGTTGTCCCTAGATGATTAGGTCAATTTGGATACCGAAGATCAAAGTCATTTTTCGAGTATTTTTAAAAAACTATGTTTCTTTAGATTTCTTTACAACCCGCAGGCATAATTCATGAACTGATTTCTATATTAAAATTATTGCTGCGAAGTATACTTTTCACGAAAGCTTCATCAAAAGTAACCTCCGCATATACGGGGAATTAACATGGGCGATCGCCAGCCTTGGTTTTGACCCCCAAGTGTACTAACAAGGTTTTTTTATAAACAAATGAACTAATAATTATGAAATTGTAGGGTTGTAAATTCAGTTTTAGAGGATGTTATACAGGGTACAACAAAAAGATATTTAGTAAATGTAACCACAGTTTCCGGGATCGAAAATAAGCCGATAGCTAACTGCTTGTGCTGAAATTTTAGAAGTGATTTTTTGCTCTTACTCTAAAACGGTTTAACATATTTTTATAAAAATGTACATAAAATGTACCAGTTACCAATAAAATTGAGTCAATGGCGTTCAAAATTACTTTAATTCTATAGGTTTTTAGAGGGGTTCTGCATCCTTTTGACCCCCTAGTTTTTTAAATAGTGGTAATCACTTAAAAATCGAACTCCACTGAAAAACTATAAAAATACTGAACACTGAATATTTATTCATGATTTGTTTTAACTATTTTATAACTTCATTTACAATTATTATTCCCTTGTAATATCAATCATCTATAAAAGTGTAAAAAAAACAATCGTGAACAATATAAATATTCAATACAGAAAAATGTAATTTTATTTGTCACTATTACCTTCCTTCAGGGGCAGATAACGCAGTAATTAAGGCTTTCACAAACCAATATTTAAAAACAAAAATTCAGTGGCGTACTGTTCTCATTTGAATTTCATTGTCTAAAAAAAGAGGGGGTCAAATGGGTGAGGAACCCTTCTAAAAACCTATAGAGTTAAAACAATTGTAAGTGCCTTTAACTCCATTTTAATGATCATTCTATACTTACATTTTTACATTTCATGAACATTTTGTGAATTGTATAGATATTCTTTTCATTAATTTATTTTTTTGATTGTTTACAATTTTTGATAAATTTTCAAATATATTTATACAAGTATATTATTAAGTAGGCATAGTTGAAACTACCATAATTTGCCAATAGTAGTCAAAAACTTTTATTTTTAATTTTTTATTTTTTATTAATTTTCGATCCAAATATTTGAAACGCTATAACATTTTAAAAAATGTATCTCATATGTATTAATAGTAAATTAGTAGATATTATTTTCATACTGGTTCTGGCCATACTATAAAAATAAGAAAGAGAATTTTACACACAAAAAAATACGCCAAAATCAAGGTACGGAAGTCTCCTAAACTTTCTCCATCTAAAACTACTTTCTATATTCATTAATAAATGCGTGGACCTTTCTTAATTTAGAAGCCATCTATTGATGTGTGTATTTGTACACAAACGAGTAAAAGTTTTCAAAAAGTTTACAGAAGTTATGAAAGAATTTATGTATCCTTTATGAAATATTTCCAATGTAAAAGTCGAGGTAAAAGTTGTATTTTCGTTAAGAGTAGTCTATTTTCTACAAATCCATTAAAAGTAATTTTTTGGAAATATTAATTTCGTGATGTACTATCGCGTAATTCGTTTTTTAATATTTAATTTTATTTAAATTCCAACTGAAATTATTTAATTTGGAAAGTCCTTCAAAGTTCGTCTCTCATTGTTAATTTTTTCATCAAATACTAGTTGTTCATTGCTAATGTGATCTACATCCATACAGCCAGCGACTTTTGGCTAAGTTTAATATTTTTAGCTCCAGAGATACTCTATTCCACACAATAGCCAGAAATGTTATTATCTACTAATTAATGATTTAAACCAGATTATTCTTCGCTTGATTTAAGGCTATTATATCAGCGATTTTCTAACAATTATTATTGAACAACTAGGTACTGCATTAGAAAATGCATTAAAATTCCACCGCTTCTGCCAGGAAGAGGAGGAAACTGCTGTAAATGTATTGTGTTACTGTGAAGGTCTATCAAAACCAAGATTATTTAAACTTGGAGGAACAAAGCCAAAAGTAGCCACATCAGGAGAGCTACTTAATACTTTATGGAGTCAGTAGACGAAATCTGAAATGACCATAGTTTATAATCTTATCTATTGTATTATGGATTCTTCAGGAGTTGAAAGCGCAACATGTCACTTCTCCTAAGAAAAAATACATGTGTTGCTTATGGTCTTTTGTAACAATATATAACAATAGGTGCTAAGACTTCAAGTATTAAGATGTGCAGAATGTGCCTCGCATTGTAATACGTAGATAAATAATGCTTTACAGTGTTGAGAAAGTTAGTATGCGCTACTTATGGTATTTTAAGTTTTCATACAAACAAATCATTTGCATTATCTTATCTGTAGGATCTAGAAGCACGTCATCTGTCATTTGCTCCAGTATTAAGAAGTGCATAAGAATGTGTTTTGCAGTTTGAAAATGGAAATATGCTATATATGTATAATTTCCTCATGCTCTGTTGTGATTGGTTAGTGAGAATACGGTGTCTATCAGTAATATAAAGAGCAGAATATAGAGAGAAATTGTTTTCTCAATTTGGACACGTGTTTTGAGTTGTAAAAAAAAATATAAAATGTAACATTTAGTATAAATAAGTACCTAACCAAAATATGTTACACAAAACTACACTAAAGAGCAAGATGAACATCCTTTATCTTTACAAAATACTCCTCAATATACAAAGAAATAGTAAGGATAGTAAAAATAGTAACGAGTAATTTCTTATTTTTTTCATAAAATATACTCGCTGCAAGACACTCATACTCTTATCACTGGGTAGTAAATTAAAAAATTGTGTTTGTTTATTTAATCGCTTTTCAGTTGTATTAAAGTATTGTAATTATGACTATCTGCCATATTTTGAAACAAATTTGTTTCTTTTTATAAATAGTTACAATTTTTAATGTTTCATTCGCGGTGTTCGGTGTTCATCAAAATTAGTTGTAACAATAGATATTGATTCTGATTCTGATTTTTGTAAAATAATTACTGTTTGCAAATGAACTTTGGCAGCATTTCTCCAGTTTAGTACTACATATACTAAATATGAATAGAAAAGCATGTGTTAAACTGTAAGTACTGCTTCTTTAAAGTAGAATTATTTTAGACAGCTCTTTCCAAAGGTTCAAATGATTTCAGGACCTCTGTAAATCGTATTTTCAACTGCAACTATAACGTTATTTAATTCTTTATATTTAGATTATTTATTGTTGTATGCATGTATTGTTAAACGTGTAAGGCATTACTATAGGTAATATAGAATTTAGGGAGTAAGAATCAATACAATTGAAATGACAGACAAGTTCTAGATCAAGTGGAAATCTAAAATGAATTAATAAAATTGTATTTATTATGTACATAAATGTTGTATGTTAATTTATCATATAGTTTCTAATGTTTATTTACTACTGTCGATGATAAGAAACCATTTAATCTAATTCTGAAACTATATCAACATTTATTTTATTACTGCTTTGTACTGTGTTTAAACTAACGTATGAACTGTTACTTTTAAGATTTTCTTTTTATCCACACCATCCCTACTAGGACAATTGCGCTTGGTACAACGATATCATTGTGCTTCTAATGTTTTTTATCACAAACAATATATCGCAATATAAACTGTCACAAATGAATAAACTGTAGCAACAATATGCTAATGGTGGTGGTAGGGACACCTTTTGGCCACGTGATTGCATCTCCTTCCCATTTCTACCTCCATGGTAAAAACCAGTGACAATAAAATGAATATGGCGGATTTGCATTTGCTTTTTAGAACTTGCAAAACAGATATTGCATCTGTAAGTCTACAATATTTGCAAATCTGCAAAGTTGTAGATCTAAAGATGTTGCCTGGAAACGAAATAAGAAATAGAGCTATGGAAATAGCATGCAGGATTCTATAGTATGAGTCGTGTGATTTGAATTCCACATGACATAGAGTTATACTGGAGGAAATCGAGGAATATATATTGGTTGAACTTTATATTTTAAAAAATCAGTATTTTTTCTTTGATGTTTGCACTGTTAATAAATAATTTTAACAATGGATGAGTAAGAAATCCTACCTAGGGATTAGAAATAATTTGTAATTAATTATATTAATTAGAAAATAATCCTGGTACTGGTAGTATTCCAACCTGGCACTCATAGATTTGAAGGTCACCAAGCTCTCCAACCCCTAAGAGCAGTATTACATATGTTTTTTAATAAATTTAGTTCATATTGATACAAAACATTGCTTAAATAAATACTTTTTTTGTAATTTGAAGAAACCCGAGTAAAAATTTAAAAAATAAAACACAAAATTAACTCATTGCCCTCAAAATAATGTAGATAAATATTGTACATCTTTGATAAAAATAATAGTGGAACTAGTAAATTCTGTAATATTGTAAAAAACAGCTTGTTTATAAATCAAAAATCAGTGTTTTTATAGTAAATAAACTGGTAAAATTAAAAAAAAATGTAAGAAATGTAGATCAATGTCAAGATTAAGTTTAGGGTTATATTTCGTCTTGGAATAGAAAGATATGAATGCATAACTATTCAAAATATTTAGATTTTAATATTTTTAAAAATCATTAAATATCTATAAATTAAAATTTGTAATGAATCTGTTTCACTTAGAAAATATTTATAATGAAAACAAATCAGCTTGATCTATAATTTTAATTATACTTACATCATGAATAGTTCCGGTAAAGTGTATCCAAAAAAATTAAAAAAAAAAAAACACAAAAAAATCAAAAAAAGCGCATATAAATCACAAGCCACTACCACATCGAAAACAATCTCAATAACCCACAATCGCAACGGGCGGCGTTTCGAACTTTCGAAAAGTGAATTTTGGCGCGAAAATGATCACCAGGATCGGAAGGCTCTCCCAGCGAAGGGGGTTAAGCGTAAAACACACGAGGAGGGTAGGTGTCCTTAGAAGAGTGCAGAGAGGCACCTGTTGTCGCACGGTGTACCACTGACTGTGGCTATAGTATACGGCTTGGCCAGGTGAGGAGCCACCAAAGGTCACTGACACTGACGCTTAACGGATTCCGGCGGGTTAGCGGTACACCTGGAGACCAGTTAGATTACAGGACTGTGTGTATGATGGGTCGAGCTACGTCACTGCGGCAACGGTACACGGCGATGATGTCGAGAGAAGATGAAGAGTATGCTAGGGTAACTTGGATTCTTCTCGTGAAGATGAGCTCTTGCGGTTACACACGGTATACGGGGCCAGGTTAAGTGCAGGCCGAGCTTAAATTGTCGCCAAAACGTTATTCCTCTAAGGATGCAGGATGATAACAGGAGTAGTGCTTATGCTACCAATATATTTATCTTTTATGCACTGCCGAAAACAGTTATTATTTTATACATATAATAGGTAGAGGGTGTTTTTGAGTAAAATATACATATAGTTCTGGTCACTGTGGCCATGAAATATTGTATTATTAATATATCTATACATTATGGAATAAAATTATTTTTAGCCATATTTTAGAATATTATAAAAAAACGCTAGGACAGGTCAACTTTTAAATTGTCCGTCCTCCAAACGAAAATATAAATATATAGGATGATTCACGAAAGTGTAGCAATATCGGTACCTTTTTTTTTCAATAGAACACCCTTTTGAAGTCAGCTTATTAAGGAGCTTATAAAAATATAAAATAATGCAAGGTATACCACTGAAAGAAGAAAGAATACCGATAGTGTTAGACTTACATGGATCGCCCTGTATATATTTATTTTCGTTTCTTATAATTTAAAAAAATAAGACCAAAAATAATTTTGTTCTATAAGTGGTTTTCACACTGTATGTGTTTACCTAATAAATAAAAAGCCTCTACTTTGCGTAAAAAAATTCGATTCATTTAAAAACTTTCGTCATCTCTGGCCTAAAACTTGGATTATAAAAATATTTAAATTAAACTAGGTACATTGGTGAAGTATTCACCCGCATTTCAAATTAGGCATATCAGCTGGTCGAAAACAGCGCGCAAAAATAAATTTTAATCAGCTCATAGCCAAATAGATAACCATATTCCACACCATAATACATCATGCAAAAACTCGACGAAATTTTGTCTGCTAAGTATCATACCCCTGTTTTTTTTGTATCATGTAAATTAGGCGACAAATAATTCAATATGATCTCACGTCACGATGACATACACCGTTAATACTGTTTTTCTACACCCACATGGATATTAGTTTATCTACGCACAGATTACAAAACGAAAAAGTATGGTATTGCCTTCAACTGAACGAATATATTTCATATTCATTCTAGCTATCTAATAAGAACACTGCAAAAAAATGATATCCACCAATCACCGTTCATATTTTGATCAACCGATTGCTATTATTTTTAAAATTTTAAATAAGTGACAATTTTGTCAAACTAATTGTAAGTATATTTTTTAGTTATTGAGATTAAACATACATTAAAATGGATTAGTATTCTTGTGTAGCATTTCTGTTTTTATTTCATCTATAATTATAAATAATTTGTTAATTTAAATAAAACTATATAAAGTCAATTTAATTACAAGTATTAAAGCAACAAAGATAAAAGAATAGGTGGTCTTGTGGATAGTGTTCTTGCATTCCTCACTGAAGACTCGAGTTCGATTCTCGGATAAGGAAAAATAAAAACAACTTTTTTTCTTTCGTTTATTTTATTCTAAAAATTATTAAGAGTCATAAATTATTTTAAAATTAGTTATTTTGTCTTAATAACCTAAAATATTTTTTTATTTGTAAATTTTCCTTAGTGGGTCGTAGAAAAAATATACTGTACAACTCGAGTGGATTGTCCACATCGCACTCAGACGTCTTCGTATGCCCATCATATCCACTCCTGTTGCACAAACTACTATTTCGGTTTCGTTTAAAAATAATTTGTCCTTCCTAAAACCCCCAAAAAACTGTCACTTTTGTACACTGCCTGATATTGATGAATCAGATGATTTTCTACATTCCAAATATCTCTTGACGTTGTTTCATTTTGAGCTTCTCTCTTGCTGGATGCTTACAGTCTCGGCGAAATCATTTCCTTACTTGTAATTTAATATTTTGCAAGAAAATGTCACCTCACAGCTAATCCTACAAAAAAAAAATTATTTTAAAACACATACCTACACTTTTTTATACTAACAAAGTTATTATCTGGTTTATACAGGGTGAGTCGGGAGGAGCGCAACAAACTCTAGGAGTATATTATACACGTGAAAATAATGTAAAAAAACTCATATGTTCTTATCCGATTTTCATTTGTTTTCAAGTTATAGCATATTAACAAATAAACAAATTTACACATAAAAATTCTCTTACTCATAGCGTTCTTTCAATAAATGTTCAAAAATACCGCCATTGGCTTCTAAACATTTTCTGCTTTGTCTACGAAGAGAGTTTGTTGCTCTCCTAATTAATTCATTTCTTTCTTCTTTAATATGGGCTGCAGTATTCTCAATTCGTCTAATTAGTGCATCCCGTGTGTCCACTTTTATTTTGTAAACTTCATTTTTCATTCAGCCCCATAAACAAAAATCTAATGGTGTGAGGTCTGGAGATCTTGCAGGCCAATTAATAGGACCTCCACGACCAATACAACGCCCTGGAAAACACAATATTTGCATATTCTAAATTTGAATAAGTATCTGGCATTTTGTAACATTAACAATCACATAAATTCGAAATTAAACGTTCAGTTACTGTTCACTGTACACTGACAGTTCATCAAAACGTCAGAATTATGAAATGCCTTTGAGCCTTGAACATATGGCATACTTTGATAATGTTAAAATTCAGAAGTGGAAAGCTAGATGAACATTTTTAATTACGCCATAACTTGAAAACAAATGAAAATCGGATAAGAACATATTAGTTTTTTTTACATTATTTTCACGTGTATAATATAGGTACTCCTAGAGTTTGGTGCGCTCCTCCCGACTCACCCTGTATAGAATTCATAATAATACCGACTATAAATGATTATAATTTTTTAACAGTTGGTAAGCGAACAGTTGATCATACTAATGACAATTTAAGATCATAAACTTTGTATTTTATACTTACGTTCAAAAGTATTTTTTATAGTTAAATTTTGTATTTGTCATTAGGAAGGTATTAATTATTTTAGGATAGTGGAAACTTTAGATTAATTAAGTATGTTAAGGATATATTTTATTTAAATTAATTGATAAATTAATTTGAAACCGTAAAAAATTAGTATGTCGAATGTGATACAAATCAATTGCAATTGGGGGAGTTTTGACTCACCCTATACAGATTTTTTGCGAATTGAAAAAGTAGTATTTCAATATAAAATTTAACTATCATCGAAACATCTTAGACATAAAAAATGTGTTTTCAATTATTGTTTCTTGATATGATATAGGTCATTGAAATGAATACCATTTTTATATAAATATATTGTATAAATTATATTAATTGATATTTTTACAATGGTAAAAGCGAGGATAATTCAAATATGCAATAAAATACAGGGTGATCCATTAAGAAAAACATAAGTTGGTTCCAAACATGTAGGTTTATTCAAAAGGAATTAATATGTAGGTTAATGCTGCGACCGTTCTGGGAATATAATTTTTTTTATATCTCTAATAATGGCAAAGTTATTGGACATTTGTTGCCAATAAAATGAATTTTTTTTTTCTTCAATCCCTTAACTTCAACTCTACCCAACTTTTATTTCAAATGCAAAGGTTTTTTAATTACCCTACACACGACATACCTTTGCATTTGAAAAAAAAGTTGAAGAAAAAAAATTTCATATTATTTGCAACAAATACGTCCAATGTAAAATCAATTCACGTGTTTCAGCGTTTTTTTTTTAAGTTACTAGTTGAACAGATAATAATTTTACTCCGGATGACTTTCTTTCGCGCAACTCTGTATTAGAATCCTAAATGTTTCCAATATATTTAGAAAAAATAGTGGTTTGAATTGAATTTAAAAAACTCGTGAATGCTGTAAAATATGATTAAAGTTGTTTTTATATGCACTATTATTTACTTAACCACATTAATCCCATAATTACCAATTACTACCGCTAACTAAAGTGGTAACTAAAACTGTGATAATTTGTGCTACTTGTAGCATACCGCTATGAGCTATAATAGTATTGAGCAGTTACGTCCAAACATGGCTATTAAAGGCAAACAATTCAGTGAATATGAGTAAAATAAAAGAAAAACTTGGGTATATAAAAATAAATGAAAAATTATAATAATAATTTCTCATGCCCAACAATGTATCGAAAAATTAAAGCAGCTTATCAAAACGAAGGCAATTACCTAAGTAAACAGCAAGGAAAATAAAATAGAATTAATCATAGGCGCCGAGAGGAGGGAGCAAGATGGTGCACGTGCGCAACTTTTAAATTAAGTGTCTAAATAGACATTAAAATTTTAAACTTCATGGTCAATAAAATTAAATATTAGCGTAACTTTTTAGTGTAATTTTTTAGTATCAACCAATATGTAATATTCAGTCAATGTGAAATTTGCGAAATCTGTATAATCTGCAAAATCTGTGAAAACTGCGAAATCTGCGATGTATACTAAATTTGTGAAATTTGCGAAATTTGCGAATTTTGCGAAAGCGAAATTTACGGAATTTTCGAAATTTACGAAATTTGTAAAATCTGCGAAATCTTCGAAAACTGAAATTTTTGAAATCTGCGAAATCTGTGAAAACTGCGAAATTTGCAACATTTGCAAAATCTGCTAAATATTCGAAATGTGTGAATTTTGTGAAATTTGCGAAATTTGCGAAATTTGCGAAATCTACGAAATCTGTGAAATTTACAACATTTGCAAAATTTGTAAAATCTGTGATATCTGCGAAATTTCCGAAATCTATGAAATCTGCGAATTGTAAGTAATCTGTGATATGATAGAAACAACGATCCGTGTTGCAATTTGAATTTGTTGAAAGCCACTACTACGATTATTAATTTATTATCTCTAATAAATGTAAAACAAATGCGCTTTGTAATATTAATTTGTTGAAAACCGATTCTATGATTATAGTTTATTTATGGTGAGAAAGATACAAAATCTTTGATATAATAAAAATGCTTTCATAAGTTACGCTTTACAAACATACAAACATGGTTTGTTGGAAAGCTACGTTATTATAACGCCATACGTAATATGTTTTTTTTTTGTGGAAAGTTACAACGAAATGTTAAAGGATAAAAACACCGCTACGCTTACCGTCTTAAATTTGTTTATTAATTTAGCACCGAATTGATTTTCTGTCCACGAGTGCTTATTTGTCATCAGCAATTTTTTTACTAATTTTGAATTTTTTTTTTGTAAATTTCGAAGAGGTTCTGTTTCCGTTTTTCTTTTTGTTGCAGGAAAACAGCGAAATAGTTTCTGAATTAATTCGAGAACAAATTAATGGTCAGGTTGGCCGTGTAAGAATTTCAAATTCGATAGCGTTGGATCGATGGTATTTAGTCGAAACATATGGACCGGACGAAGTACCAGCCTCTTAACGGAGTGACGGCGAAGGCATTAAAGTGTCTTATTTATTAGCCATAAGAGCCTTATTTGTTATTTTAGAATTATGTATTAGGTTCCTAGGCAATCTGGCCTGAAAAATAAGGGAACATATCGCCTAGTGAGAACATTCGTGACCTAACTCCGAAAATGGTGATCTGAGATAATCGCGGTTGAAGTTTGTACGAAAAATATTTTTTTTGTCTATACGTTTGGAACTATCACACCGATATTTTTTCTCTAAATTTTAAATATCTTTAAGTCATAATGTATCAAGTTTTTTTTAAGTAAATGAATATTAACGATGTTACCTTTAGCAGCATTGCGTTCGAAGGTAAAAATAAAAATACCAGACATTACTGACAACTACCGCCACCGAGCGGACATTAGTAGAACTAGTTATGTACCAGTTGCAGGCTACATTAAGCAATCTGTTGAAGTACATAGGTCGAAAACGAGTATTTTTGAGTTACGTCACTAATGTTCTCACTAAACGATATACATATAGTTCCCCCGTCTCAACGGAATGTCGAATTTACTTGTTTTCTCCCCCCTGGGAACTCTTCTCAGATCAGCGCCTGGTTATTCCTCTAATGGAAAGTTAAAATTAAAGTCGCGACATCTCACAGATACCCCCAATTCTTTTTTTCGCTCACATGGGTCCTCGTAGACCCTTAGGATATCATCGCTCTAGACATAATATGTCAAATAAAATAGTATAATAATTGAACTACTTACATTTTTTTCGAACTAGTAGATAATATAGATAAACCAAAAGGCACAAGAATTTTTTGTCGCACATTTTAATGCTAACTAGTGGCGCGTAGTAAGTACATTTTTATCGTTTAATTTACTTTAATTAATTCATTTAATTGCTTCTAGTTTCTTAAATTAATTTCTATTTTAATCCTCGAATAAATAATGCTGTTAAAAAGATTATCTTGCATAGGCGTACAATCAATTTTTTTATCTATTTTTGTTCGTTAAAACAAACAGCTTTTTCAAATACCATTGTTGCAGATGAGATACTCGATAATATCAGACATTAAACCAGAAAATTGTTCGGTCGCTTAGTACGATCCTGTAAAAAGCAGCAAAGAAGATGCATTTGTTTGAAACTAAAAAACTATCGGTTATCTTGATTAGTCATTCCATTGTTCTTGCCTTGTTGAATTCGGTTTTTAATAAATTCTTTTTGATATTTCTTGGTTTGTAGGTGTTTTTTTTTTTTAAATGGAATGTAATTATTATATACATCAGATTTTTTAAGAAACTAGTATATTATTTAATTCTTCATCTCTTAACGTTTTTTAGCCAAATATCACAATACCCTGTATAGATTACAAGAAGAAAGCAATTCTAAAATTTCTTATTTTATATAATTAATTGTTTTACAGATTACTTATGTAATAGAAATTACATCTATCTGTATTACGAACACAACAATTATCATCCTAATAAAAATTACTGTTGAAAAAAATAGGTTATATGGAGTTGTATTCTGTAATATACAATAATTAAAGATAAAATACGGGCATTTATATTTAATAAATTATCTTTATCTAGCTTTACTTCAAGAGTCTAAATAAGAGTACCAATATCCGACATAATAGTTATAGTTAAATTAATTTAAAATTATAGTAAATTGCATAATTTATCAATGCATCTATATATGTTGGTATTTTGGTATTGTATTAAATATACGAGGACTAATTCTTCACAAATTTTTCTGAAAATGATGTATTATAAACTAGGATAGCAAGTGTAGTTTAGAAAAATTGGTAAGAGCTATACAAAAGTTAATCCTATTGGAAAGACAATATATCAAAGATAAATTCCACTCTTATGTGCAAAACTAAGAGCTGTACAAAATGAGTCAAAAAAAAAGGAACAAGAACATTTTAAAAAAGTCAGTAATTAAAAGATAATTAATTGATTAGTGCATATCAGGAATTATGTTTCTGTGCAGTAAAAAGCAAATTAAATTTGTTTTTCTCTCATTTCTTGAACGTCAGCTTAAATGAAATTTTACAAAACTTTCTAAAAAGGGGTATTCGAGATTCTTAAGCTTAAATATGTCATTGGTTTTTGAGTAATTTTTTTAATAGTTGTTTTAGTGTCAATTTGACGCTTAACTAGGGTTGCCAACAGTCCTTTTTTGAAGCAAAATGTTCTTGCAACTTTTTAAAGCTTAATTTTTTTTTTACGGCAAATGTCTTTTTTACAGCACTTATTTTTGGAAGGGTCATGGTTTGTACAAAAAATATATAAGCTGAGGACCTTTTTTTTGTAGAAGCTCGGTTGAATGACGAAGAGGATTTAGAAGGATGAGGACTTTTTGTATATCAGAGCCCTTGTCAACATCGTAGTCCTTTTTTCACTTTTCAAAAGGATGGCAATCCTAAGCTTGACAATTATTTTTTTTATTATTTCACACTTTATCTTCACACTTGAGCAATAAAAACGGATTTTTCAACCTTTACAACATAACACCAAAACACATTGGACGACTCTAGCAGTATTTGTCTTCTTTTTAAAATATTTGAATATATTTGGATTTGAATCCTAAAACTTTTTAGGTACTATAGGATATAGAAACAGCAGTTTATTAAAAAAAAAATTTTTTTCATTAGTACTACTTTATAATAAATAATAGTACTTGAAACATTGAAGCTAACAAAATTAGAGCCATTTTAAGAACACCGTTGTTAATTAGAATGGGAAATCCTACCTAAGCAATAACATTTGTTAATTAATTAAACATAGAACCATAAGTCCAGACTGAGTGGTGTTTAAGTGAGATTATCTTCAAATTACTCTTATTTTAAACTCTAAATATTTGTTAAAATTTAGCAAGCCTACACATTTTAATGATTGTTCTTTCAACCGGCTGTATGTCAATAAACCCACAAAAAACAACCTATCAAAGAGAAACGAAAGTAATAAACTATATGATAGAAATCCCACACAAGAATCTTTTTTTTATTTTCTGCAAACTAACTTTTTTATTACCACTTTTAAGTTTTTTCTAGGGGTCAAATAATGACCATTGACCCGAACATCTTATTCGACTAATGATGGTTTAGGCATTACATCATGTTGAGAATTAATATTTCCTTTTTTTGTCATTGTTAAGAAAATTCTTAGGTGACTTGAAAATTGGTAACTTTAAGTTTTTTTTTTTTCTGAAAAAGAACAGAATTGTACACAGATGACTTAACAAAAGTGGTAAACACAAGACGAAATCTGATAAAAGGGATAAGAAGAATAGATGAGAAAGGCTAGACATCTTGAAATGAAAATAAACCAGAACAAAACAAAATATATGAAAGCTTAAGGGAGAGAAAAAAATACAGAAACAAATTCAAAACGGCCTTCAACCATCTAGGAACAACAACAAAGTAACCACAAAAGGAAGTAGTGAAAGAAAGGAAACTAAACAGAAATATTCTAAAAAGTAAAGTCTTCATCAAAAATAAGTAAGAATAAAGATATACAAGACATTAATAAGACCAACAAATACGTATACGTCCTGGAATCAGTAACTAAAATAAAGAAGAACTAAAAAAAATAATTAGACATAGGTACTAGGACTAAATTTAATTGAAAATAAAGGAAGGTGACAAAAAATCAATAATCAAATTGAAAACCAACCCTGTGGTGATAATTTCATGAGATACATAAAATAACGGCGTCTAAAGTCGTGAAAAAACACCCAAAAGTAATATAAAGAATCCCACTGTAGTCAGGAAGAAAAGAAAGAACGAGGAAAATATGGAGAGAGGATATCTATAAGAACCTGATACAAGAATACTAGGAATAACAAATTGAAAATCGAAATACGAGAAGTTATAAAAAGTTATTTTAAAAAACCGACTTCGCAGATGCTCTTAAAAATTGAGATTTTTTATTTGTTCATAAATATCAGACCCTGACCAATTGTATATGTAATTACCCTTGAGGTATCCCATTTCTAACAAAAAGAAAATCAAAGAAATCGGACAACGTGGTAAAGAATTATCGCTAAAAATACATAAAAAATGAAGAGATTGATTAATTTATTAAATCTTGACCAAATTATATAGGACCAACCCTAAGGTACCCGCTTT
The DNA here is from genome assembly GCA_927349885.1 of Psylliodes chrysocephalus. Taxonomy (NCBI): domain Eukaryota; kingdom Metazoa; phylum Arthropoda; class Insecta; order Coleoptera; family Chrysomelidae; genus Psylliodes; species Psylliodes chrysocephalus. The sequence continues at coordinate 2,707,816 of OV651820.1, forward strand.
CTAACAAAAAAAGCATTATAAAAATCGGCCAACGTAGTAAAGAATTATCGCCGAACATAATTAAAAAAATATATATTCCGACGAATTGAGAACCTCCTCCTGTTTTGAAGTCTGTTAAAAATAGGGAAAGTGAAGAGAAAGAAATATCGTAAGGACCCACCAAAATTTTAAATACATTATGCGTTGACCATAACCTAAATATTTAATGGCTGGATGATCATGTTTTTTAATAAAACATTTTTCAAGCTGGTAAGGTGGGGAGGGTGTGATACCCGCTACATAACTTAGGCATCACTAGCTCTATTGTGCATCCCGAGAGGTAATATACGATCTATCCTCAACTATTTAAAATTTCTGCTGATTGACAAAGGATAATAAGGTCGTCGAGAGGTATCTTTTTAGTCACTTTTTATCCTGAAATGGCCATTTGTTGGACTTTCACCACCCCGAAGATAAATGCACGGGTTGAAAATTGAATATTGAAAATTTACGAGCACTATATTTCTTGTTGGTGCATACTCATGGAGGAAGTTGCAGAATCCCACATCAAAAATTTTAATTCATTTAAAAAAAATCTCTTGAACCGGCATACAACTAACCAATTAATAATAACTTGTATTGTAAATTAAATATTTGGTGAAAAGCCCCTGCAAAGTTTTCCGAATTCTAGACACTAGAGGAATTTGATGGCGAATTTTTTCAGTTCTGCTAGGCTTAGGTATTACTTTGATGACCTAAACTTTTATAACTTTTGAATGGACTAATTATAATCATTTGTATTTCAAAGGTGGGATAACTATATTAGATAAACTTTGCGCGCGATTACCTATGTGGTATTAAAATGACTAATTCTACGGGTCAAAGTACAATAATTAGAGAAACGTTATTTTGGTTGTGAACTTTCATGTTTCACCATAAAAGGCAGCGATTTATTCAAACTTATTAGAAACCCGTCCGTCATGACATGTCAAATAAATTCACTCTTCAAATATGTACTTTGATAATAATCATGTTTCATTTTTAATTAAATTCATTGGTATTAACTTTTTAATAATTATAATTCGTTTCTCTTGTGGTATAACAAATATAAAATTTTAACTAGCAAAAAATGCTAACTAGAATGAAAAATTATGAAAACACTGTAAAATTTTGAAGGCGAAATTAAAAATCTACTCAAATAATTTCTCATTCTTTTTTAACTTTAAAAAATATGTAATAATCATTTGTTTGTATGTTGTCTGGAACAGTTTGCGATTTAAAAAATCGCAGCAACATGTTATAAAACATAAACCTGACTTATACATATTTATACTTTTTGTGTAGAATTGTAACAAATGAAATTCTTCATGAGCCTAAAATTAGTGAAATTTACTCTACATTTTTTTTATATTATACGAATCTAAAATATATTCTTTGTTTAATCCAAAAGTATCTCTACTTTAGTAACAAATGTGGAAACTAGTTTTGCAGTTCTGCAATTGCTGTTATGAGAAAAGCTAGCAGTTTCATAAAATCCAAGATCAATTTAGTATGTCACATGAAGTATTCGAATTTAAATAAACAAATTGGAATAAAATGGGTTAGTATTAATTATAGAGGTATAACAAGGGCTGGTCCTGGCGAGCCGAATGGAGGCGCCAAAATTTAGGCGCTCCAAATTCTGCTGGTATTCCGAGGAAAAAAGACTCAAGGGAAACCCCCCTCTCTCGAGGAAAAAAGACTCGAGAGAAAAGCACCTCTCGAGGAATAAGGTATCGGGAGAAAACCACCTCTCGAGGAAAAAACACCACAGAGAAATTCAACTCTCGAGGAAAATAGACTCGAGAGAAAACCACCTCTTGAGGAAAAAAGACTAAAAACCCACTTCTCTAGAGAAAAAAAAACTCTAGAAAAAAGCATAGGGATAAAAAATTGAAACCAAAACTATCGAAACTAGAATAAAATGCATAAGTAATTATAGTGCGTAAAGTTATGTCAATAACAGCAAAAATTCATATTTAATACTTTTATAATTTTTATTACAGATACATAATTAGATTAATAGACACGATGTGGCGTAATACAATTTTACTTTAGGAACCATTAAAATATGTACCTAAATATGTATGTGTCGAGGTATGCTATGAATTATGAATTATTAATGTACGAAAGGAGGGGAAACGAAATCCTGCACGCAAACTCTTTACCACCCAGGATCGGGCCTGGTTATAACCTACCTTATTTTCTGCATAAAATTGCGAAACTTTGTAAGTCAGGACGAATAAAGGTGCGCAACTAGCAAACGCATTAGCAATAAGTAACAATTTTGATGGTGCTGATTTGATAAAAAACACTACAAAAAACAAGGAATCGTGAGTACATTTTAATTGTGCAGGTGTTTTTCTTCGACCAATTTTATTTGTACTAGGTATCACTTAGTAATTTAAAAGAGTATAGGTACATATTTTGAAGTAATAAAATAAGAAAATTAATATTGAACTGAATATACATAATCAGAAGGTTATAGTGTTAAAAGTCTAATCATATCTTTAAATTCTAAAGAGGAAAATTAAGATACTTTTTGCAGGAAACACCAACTCTAAATTTGTTATTTATGTGAGTTAAAATCGATTTAAAAACTGTTACTAGTGTCTTGTTTTTTGGCCAGTTCGGCTCTGAATTAATCAACCGATCAATTGCTTTTTGCCAGTTTTAAACTTCGCTGAGGTTAAACATCAACCAAAACAAGTTTACAGAACCGTAAGTAAAGGACCGGTTTCTATATCCAAAACAGCTCGCGCGTTAATTTATTATGTAATACAGGGAGGGCATTCTAAAATCTGTTTTCAAGTTTTAGTCGTTGAAAGATTGTTTGAGGGGCACCTATGTGGAATGGAGTAAGGAGTGGTAAGTGAAAAAAATTAAACAGAATCGATCTAAAGGCTTAGGTGAATAGTTTTTTTTATAAAAAGAACATACATACATCCACACAAAAATGTATTAAATTAAATGTAGTAAACAATTTGAATGTCGGTGACTTATGTCCTGATAGACATTTGGTCAGAGTGGTGTACGTAGAACGCGAATAGGTGAGTTCAAGTCCTTCCCTGAACAGAATTTTTTCACTTTGAGGGTCCCAAAATAATTTTCATTATTTCGTAGGGGTAATTTTGGGATTTCCAAGGAATGTATTATAAAAATTGCGTTAGTAGAAGAAAATTATTTTGAAAACAAATTTTAAAAAATAAAACTGTTAGTAAAACACTTTGGAAGGTTATATAAATGATTTTACAAACAACATAATATAGAAAAAAGCTAAAATGGGTGAAATAAAAGTTGAAGGAAAGAGTATAAAAGATAAAAGGAAAATTGCATATCACTTTAACAACCATTTTATCAATTTGGGCAAAACTTTAGCAAACAATATAACGCAAACCGATGGATATAAATTAAAAAATTATAAAAATTAAATATCTATATTTCTTTAGTCAACATATGAGGTAGAATTTAAATACTTTATAAAAGAGCTAAAAAGAAACAAAGCGCCTAGTTTTTAGACAAATTAACTCCACAAATTTTAAAAATGACTGTACTAAAAGTAAAAACTATTAGTTTCTATTATAAATAAGATAATAAAAATTGGATATTTTCCAGATAATTTGAGAAAGGGTCTAATAAATCCATTATTTAAAAACGAAAACTCTAAGCTTATCAAATTAACTAACTAAAATAGTTGAAAAAATATTTAAGTCCCTATTGGTTTTAAAAAAGGGATATCAACTGATGATGCTATAATACATTTAACAATTTTTTTTTTATAAAACTAGATGTCAATAAGGGTGAGCTCTGTATTTTTGGACCTGGCCAGTGACTTCGATAGGGTCAATTATATAATTATGATACATCGTTTTGAGAATTTAGGATTTAGAATAATAGATTTAAATCGTACCTAAACGAAAAATAAATAATATTGTCAGTAAACCATGCGAAATAGAAAATTGAATACCACAAGGCACTGTTTTAAGTCCTAGTCTTTTTAATATTTATGTAAATCATATAACATATTTAGAAATTGTTTAATAAAAAAAGTTAAGACATATTTTGTACAAATTTAAATGCATCAGATATTAAATAATACTCATTTTAGATGTATTATTCATTGGTATGTTCACATATCCAGTAAGGAACTACAGCTTATGGAAGGCGCTTATAATGATCATAAATAACATCTTGAAATTATCCAAAGAAAATGTATTAAAGTAATATAGGTAATAAAAAAAGATTATCCAACAACCTTTGTTTTTCTAGAGAGTAAATTAGTTGACAAATTTATTTACAAACAGTAGTTACTTATCAACACAAAAAAGACACGAATCGTTAGATATTTCAACATGAACAATTTTCTACAAATCAGCAACACAAAAAGTTTGTTATATGAATTTAAAAAAAAAGAATATTTTAAAAATATTTTTGGATATACAGGATGATAAATAAAAATGTATATTTTTTAAATGGAAAATCCTGTATTTTATTTCAGTTATATCACCAATTTATAAATAAATTTCTATATTTTTATTTTGTTTGGCATTATCTATACCCTTATTATCATCAGTAGCTCTAGATTACAGAGTTTAGAACATCTAGAGAACTACTACAGGTAAAATTTTATGACAAAAACAAAAGAACAAACGCCAAAACTTTTTTGGCAAACAATTTTCCTGTTCCCCCGACGTGCTGTTTTTGGTCAATAAAATTTGTTACTAAAACGCTTTTTTTTATTATTTAAAGTATATTTTATTTTCTTGTGATTTCATCTTATGTCCATTCCACAGTAGACGGACAAAGTAAATAAGTAAAACATTCAAACCATTCTTTTTGATGCTCAAATTCTTTTAAAATAGACGCCATTTTTTAAGGGGGAGCCAAATTCAAAATCGAGAAAGGTTTTTATAGCAAGTTAAAAAATTAAATCCGGCCCTGTTTGAGATATTAAGAATACTTACCACATAGAAAAATAAACCATATGTAAAAACCTACCACTCCTTTGCAGAATGAATAAATTTCTAAAACCGATATTGTTGCGCCATCTATAGAGTAGTAGCAGTATTATAATTGAAGAAAATACATGTACACAGAGAATTCTTCGGTTTTATTTTAGAATTGTGAATTGTAAGTTGTAGATGGAGAAAGACTTTTAACTTTCTTCTTGCTTATACAGTATGTGCCATAAAGTTGGATTCATATGGAATATTTTAATATAACATTTCGAAAAAAACCGTTGCTTACTTAAAATAACCCATATGAAAGTTTACTACTGACATTTAGTTAGGAATCTGTCAAATTTGCATTTTTTTTTAAATTCGTTCAAAAATTGCTAGAAAACTTTGTTTGCGTAAATGAAACCACACCGTCGGTCGTTATTGACAAGAATTGGTATATAATTGTTGTTTACTCGTCCCTTCTAAGCATTTTCAATGAATGAAAAATTGTCAGAGTTACGGGGGTATATCAAAAAATGTTAAAACCTAAAATTTTCTTAAAGGTGGAATAACTCGTTCAAAATAGTTGATGTAAAAACTCATTAGAAACCAAAGTTTTTCTAATAACTTTTTCCTATTAAAAAAAGTCAATTAAGAATGATTTTTTTAAAAAAATGCGAATTTGACAGAAAATGTGTACATTTCTAATTTTGAAGAAAACTCAAAAACGGATAAAGGAAAAAACATTAAATTTTAAACTTAAGTTTTATTTCGGCCTGAGGTAAAATGATTAGATTTTGGACGAAGGCGGAACATCTGGGGAGGTACTTTATGGGAGGCCGTTTTTATATTTTATGGAATATATCTGTTATTTACGTTTGAAGAAGAACATTTTTTAAATAAAAGTTACTTTTAATATTATTTTCTATATTTTTCTAAAATGGTCCGTATTCGATAAATTAAAAGATGAAAAACGGTATATGTTTATAAACGCTTTCGAAAGCTTACTCAAATCAGAAAGATTATGGATCTCAGTATTCGTTTACCTAGGGTTATTAACCCTATCTAGTTATGTGTTCGAGATCAATGTTTTGTAATCGAGATTAGTAATAGAATCCGCATATGCAAGTAGATTTGAAGTTTTTTCCACATTTAATTATTTTTATAATATTTATGACCATATTGCGATTTTATTAGTCTGACTACAAATGTTTAATTAAAGTGGTCCTAAAAAGATTTATAATATTGACAGTTACGCGCGAAAAGTCAAAAATTGACAAACGTAGATGAACTGGTACAATAATCCAACTCGTTCATAAACTGTCGGTACTAAGTTCAATGATCCACGTGATCCATCGGGTGAAACCTGTAATTTGGGTTTGTTATCTATAGTAAAGTCCGAAAACGCCTAAATATTGTTAAAAGTTTGTTAAGAATTAACTGTCAGAGGAACCAAAAGTACGTCACACTTTATGACTTATTCTGTTTTAAGTTTGAATCTTGCAGAGATGATATTTTGGGTTATAGGTGTGGGGGTTGCGATTATATCGAACAAGGCGTTTCATATAATTGAAATCGAACTTCAAGTAAGTTCATTTGATATTTCAATTATATTCCACGCCTTTTATTTTCATTGATCATAGATAAACGTTTAAAGGAAGACGAAACACAATCACCAAAAACATTTTTATTTCAAATTAAATACAGTACTAGCCATTATATCATTGCAATAACAGACTTTTATGTACAATTTAATTTATAACTTAAACTAGATACATACAACGAACATTACAAAATCGGAATTGCAAAGTCAAAATTATATTATTCGTGATAGAAATTGTTAAATATTACATATTTGATTTTTTAGTCCATTTGGTGTAAGTTTAATTGCGTCAATACTAACGCCCAATTTATTAGCGGCGTGTATGTAGAGGCATAACATGTAAATACTGTGGTATCTATTCCATTACATGGGCTTAATTATCTCACCCAACTGCTAATAGATTGGGAAGTTGCAGAACGTTGTTTATATGTTGCTTATATATTAAGAATAATTTTAAAATATACAACTTGTATTCAAAATTTCTTCCCATAAAACAGCTATCGATCAATGACACTCTGTATATAAATAATAGGCTAACATGTTGGTATAGTTAGATAGGTAAATTTATAACAAATTTATCGTTAAAATAATATACAAAGTGCTGCATTTTAAAAAATTGAGTAAATTGAACTTAAAATGAGCCATATTTAAAATCTATATAAAATAAACTATTCGCTAACTTGATACCTTATAAGTCTGCAATAAAGACAATTATTTGAAATCATTGCTAATCTACCTAAATTATGATAATTATATGCGGGATTTGCATCATTCTTCAATTTATCATTTTTCATAAATATTCTAGGGTCGAAATACATTTTAAATAGAAAATAAAATATAGAATTATCCATTTAAAATATATAAATTTTTATTTGCCAGCCAAAAGCGTACCATCCTGTATGTCCAAAAATATTTTTAAAGTATGCCTTTTTTAAATCAATATAACTTTTATTTAAAAACTTTTTGTGTGTCTACAACAAAAATCTAAATACCCAATAATTATGCACCAGTGGGACCCTGAATATCAAAATATGGATTTACTTAATAATAATTGTTCAAATTTACCTTTAGGAATATTTTTATTTGGAACTCGAGCTGTATTGTCATAATAAATCAATTTAGTTATTAAAAAAATACCTGAACTTTTAATTAATAATTGCCTACTACAAATACAAATTTTTATTAAAAAAAAAGAAAGATCTTAATTTTGACACTTTTTTGACAATGAACGGAAGACTGAATGAAGTAAAATTTCCCGTTAACATCAAAGAAGTATAAATTTAGTTTTTCTGTCCCTTACTTATCAGCTTCTTTTTAAAAGTTATAAAATGTTCGCTAATATCTAAACCTTCGTTATTTATAAATAATAATGCAGTTCTGATGTTTATTATTAGTAATTAAGTTAATTCAGTACATAATATCAAATGTTTTCAGTATTTTTGAAAATGTATCACAATAGTTGTGCCTTAGGTGCTAAATTGACAAAGTAAATGCTTAATAGAAAGTTTCATCTTTGTCACTCTCGTTCATTTCTAAGAAATCGTATATTTCAGATCTTAATTTTACGTTTCGAAAAACGTTGGTGTTGGCAAGCTTCTCGTTTGTCATAGGGCTGGTATCTTTTCCAGACATAAACCATTCGGTTATAGCGTTTTTTTCGTAAGTGTGCCCGTCACTACACGTAACTGGTTCTCTCATTATTTCATGCGTTATAGGACATAAATACTCGTGTGGAATATCCATATAATTGGCCGCTTCCATTTTCAGTTCTCCATTTTTTAACCATCGAATTTCTTTTATAAATTTCTCCTCTTGCTCTTTGTCTGAAAATAAATTATTATCATTACAGGGTCCGGAAAAAATCGGGTTTATTCTGAATACCTAAGTCTAAACCTGCACAAATTTGCTCTTCCGGAATTGTTAACAATCTTTTCCCATCCAGACAACAGCTTGTAATAAATGAGACTAATTCTGGCATCTCAACATTTTTCAACCATCTGATGATATCTGAAGTAGTCCAATTAATGACCTGTTTTGATCTGTATTGGATTTTGTCAGCTACCGCTGATTGGAATACCTAAAATCACAAAGAGTAACCAGAAATTTAAAGTGTTCTTATATTTATCTGTCAATACAATAAAATTCTAAGGCCCACATTTACTCGACGCCTAGGATTACACATCTTCATCACCCAGACAGCACACAGAGTCTAATAGACGTCCTTAAAAATGTTCACAGTCGTATTTCGAACATCCAGTGCAAGTACTATTAGAATCATATTTAATAATACATTGTTATTGGTTATAATGGGAAAACTCCTGGAACATATAGTGGCGGAAAGATTAAGGTTGGAGCTGGAAAACAAGGAAAACCTGTCCGATAGGCAGTTTGGTTTTAGAAAGAAACGAACGAACTACTGTTGACGCTATAAGAGAGGCTCAAAAAATAGCAGAATTGGAAATGGAAAGAACCAAAGTACGGACTGCTTGGTGTCTTTTGAAGATATTTCCACTTCCACGAAAAAAAATAATTAACAGTGCTGTTCCTAAAGTGGCGCTGGGAAACAGTAACAAATCCTACACAGAACACGAGGCTATTGACCTTAGCAGTCGATGCCGATGACACCAAATAAAAAAAATACATTGTTTAATGCCACAGCGGTTTATGGCGCCGAACGCTAAGTGAGGAGTCGTGCGTTCTTTTCTTGGTCAGGTCAAGAATTTCATTTAAATAAAAAAATAATAATAATCTAAAATAAATGGTACTGTGTGGCGAGTTATGCAATGACAGGTTGTGTATTAGATGGAATTATGTTAACAACTCTGACCTTTGATGCCTGGCTGAGGTCATGCCCTTACATAGGCATGTCATAGAGACGAAAAAAAGGGAAGCGGTTCGTCTCAAGTTTAAACTAGCTATTCTAAGGTTTCAAGTAATGCAATGTCATTAGTTATCGTTTAACATTTACTACTTGGACATGCACTTCAGCAGAAAAAGCTCTAGCTACATGGAAAGAAGCATTAGAAAAAGCATATCCTGATATTTGATTGAGAATAGTTCAACACACTGAAAAAATAATACAGGATTGGTGGAAGTGGTATTATTAATTTGGATGAGGATGACAATGATGAGGATTTCCTAGATTAGTGAGCATTCCATAAAAATCAGCTTCGAGAGAAGAAGAAAAGTCCATAGTCTAGTTAGAAATAACTAAATATAACAATAACAAATGCTGATAATCTGTACAGCATGTAACAAAATGGAAACGTCAATGATGAGAAAATTTTCTCGTTGGTAGTGAATCTAAGCCAAGATATCGGTAGCAGAAAAGAAAGGGATAATTAAAAAATATATTATTACAAAATTGTCCTGTTAGAATATTTTTATATTAGTATGATTTCGTCTACTACAATAAAAATTACAAAACTATATAACTATAAATTTTTATTTGAATCTTAAAACACTTTCGTACTATTGAAAATGCTTTATAGTCAAGATTTTATTGTTCTTTAGACTAGCAGTTCAATTTTACATCCATTCCAATCTTTAATCAAGTTATAACTTAATTAATAGCATTTTAAAGTTGAAAGCACATTAGATGCACTTAAATTCTAGCTAGGAAAAAGAAAGTGTGACGTTACTGTCTTCCTAAAGTAAAAATACTTTATTTTTGAATTTTAAACAATTCTAACAATTTTTTTGTTTATTTGTTTTAACTTGTAAAAGTTTATTAGTTGTAAAATTTAAGTTGTGTTTTCAACTAAAAAGATTCTCCTAATTTAATTCTCAATTTTCGGAATAGGACTTAAAATGCTGATAGAAATTCAGATATAACATAAAAAAAAATCTTACCAACTGTTGCGGTAACTTCCATAACCATAAGGTTTTGTCCAAACAACCGGTTGCTAAAAGTGAACAGTCATCATTAAAGTAGCAAGAAGTGACTATCGAATCATGATCCAAAACAAAGAGACAAGCGGCACTGTAAACGGACCATATTCTTGCCTGCCTATCGGTTCCAGTCGAACATACAAATTCACTTACAACTTGCGAAAATCTGACGCAAACAACGTGCCCGCCATGGCCTTGCAAAGAACGCCACAATTTTACTTCGATGTTTTCTAAAGCCAGAGTATCACATTTCTAAAAATTTATATCAAAATTTCTTAGAATTACTTTTAATTCAACTTACATTAGGAATAGATATTCTCCATAATTTAACTAAACTATCATTACCGCAAGTAGCTAACAGATAAGATTGAGCACTGATAGTTAAATTTGGTATAGGTTCCAGATTATGGGATATATCACAGTCTTGAATGCCATATTCATGGGCATCTTCTTTTACGTATAGGCACATGTGGGTCTGTAATGACCATATTCTAAAATCGGCGTTTGGCGATACGGTTACAGATACTTTTCCGTCGGGTGAAATACTTGCAGCAGAAATTGTATCCAGATGTCCCTCAAATGTTCTAAAACAAGTTATAGTTTATGGAAAGTGTAATTTACCTGTTCCAGAATTGGATAATCTTTTTTGGAGAGATGTAACTATTGAAATTGGTGAAATGTTTGTTTATATTATGATGATCCTGACATGACAAGCTAGAGGAACTTATCCTAGAAGAATGACAGTTTATCAAATAAAATAATTTAATCCAAAGGAACATTGTATTTATTATCAATAGAATTAATCCAGCACAGTGAGCAGTGACAGGATATCAGCATAAAGGAAAGATAGGAGTCAAGGGCAGTACAGGAATTCAGGAGGTGACAGTGTTTGAAACAACAAGAAAGCATCAAAGTTGAAGAACATAATTAAAATTGGTGGTCACAGTAATACTTTAGGTTTGTCATTCATACCATTCATCCTTAAAATGCAACAAGGGTGGGTAGCGTAATTAAGCATCATCAAGAGGCGAGATACAAGATTGAAACATTTCAGGCTACTTCAGTAATGATAAAATATAAAACTTATGATGTTATGGTCACTTCAACATATTGCCCTCCAAGACATACCGTTAAAAAAGAACAATACCTAGACTTTCTCAATAGTTAAGGACCTAGATTGATCATTGGAGCTCTACATTAACAACAATTCAACTGAAAAACCAATGGACATAATTCAGATCATTCTTCTCACTCTTAGCGCCACCATTACCAAAATGGAAAGCGCTCTTAGACTAATAAACAGGAGAACAGACTGGCAAGGCTTTAGACTGGTCCTTGGAAAGAAAATTCATATTTCGTTCCGTTAAAAGCAATCCAACAGCTATGAAAAAGTAGAACAACTTGTGTCCAGCATCATGAGATAATACCTTAGGAAATAACTATCTCAAAGAAATAAGGGACCTATCGCTGCAAAAATAAAATTACGGAGAAAATGGCATCAGATCAGAACTCCATCAGATAAAACCAACTTTAACAAAGCAGTTAAAACGAATCAAAAATTAATCTATTAGGGAGTTGACAAACTATAAAGACACTGATTATTTTCTATGGAAAGTCAGAAAAGGCCCACTGTGAAGAATGCTCCAATGAGGAATGCAGATGACAGCTGGGCTAGAAATAACATACTAAAAGTTAACAGACTCGCAGAGCATCTACAAAATATCTTCCAACTTAATGATAGAGAAAAATTACCGAACTGGGATCTTCCAGACAGAGATGACCCAATCATCAAACCAAAGGATATAAAAACAAATATTGATCCTAAGAAAGCTTGCTGGCTTTAATTTAATTATTCTAACTCAGCAAAATGCTAACTCAGCAAGATGCAAGATTTCACTGAAAGGTCCATGTTAAAAAGAAAAGGCAAGAGTTAGGTATAAAATACAAGAATATGTACTGGTTACTTGGTAGCCATTCCAGATAACAAAATTCTTAAATCAATTTGGACCTATGGTATTCAGCTCTGTGGTTGTGCTAATAATTCAGAGATTTGGTGCATTAGAAACAGCGACCTTCATCGAGATCTTCAGAGAGATATAACCCGACCCGAAAGAGATTTTTCCTATACACTGAGAACTGAAATATCTTATATGGATAAATATCCACCGCCCCAAAGTGAGAACGTTTCTATTAAAATACTTCAACATTTTTCCTAAGTCATTTCATTATTGCGTTTTGCTCCTAAGCGTCGTCTTTGGCCTTTCGATTATTCTGAAGATGATTACGTCACCCTTGCTCACTGAGATAGAGCTCACCTTCAAAAACCAATAGATAATCTCACATAAGTCCCAACTTGTCGTAACGAAGGGGATGATGACGCAAAGCGACGCTACCAATCCGTCTCTACTCTTCGCGTTAAAACGGAATTTTTTTCTCATCTCACCAAAGAAAAAGTTTTCCAAAACATTAAGAAGTCGCACCGCCATTTCGAAATTTCGTATCAACCTCTAATTAAATTATAAATACTACTGAAAATGTGATTAGTTTTCCAACAAACATTAACAGATGTTTTAGTAAATAAATTTACTATGTTCATGTGATGTACAAAATATTTATGTGAACTTTAGCAATAAAAGTATTAGTGGCCACAGGTAAATTTGAATTTCAACAACTTAAAGCGAAACAATCAACTCTGATATACAGTCCACCAATAAAATAGATCTAAATTATTAATAGGGTGTATGGCGTTCAAATCTAAATGTCATACTCCTACAGTTTCTATATAAATAAAAACTACTACCTTTTAATAAAGAAACTAAACTTACGCAATCTTTTCTGATGTATTAACATTCCACAATACGGCCTTTTCATCGTCGCCAGCAGTTAGCAACTTGTTGTTATCTGGACTAAATCGACATGACTTAATGGATAAGACATTAGTTGGCAGTAAGTGTAACTTATCGCCTGTCTGTAACAATGGTTAAGAGTAATATTAATTTAACCGAAGATAAAAGCATCACAACAATACGAAAATAAAAAAAAAATAGCGATATCAACATTTATATATTTGGAGAGAGTCGTTTTTATTTTTTTAAGGAACTTGCAATATTTTCTTTATTAAACTGTTGCACAGCTTTTATCGCGGGCTTTGAGCGCGGCGACCGAATCAACGAATCACCGTAACGAAAAAAACCTAACACCCCCCACTCCGACCGGCACAGCGGTGCGACGTTAAACAATATTAACTTTTCATTTATTCAATAAAAGAAAATCGAAAAATCGAAAGATCAAAAAATCGAAAAATCAAAAAATCGAAAAATTTAAAAATCGAAAAAGAAATTCCGTGACGAAAATAAACCTAACACCCCCCACTCCGATCGGCACAGCGGTGCGGCGTTGAAAGCCGTGCATCGTCTAACGTCGTTTCAGTTCGGCAGACTTCGGCACGGTGTTTGTGTGCGTGCGACTAGACGTATGCGTGTAGACTAGCTGCTACCTATCATAACTGATTCTATCTCTTTTAGATACAATTTCGGAAAAATTAAATTTGAAAATTAATAATGATCCACAAGAATCCACAACAAAATATGAGACCACCATTGACTCGGTATTTTCCAGATATTTAGAGGATATCAAGTCTCAAACGTAAGTTTCTTATTTCAGTTACCATAAACCTATAGTTTCAATGATAAAATTTCCTGAATAACCTACATGTACTGTAAGATAATAAAAATATTTTAATCAATATTAACTTTTCGTATCGGTCACCACGCTCAAAAAATGTAACTTGAATTAATATCAAAGAAAAAACTTGAATTAATATCAAAGAAAAAAAAAATACTGCTTAAATAAAATAAATAAATAAATAAATAATTATAATTGCATAAGTTGATAGAAAATGCTATGCAATAGCTTTACCGCGGCAATCCCCGAGTGCCACACGTATTTTTTACTTTCCTATCTATATACAGATATAAGAAAAGTATAGGAATCATGATTTTTTTCGACCTCGAGTTTTCGACGGATTTTTACGTTTTGAGGTCCCCTGAATCCGTTTTGACTATTTTTCCGATTATGTCTGTGTGTGTGTCGCATAACTCATGAACCGATACACAGAAAAACACTAAATTTCAAACTTAAGCTTTGTTCCAGCGTCCAATGTGCTGATTAGATTTTGGGCAGTGGGGTACTTTATAGGTGGTCATTTTTATATTTTATGGAATATATCTGTTATTTAAGTTTAAGGAAGAAAATTCTTCAAATAAAAGTTACTTCTTAATATTATTATCTATAATTTTTGTTCTATACAAAATTTTCCTAAAATGGTCCGTATTCGAGAAATTTGACAGAATGTAAAAAAATATTTTTTTATAAAAATTGTTCAAATAAAAGTTGTTTATAATATAATTCTCTATAATTTTTATCCTATACATAATTTCTCTAAAATAAACCGTATTCGAGATATTTGAGAAATGTGTAAATTTCGAAATTTGAAGAAAACTCAAAAACGGATAAAGAAAAAAACATTAAATTTTATGCTTAAGTTTTATTTCGGCCTGACGTGAAATGATTAGATTTTGGACAAAGTCGGAACATCTGGGGGGGTACTTTATGGGAGGCCGTTTTTATATTTTATGGAATATATCTGTTATGTTTGGAGAATAAATTTGTTCAAAGAGAGCCTTGGTTTCTTTGAACACTTCGTCGCGGTGAGCGGACAGTCCGTCAACCGTCGCGTTTTGACGATTTTATCCAACCAGGGTATTTAAATGGGAATGGTTTTCTTGAATCCGCTTAGTTGAACAGGACGGCGTCATGCCGCTGATTTGTCGCGAAGAGTCGGTTGATATCTGTTGAGTTTGATATCAGCGGAATCGTCGGCGTGTGCGGAGACTATATTGTTATTAATTTTAAAACAATGAGTGACAAATTCACACATACAGATGACATCATGACTTTATTTTTAGGTTTCTTGGAAATTATGTCCTTTATAAAACTCAACACGAATTCAAAAAGATCTGTAGAAAGTCTAAAATACTCCCTAAATTTGGTTTCATTTCCAAAAAGCCTCCGCTGCACAGTGATATTAAAGGCACCTTCTGTATCGCGACACAAAAACAACTCATTCACTGGCTTATTGGAAACTTTGACGGCTGCAATTGCCAGTTCCTCTTGTTCTTCCTCTTCCAACAATAATAACAATGCAAATAATTTATTTGCAACCATTTTAGTACCTTTCGTTTACATTCATAATACATAAACAGCACGTACAGACATAGAGAAAGTATCATTTTCTATATTTTTTAACAAACCACCTCGGGCGAAAATTGCTGTCCTCAGCGGTCGACGAACTCCCCGCTCACCGCGACGGAGTGTTCAAAGAAACCAAGGCTTCAGAGTTACTTCTAATAACTAAAAGTTGTTTGCGATATCGATCTCTATAATTTTTGTTTATACATGATTTTCTAAAATGGACCGTAATGGAAAAATTGTAGGAAAAGTGCTAAATTTAAATTTTTCAGTATTTTCATTTTCAATGAACATCTATAGAAAAATGTTTCGAGGTAGATGTATGTGGAAAATGTATATATTTATTTTCTCCTCTAAACATTTATGGAGGTGCTGCAATAGGTTGTACAAAATAACCGGAAAAAGCCTGTAATAACTAGATAAGAAAGTCATGTGTTGGACACATCAGATTTTTTTCATAGGGAAATACACCTACGGTTAGGTTAGATAGATCTAAATAGGTTGGTTCTACTTTTATATATATATTTATATTTTTTTTCATTGGTCAGAACTGATCCGGGTCAGAACTCATCCGGGTCAGAACTGATCCGGGTCAGAACTGATCCGGATCAGAACTCATCCGGGTTAGAACTGATCCGGGTCAGAACTCATCCGGTTCAGAACTCATCCGGGTCAGAACTCATCCGGGTCAGAACTCATCCGGGTCAGAACTCATCCGGGTTAGATCTCATCCGGGTTAGAACTGATCCGGGTCAGAACTCATCCGGGTTAGAACTCATCCGGGTCAGAACTCATCCGGGTCAGAACTCATCCGGGTCAGAACTCATCCGGGTCCGAACTGATCCGGGTCCGAACTGATTCGGGTCAGAACTCATCCGGGTCAGCATTGATCCGGGTCAGAACTCATCCAGGTCAGAACTGATCCGCGTCAGAACTCATCCGGGTCAGAACTTATCCGGGTCAGAACTTATCCGGGTCAGAACTGATCCGGGTCAGAACTGATCCGGGTCAGAACTGATCCGGGTCAGAACTGATCCGGGTCAGAACTCATCCGGGTCAGAACTCATCCGGGTCAGAACTTATCCGGGTCAGAACTCATCCGGGTCAGAACTGATCCGGGTCAGAACTGATCCAGGTCAGAACTCATCCGGGTCAGAACTGATCCGGGTCAGAACTCATCTGGGTCAGAACTCATCCGGGTCAGAACTCATCCAGGTCAGAACTGATCCGCGTCAGAACTGATCCGGGTCAGAACTGATCCGGGTCAGATCTGATCCGGGTCAGAACTCATCCGGGTCAGAACTCATCCGGGTCAGAACTCATCCGGGTCAGAACTGATCCGGGTCAGAACTCATCCAGGTCAGAACTCATCCAGGTCAGAACTGATCCGGGTCAGAACTCATCTAACCTAACCGTAGGTGTATTTCCCTATGAAAAAAATACACTACAATATATTCAAATTATGTATTTTTATTTTCCAATCTGTATACAGATATAAGGAAAGTATAGAAATCATGATTTTTTCGACCTCCAGTTTTCGACGAATTTTTACGTTTTGATTATAATAACTAGATAGGAAAGTCATGTGTTGGACACATCAGATTTTTATTTATTATTACTACGATGTTAATTGACCGAATTGGTTGAATCCTGATGGTCTAACGGCTTACTGCTATATTGCCTTTTTACCACGAGGTCTAAGGCCGTGGGAGGTTATTCGGTTTTTAGAATACAATTTTTTTGTTACTTTTTATATCTCGTCTATTTTTTAAGAAATTAAAAGTAAATTTCCTCTTACTTCCCATTACTTCCTATTAATCTTAAAAGTATCATATCCATTTCCTTCATCTTTATTTAATTAAATTAGTTGTCAATTCTTTTACTGTTCTCTTTTGTGAAACAATAGACTGGACAGAGAGAGATACCAGTAATGAGAAATATATTTTATGACAGAAAGGCTTTATTTGTTTAATGAGTATGAAAATGATTTGCCTTTAGTATTGTCCTCAATACTATATGAATTTTAGATTATATCAAATTTTTATTCATTATAACTATTTTCAACACAGAAAAGTAGTATACCTTACATAACGTATATTTGTGTGATTTCGTAATGGAAAGATTTTGCAATACATTTTATTTTAAATAAAGAAAATTTATTAATTTCTAAAATAATAAATTTAAAGAATAAAAACCCTATAAAAACGTACCAGTACATCCCATATAATAGTACAACCATCTAACGAACATGAAGCTAACATTTTTCCATTACTGGAAAATTCTACATAATTTATTGCAAACGTATGTCCTTCGAATGGAGAAAAACAAAGTTCTTCTATCCAATTAGGTTCATTAATAATTTTAAAAATGTGAATCAACTTATCCCTAGAATATAATAAATTACGATCTAAAACGATTAATTAGGTAGACTTGGCTCACTACTTGAAAAGTGCTTTTGTAGTTCTCTCACTTAATACAATGAGAGAAAGAGAGACAGACATAAAAATATATAGAAAAAAGCTCCTTTCAAGTAGCCAGTGAAATTTACAAATTGCAAAGAAATAATTTTCTTTGCTGTAACATTTGATGGTCTGTCACTTGTCAACAAAAAAACAAAGAAGAAGAAACAACATAAAAATTGTCAAAATGGCATTACTGCAATTATTAGTCTGATATCCTATAGGCCAGCTATGATGAGATTACGCCTTTAAAATATATAGTATAAATATTTTTAGACGGAGAATCTCTGCAATAGTTTTATGTTTAAATAGTTTTTTTAAGAATTTATTTAATAAATCATGGCCACCATTATATGGCCACTATTAAGAGAGTTATTGGAATTAAAGTTTTTTGTTCAAAAAATGTTTAAGAACGACTTTATTTAAATAACCTTAAAATTCATTTAATTTTAGTTATTGGAAGTAGAACAATTTAAAGTTAGATTAACAGTTATTTATTTTTAATCTAAAAAAAATTTGTAAGATACTGTTTATTTCCTAATCTAAGGTTTATTTTGTATATTTATTTTTTTAAAGAATTTAAAATAAATTTTCCAGAACAAATTGGAAGGTACGTAAAAATTCATAAAATGTTAGAAGCCGCTAAATAAAGTTAACCTTTAGCACATACAGTATTTTTGAATAAATAAGGAGAAGTATTATTTAATTATGGTTTTCCTTATTAAAAATTTCAAGTGCGCATTATTAGATGCCAAAATAAAGACGCCCTTAATACTGCCTACACTTTGGATCACGGCCAAAACGTTCGACGGTTCAGACACAAACATAAATTTTAAAAGTTGTATTTGACTATGAAAAAAATACTTATAAATAGTTTCAGAAGTGTTGTTTTTAAGTATTTTCCAATTTCAATCTTAAATATAATAAATAGTAATACTGCCTACAACCTAAAATCGAGTCAATTGGCTTTATATCTAACTATATTTTGATTATAAATTTTCATACTTGTTTAATACACGGTTAATTTTAATGCTTGACAAGTGATAAACGATCAACTGTTACAATAATTACAAAGTTAGAATTACATTCACACTCTTACCCTGAACCAATAGCCAATAAATCTTTTCCATAAAAGCAGCAACTGTTGATAGCTCCTTCTGCAATATCATCAATCTTATCTAATAGTGTAACCGTTTCAAGATTTTCGTTGTTGTTCTCGAACAAACCATTTTCTCTCACTTGTTCGTTACTATGTAAATTATATTGATCTAGTTCCGAATCAAAAGTAATATTTCCAGTCATATCCCATACTATAATGCTTTTGTCGTTGGAACCTACAAGTTTTTTAAAATTATATACTAACATATTTGTAATTATTAAGTGAAAGCGTAGGATTACAAAAAAAAAAAAAGGTAGTTGGAATTTTTTTTTAGAAAACTAGAGAGGATAGCAAAGAATTACCGACTGTATATATACTGTATAAGGGGGAAAAACAGCACTAAATGCATCCAAGGATGAGAAAATAAGCTAAAAAACATTTGAAGAAGAATCAAATACTCCTGCAATATACAGTGTATTATGCTATCACTTTAAAGGCTCCACAATCATGAAATATTAAATTATAATATGGAAAACGAAGAAGTGAAAACAAGCTGCTATAATTACCATTCAATAACTTCTATCTATTACATTAACTTGAGAAGACTCAACTTCATCTTACAACTGTTTCTGCTCCCCCTTGATCTTGATAAAAGACGGCCATGAACAAAGAAACTAGTTGACGTAAAGACAGAAAAAAGATACGAAAAGTCGATGAGATTTAAGAGGAGATTTACGTCCAACATAATTATCAGGTTGATGAAAGGTGAACATTCCCCAAGAGACAGTATGTAATGTAACGTAAAATTAAAGAAATCTGTACAGAAATTACCTGAAATTATGACGGACAGATCTTTGGAAATAGCTGCACAATTTACGTATCTACTATGCCCTTGGAGGGAAGCAATACAGTTTCCATCGTTATCCCAAACTTTTACCAATTTGTCGACACTGGTAGAAACCAAATAATCACCACTATTATTGTATCTTATACAAGTAACCGATGATGTATGTCCATCGTATACGTCAAAAAGATCTAAAGTTACTTCGCTAATCGTTGGCGATTTCTCTTTGACTACGCTTTTGGCGATGATTGTCCATATTTTGATTTCGTTGCTATTTCCACTAGAAGCAAGCCTGTATTGTCGGATCAGCGGATTATTTTCTAAAATAAAAATAATTTGATTACTGTTATTAGATAACCTTTAAAACAATAAAATACTAATTTATTAAGATGCTACGAAATAAAATAGCCTGTGGCGGCTGGTGAGGGAGGGCACTAGGCGCCGCCCACCCTGCGAGTCATCTGCAAATTAGTATTTCCATATACTTAATCAGTTATTCTATTTAACTCCTACTAAATGTTTTAACAATAAAAGAGTCAAACACCAATAAATGCAATAATAAAGTTTGTAAGCGAACAATTTAATTAGCTACGGACGAGCCGGACCTGTACAATACGAATAACACGGGTGTATCATATACGTGTTATATCGGCGTAGTACCAGCAGCCCATAGCGAATCGCGGGATGGTTGCCATGGTTATTGACGTTAACGTGTAGATCGCGGAGTATTCGGAAGAAATTATGCATTTTGGATTCATGCGTTGGGGCCGTTGGCGAGCGCAGCTCAGACAGCCCATCTCGGGATCGCTTTGTGGTTTGTTTTTCTATGTTTATCTAGTGTGGTGTTGTTTATTTAATTATCTTCGTAATAAGTATTTATCACGAAAGTAACAAAATTAAAAAGCGTCGTATTCAGCTGCTAAAGTTCAAATGATTTTTTGGTGCCCTTATACTCAGCCCTCCTTATAACACAAGTCACGAGTCGCCACTGATAATAGCTATTTATGAAACCAGTTATTCATGAAACAAGTATTTATGTAATAAGTGAATTTCTGCGGGACGAGTAGAGCGCGGTCCTGCAACATGAACGAATTATATGAAACGGCGTTTCGTAACGTACAATATTTTTTTTAATTTTGACAGGATTATTTATAAAATTGTATTCTGGTAAAACATTACTGCTATATAGGCAACCCATATTACTTTTTTAAGGCACTCGGTGGTTCACTGCGGTAATAGGTGAATTATAGGGTATTTATACTATTAGGCGGTGAATTATTATATTATCATTAAATTGGTGCATCACCTCTTATAATGAAAATACGTTTCACCGTTTATATCTCGCTTAAATGTTAGTTAACAACAGAAAACTTCGAACTTACTATCAAAAATGATATGTTTACTAATATCAACACAAAAGACACCTAAATCTTGAGCATTATCTGCTTTGGCAACCGGTACGCACGTTGCATCGCTTGTAGTATCGATTAAATGTTGAGTATTCCAAACCAATACGATTTCTAAAGAACATGCAGTTACTAAATAGTAAGAGTCTGGAGTGAAAGCTAATGACTGTGTAGTCCCTTCGTGATCGAAAATAGTTCTGAAAAATGAGTGAAAGTATCAATAAAATAATCATTGTATTATTAATTTTATTACTTAATTAAACTCCTGTGCACTAAATCCCAAATACATACAGCTCCATTATCTCCCGCTGTTATTAAAACGGCACTGTCAGGAGAAAATCTAAAAAAAGTGCTAAATTATACACAAGAACAGTAAATTAATACAGATAATTTTATTATTATACACTAATCAATGAGTTGTTAAAGCAAAATACACATTTTTTTTCTTGAATCGTTAACCTCGTGTACTGTTAGGCCTCGTTACTGTTTCCCATCGCCAACAGCATTGTTTGATCCCAACAATGTTCGAGCGAGGAATTCTGCCTAGGCTAAAAGTGCTGGATTTGGGAATTTCTTAAAGAAGGGAAAAAATTGGATTTGACTTCTAAGAAATTAATTTTGTTTAATATTAATGGTTTATTAGTATATTTTAATACAATTATTTCAGTTACTAGTAGGATAGGATAGGATAACTCTCCTTATTATGACTGGCCCCTCTTTCAGTATATCTTACTATCTTTATATGAGTCAATCAACGACAGTATTGTAGAAATAGAATGATTTTATTGATCAGATTGCTCTCGACTGGATCAGTTTTGTAAAATTTTATTGTCAAGTCCATATTCAAAGAAATAGAATATCTTGAAGATTTCTTTATGTGTAACATATCAAAATTGCATTCACAGGATTTAAATAATTTACCATAACAATAAATATGAGGCCCCGCATATAGTACTATATGGTTTAAAGAACTGAAGTATATTTTTAACTTAAAACATAATGATGTTGATGATGTATAGTTCAGCTACTAATATAAAAATATTATGTTTTATGATTGAATTTTTATTAAATCTTATTTTCTATTGTTGATACACTAAGGAGAAGTAGAGAACTAGATTGAAGCAGATCAAGAAAAGTGTGGGATAATTCGACAGAAGCAGTATTGAGAAAAAATGAAACTCAAATTCAGGGATAGAAATTGCAAACAACAAAATTTATGACTAAGAACAATTAATTGCTGTGTAGTTATGAATATCTAATCTACACAATAATCTACCTATGTAATAAATAATTATAATAATATTCTTTGCATATTTTATTGATAACCAACGGTAGTGAACCATTCGCGTTGATAAAGCTCTTAATGTTTGAAATGATATCTTTAAAACAGACTTAGGTATACAATAAGTTAACTTTTCAATCCTGACTTCAGGAGAATTTTATAAAAACACAATGCTATTGAATAGAGAGAAATAGAATAAAACTACGCCGACTGGGGACCACAATATCCCATTCTTGTCATCAAAAGAGCGTAGTTAAACCGATTACTCTCGTTAATCATTGCACGTTCAAGTATAATTAAGAGTATTATCTTTATTTTGCTAGATGCGTCGGTTAACGTAATGCATAGACTAATAAAAACATACCTGCACACTCTAATAGCATCGCCATTAACTTGCGTTATTGTGTACAATTTTGCACAATTATGTATGTTCCAGAGAACAGCGGTACCATCTACCGAGGCGCTTGCTAGTAAAGAACCTTGCGGGGATACTCTAACGCAGGTGACTTGATACTTGTGTCCTCTCAAAGGCGATGATGGTCTTTCTTGATATCCTAAACCGACTTTCCAGTCCCAAATTCGTATTGTTTTATCACTAGAAACTGAAACGTCAAATATCTGTTTTTGAGTACAAGTAAATTTTTTTACCTTGAACCTGTTACTATGGTGGATGTTGACGCAAAATCACAGCAACTGACATCGCTAGTATGTCCTTCTAATATCTGTAAAATTTTGTGATCGTTAGCTACGAAAGATTTCGCCATCTGAAAAAAAAAAAAAGAAAATTAATGACATATTTCAACATTTAACAACTGGTTGCGGCCATACTAATATTAAGCATATTTTTATTAGTAACGGTATAGTAGTTTGTGCAACAAGAGTTGATATTGTGGTTAATCCACTCGAATTGTACAGTAAATTATTTCTACAACCAATTAACGAAAATCTACAAATTTAAAAAATTATTTTAGAGATTATTAAGATAAGCAACTAGGTATTTTAAAAATAATTTAACTTTTACTAATTTATTAAATAAAATAAACGTACAAAAATAGTAGTTTATGTTATAAAGACGAAAAGTTGAGTTTTTCGGGCGACCACGAATCAAAAAATAAACTTTTCATCCGTGTTTAATTCATTATATTTTATTCGAATGTGCTTATAGATATTAAGAAAATATAGAAAATTAAATCCGAAATGATATTATTTCCAATTTTTCTTAAGACGATAAGAATAAGATAAGACATGTCAGTGTGCTTATGTCAAATCAATTTATAGTTTATTTAGTTTTCTCTTATTCAATTAAAATAGTTATTTGCGTAATAAGAGCGAAAAGTGATACTTTGTCGAAAGCGGCAACGAACTTTTCGCTCAAAATGAACACAAGATTTTTTCTACGATCACATTATTTTAAGAAGTAGATATAAAAACTGAAAATGTGTCATAAGTAGTTGTATAATGTGTTGCTTATATTTACGTTATTCATGAAAAAAGGAGTTTATATTCAAAGTCAATGTTAACTTGAATATAAAACAAACTACATACAAATAACTTGAAAATAATTTATTTAAAAGAAATATTAATGTATTAAATCTAATTTAAATTAGGCGAGCGACAAAGCTGTCAAGTTTTCCGCTCGGCGATCGACAAAGGGGTCTAATCTGTAACAATTCCTTTATATTTAACGGCCTTTAAAAATATTGGCGACCTTTAAAAATATGTTTGTATTCGTTAATTTACTTCTGTCATTATTTAAACAGATTTCTTTAAGATAGTCCTCTAATGTATTTTAAAGTTCCGTTTAAATAATGACAGAAGTAAAGAAGAAAATATTTTTAAAGGCCGTTAAATATAAAGGAATTGTTACAGAATAGACCCCATAGTTGGTCACTTAATGTCAGTTCGCGGAAAACGTCAACTTTGCGGTTGATTTTCGATTTTCAAATTTGATGTACATGTGGATTATAGGCTACTATTTTCCAATATCGTTATCGCCAGCAGTATTAAAAGATAAACTGAAAATTAAACGAAATGTTTAGATAGCAAAACAATTCGTAATTAAAAAGTATATATGTTAGTTTTAATAAAATTAAAAGAATTTATAAAACAAATAAAATATTCGTTTATTATTATATATTTTTATCGCTTGAACTAAAAAAAAAAATATATATATAATCAATAAAAATCAATAATAAAATATAGGCAGGCAACAGTATTTACGGGAAAATGTATGAGAAGTTGCCTAAGTCTAATAAGTTGTCTTTGGAGATTTAACCTATCCTATCAAAATAAAAAATTACCAACAAATAATAGGTAAAGTTAAAATGTATAAACAGAAGGATTGTTATTTATATTTTCATTTTTGTTCGAAAGAAAACATTGAATGAATGATTAAAACAGGTTTCCTATCAGTAAGGCACAACATATAGCATTTCAGCCACATACAATATTCAAAGGCAGAAATCTAGTTCTAGCTGAACATTTAAGATTAAAGGGATGTTGAAGAACATCGTAAAATGATAACTTATTGTTTATTTAAAACCTTTCAAGTTTATAAGGTCTACTATTTCCAGTATTACTGTTATTATTGCAAAAATAATAGTATATTGTTCTCCTTTTCGATTATAGTATCTGTCCGAAAAATTACGTTTTTAATCTAATTCTAATGTGTAATGCAGATTTGACACATATCGCACTATTTAGTCTAACGGAAAGTGCCCTATATCCCTCGCGTGTGGATAAGAATCTACTTTCCACCCGAGTGTGAACATCTACTTTCCGCACGTCTGTCAAATATGTCAAACGCGTAATTTCTATTTTGATCTAGGTAATGTTCATATTAATAGTAAATTAGATTTGATGATTAAATCGTGAATATTGATTTTTATACGAGGATTTTATCATTCTAAATATTTATTTTTAAGAAATCATTAAAATAATTTTAAAGTAGCATTATTTTGTTTTTTTTTTTTTGCTTTTTAGCTCAGTTCACAGAGCGCTGAACTTTATCAACTTTGCATGTTTCCACCGCTCCGCGACGCGAGTTCAATCCCCGCGTCGGAAGCAATATTTTTTTTTAAAAAAATTGAAAATTTAAAAAATATGACTATTGTTATTTATTTTAAATAGGTACATGTAACATCTACAGTTAATTTTTTCGCTATTAATTTTATACTATTTTGATTAATGTCCAGAAAAAAAATTCAAGTAATTAAGTAGGTAATAGTTATTATTTGTTGTATTTAAAAAAATGAACTAATGAAAAATATTTTAATATTTTTTATTACCTAATTTTATTTTACCGTTATTAATTTCGACAAAACACAATAGGTAAACAATTTAAAAATTATTTAATAAGGCATATGAAAAAAACCAGCCACATTTTGATTGAACCTTTATAGCCAGATTACTTGGGTTTACATTTTGTTTGATACAATTATTTTATGGTCATAGGAAAAATTTTGTACATCACTTGTGTGAAAGTGATTTTTTTCACACTCGTAATGTAATATACTATTTTTATGATTTTCTTATTTTAATTTTTTTTGTTTTTTTTTTTTTAATTCCTAATCTAACAATTTTTTTATTTTTTCGTTTGTTGAATCAAAACTTTTTTTAAGGTTCTTTCTATTTACATTTTCTGTTTTTTATAGAAAGAAATTTAAAACTTTTAGACTCTGATAGTTAAAACTTCTTTGTCTTATAGACATGGGCATAAAAGGCGGGATAATGTTCTCCCTTTGTCTTAAAATCTTTAGGAAAAATCAAGCTATATACGGGGATAAATCCTATTGATTCTAAAAAAAATTTGATTGAAAATAGAGGTTAAAGGGGTCTGTGAAGAGTAATATAGAATGCCAAGCAAAATATATCCTCATTCTAGTTTTTAAAATGAAGTGGTTAAAACCTAAAAAACAGAACTAAATTTTAATTTATAATTCTGTTAAGTTAAAGGCTTTTGGAGTATATTATTTTATCAGAAAAGTAATAATTTGTTTGTACACAAATAACTTATTTTATAATATAACTCGTATTTGTCGATATTTTATAAGTTTTGTTTCGCCTGTGAAAAATGCATGCATTAATACTCACATTAATAAATATATAATTAAATTAGCATAAAAAATAAGTTCACTTCAAATTTTAACGAAACACGAATGTCTTGACAAAAGAGGTAAGCGAAGATGAGAGTCTTAAAAAATACTAAACATTATTTGTGATAGATGACTCGCTTAACTCCACAATCCTCTATTGATTTTTCCATTTGTATTGATTTTTTTGTAAACGTTGACGTGGAAAATGAAATTTAGGGGTAATTTGTGCAAATAAATTTATTAAATACGATTAAAAATAGACAAAAATGTTTATAGACATATTTTCTTTTTCTCTAGACAATTTTATTTACTATAATAATCAGGTTAAGGCTAGGTACATGAAGACAACAAAAAAGTCGAGTGAGGAAGTAACTTGACTTGAATTGACCGAAAAGCAAGCGCATATTTAGACGTGGGTAATTTCAGTAGTTCCTGTTTTTTCGCTGCAGTGCGATGATTTTACTAATAATTATAATAATACTCTCCCTAATTCACCCCCAAAATAAATGCTGAGCTTGTCCCGGGAAAGGGACGGCATTATTATTATTATTTGCCGTAGCGCTACTGGTTCATATAAACTAGGTTTTAGTAATAATGCTGCGAAACAAGAGAATTTTTCTATAAAAATATACTCGAGAGAGTTGTGGTCATAGTGGAAAAGTAATTTCATTATAATTTAAATACTTTCCTTGTCTGTATACAGATAGGAAAGTAAAAAATTATATTTATTTTTCAATAATACTTATTTAGGTAGGTTTACCCTCTCACCCCTAGTTGTAGATGTAAATACAGTCATACTAATTGACTACCTTTAATGACTTATTAAATAGAGTAGGTACAAAGCAGTAATACCTACATTATAGATGGGCATAGAAAATTCATAATATACATAATTTTTTTAGTAATTACAAAGTAGACGATTCATGATTGAAAGATTTTATCTGTACGTATTTATATGTATCAACTAATCATTTTGAGCTAACTTTAATTGAAGAACCAATCCATGTAAACTTGAAAAAAGAAATGGAACGTATGACGCCATTGAAACACTATTATTCATTAAATAAATTTTTTTTCTTCACCTACATGGATATTAGCTAATCTAGACACATACTACAGAACGAAAAATCGGTGTAAACTATTTTACCCAGAATTTCGCTCAATATAGAAATAATTGTAAAAACGGAGAATTGCTAATAGTGTTGCCAGATGAAAAACAAAAAATATGGTATACGGCACTTAAAAAAATAGTATTTTACTGACAAAAAATGGTATCTTGAATAATCTTGATAACACTAAATAATAAAGTTTTACACACATATAGTTTATTTGAAAATGCATAATAGCACAATTTTTATTGCAAAGGTCTATATTTTTATATAATTTTGCTAAATAATACATATATTTACGAAATTACCCCCAAATCTAATTAAAATGCTCAATTTTTCCTCAGAACACCAATAAAATCCTCACAAATTCCTCACACAGGGTTTGAAACACAATTTAAATTAAAATCCATAAAAAAAATTTTTTATTTGTAAACATGAACAAATAAAAAATGAAAGTAACATACAAATTTTATTTTAAACTATGATTTAAATAAAGTATTATTGAGAGCAAGAGTGGAAGAACAGAGAATCAAGAGTGGAAGAACAGAGAATAGACAGTAGGGTCATTGTGATCTTACTGAACTGAGCAAATTTGCTAGATACCCAGTGTACCCTTTGTATTAATATTTTTTTTATTGGTCTTCGGCTACGACAACTTAAGTCATTAACCTCGTGTTCTATGTACGTAATGCAGTGTACTAGTGGTCTATTACTCCATAGTGCAGGAGTACTAGTACTCTAATATTCCTGCATCCTTACAGACATGCCTTGTAACTGTTTCCCAGCACCACTTTAGAAACAGCACTGTCAATTAGAACCTAACCGTGAATAGTCGGAGTGAGGAATCCTACCTATAATTCAGAATTATTTTTATCTAAATTAAATTAAAACAAATCCCGGCCATACCGGTGAGATTCGAACCGTGGATCCTTTGATTCGAAAGTCCAGACTCTAACCACTGAGCCATTCACTCCCTATTAATCAAATTGTAATTATAAACCTTTTAGTAATTTATGCCTATAACCTATCGGTAAGTATATTATACAGTGCATAAAGACGTATAGGTTGGAATAAATTCGATATTTTTCTGTCCAGTAGTATTTACAAAATGCTTTCACAGGTCCACTCACGTCTTATGCTACAATGTCATCGATATTAGTACCGTGGAGGAAGGATAATTAGTACATTCATTTGTAGAGTAAGATGCACAGTTGAAATTAAAAATTGACCTGAAAGTACTGCCTTAAACTTATACATCCTCACTGTACCTGTCTGTGACCATTCCTGTTAGTAGAGTAGAGATGTACCTACAGAGTGCTAGGTTTTACTCGTGTTATTTATATTGAAACAAATAAAAATCTAAGAGTTAAAAATATGGTAGCAATATCAGTAGTCAAAAAATGGTACAAAAATGGTATTCTCAAAAATTTGCAGGTATCGTAGTAGAAAAAATGGTATAAATACCATAAAAATGGTATACCTGGCAAAACTGACTCCTAAGCTCTTACATTTTACGAACGTGACGAAGAACACCTAGCGGACACGAAGTGAGAGTTCAGTTCGGATCAAGTTATTGAATGGTATTAATTGGCTGCTTTTTAAGTTGTCCATTTACACAAACCAAAAGGACGCTTTTTATTATTTCCTTTTAAGGGAGACCTTCTTGATTAAATACCATTTCTTTCAATGCCATTTTGAATTTTGAAAAACTTATTTAGGATCTATTATCTTTTACTTTTAAAATACTCGGATACCAATTTTAGTCGAAATCTGCCGACTTTTAAAAATAAATTATTTTTTAAAATCTGTTTACCCTGTATATAACTGACTGGAAGTATAACTGGTTTTGAACGAGAAAGGAACCTTATCTGTATACAAAATTTGAAGTTTTTCTTTAGAGCCGTTTTTGAGCTATCGTGCCAACAGACAGATACACGATAGATGGACCGACGGAATAGGGAAACACGTTTTTCATAATCTAGGGACTCCGAAACGTGAAGATCTAAAATTATCTCGGAGGGTGATTTTTTCACGATTATAATACTTCACTCTTATCGAGGGAAGTAAAAAGTATGTTATTGCGTTCAAGTGAACGAATATATATTTCATATCCATTCTAGGTAGTAAGAACACTGCAAAAAAATGAAATCCACCAATCACAGTTCATATTTTGGATATCCAACTACTATTATTTTTAAAATTTTAAATAAGTGATAATTCTGAAGTATTTTTTACAAATATTGGATAAATGCCGACATGCCGTAATTAACGCACAATCATCATGAAATAACCTAACCTAATCTAACCTAACCAACCCTCACTAGCATCTGGCCAGTGAACCTCGATTTCATTTTTTAACGAACGTGTCTTTATCGTGCGCATCTAATAATAAGAAAATAAGGAATAAGACGAAGCAACGACTTCTTGTACCACCAGAAAATTTCAACCCATACCTGACTACGCCGACCGGCATAAACTCCAACGGCCTGGACACAGCTAAAATTGAAAAAAAAAGAAAGTATTTTTTATAAATATTAGATAAGTACCGACATGCCGACACACAATCATCATGAAATGAAATAAAAAGACGAATGTCTGTGATTACTACAAATGTTTTCACTTCGGGATCCAAATTCACCTGCTGGCCAGACACTATGTAATAATTTTTCAGCCAAGTTTCATTAACCGAATTATTTCCTGACTTATATGTTTTCTTACTCGATTTGGCAACACCGCATTTATAGAAACTAGAAATGTCAATTGTCATTGAAAATAATTTACTGTCTTATTTGTTTTTCTAACAAATTAAAAATCTAAAAATGAAAAATAAAAAAATTTGATCGTTTATGAAAAAATTTGGTATGGTTTATTGCTCTATGAATGGTCTAATATTGATATTTAGCCATTTCTACAACAAGAAATCAGTGAAAATGATTTATTTCACATTTGTTTTATGATGGAGACCCGACAACAAATTTTAAGGAATTTAAGGTAAAAACAAATTTTTTAGTGTCAGCGCACCCAAAATTGTTATGTATAGTGTGTTTCAAAGTGTCTAGAAACTTTCTATAATATTTCAATAGTTATATCAGCCGTTCGAGTGTCGGCGTATAATAGCATAATTTGTTATTTTGTCTTAATAACCTATTATATTTTTTTATTTGTTAATTTTCGTTAGTGGGTCGTAGAAAATGTATACTGTACAACTCGAGTGGATTGTCAACTCTTGTTGCACAAACTACTATTTTCATCGGGGCGACGCAGGGTTAAGGTCATTATGAAAATGAGCAGGATCGTACTCACAAATATTCCTAAAATACAGTTCATTTTTAGGGCGTAATAAAAATTTGGTGTAGTACATGGTTGGATAGAGACAAATAGAGATAGAAAATACAGGTCCGTACATAAAAAAATAATTGAGGAATTCACTGTTCGAACACGGAATTTCAGAAATAACAAAAATTAAATGTGGTCTGCCGAGGCAAGTCATGTGTTGGATACATCAATTTTTTTTAAGTACCTATAAACTAGAAATTGAAATTGCCGACAAAAATTATAAGGAATTGATTTGATATTGATAGTGCATGTTTTTTTAATAGTGTGGAATCACAGAATCACTTTAATGCTGAATAATGCTAATATTAATAAAAATAATCAACTAGGTAGGTATCATGGTCTGGAGAAAAACCAATAGATAAGTAGGTATATTTTATTTTAATTTGTAATTAGCAAAAGTGTGGTGTATAGTGTTGCAAATGTAGGTCAAAAAAGCTCCCGTGAAATTTGGGTACTGGGGTACTTGTACCTACTCGACAGGACATGCAACGTAAAGTACTCGGCACTTTGTACTTGTTCTTCAATAATGAAAATTACCCGGTACTCTAGTAGGTACCTACAATTTACCAGTACCCGGCCCAGCTCTGGTCATAATTCTATCATCAAAAATAACAGCATTTTCTATAAATCGATCGACCTAGTTATTCCAAATAGTCTTAATTTGGTATGTATTAAGTATGAATAATGATTTGAAAAATACGTATCTAAAAAGCATTTTGTAAGAAGCAAATCAAAGAATTCATAATTACCTGAACCCCATGTCACGCCTCTGTCAGGTTAATTGAAAATAGCGACCAAGTCGCAACAAAACGTGAGTACTCCCAGCCAAATAGAAACGATAAAAACACGCCGAAAATGAGTAATCAAAGAAATTTTTACAGTGTGCATCCGGCCTCGATGTAACTGCACAGACGACGGTGAGAGAGCCAGAAAAGCGAGAATGAAAGGTTTGGGTCGTTTACGGGGGGCTCCGTGCACAGCGGGAGGAGGGGTTGGCAAAGCAATCGGACTGACACCAAGCTAGGTCCGGCCATCTTGTGACGGGGAAGCGCTGTTCTTGTCTTCAAATTATCGAATTATTGCCGAAATTGCTGCAAAAAGTTAAAATTATCATAAAGATTGCTCATGAACGATACCGGCTTGTTTACATTAGTGCGTAACGTAGTTCTACATCTCATGAAACTGTTAATAACTCGTGTTTTAGTTGTTTTTATGTGTCATAAAATCGTGTGTGTAATTTCTGTTTTTTACTTTACTGGAATAAGACAATCTGCAATAAGGTGAGTATACAGTTACGAATTTATTAAATCTTACCTGCGGTCTTCCAAGATTTTAGGTAGGTATTAGCTGGTTTCGTGAAAGCATAAAATAAGATAATTATTTCTTATTGCTACTTAGGTATATCTTGTAAAGATTTCGGACCACCTACCTGGGCATTGACCTAAGATCAAAGAAACGAAGTATGTAGCTCTATTTGGTTTACGTATTCATTATTGTTTATAAATAAGTAGTTTCCCTAACAGCAAAACAACTATGAAGTAATGGAAACACGTTTTTTTTTTCCAAAATATACTGTTTTAAATAACCAGTATTTAAATTGGTATTTTATTACTGAATAGGTATATTACCTATAATGTACCTCGAGCTCGAATAAACTGTAAAAAATAGGAGTTGTAAAAATCATGCCATTATATTTATTATTTTCCAACATCAATTCTACTATTTTAGCTATATTTTAACCATTTTTTATATCTTGATAGGACCTAGGTCTATTAATATTTAGATTTGCAAATTGTGATTTCTAAATTACAATTTAGGTAATTAGGTAATGTTGCTGTATGTAATTTAAAAGCAATAATGCTAATGCTGAAGTTTATTCTAAGAATAAAGAACAGAGAAATTTAGAATTGGGAAGTCAATAGCATTTTATTATGTACACCATGGCGCTCCTTTGGTTGTTTTAATCAAATCCGATATTCCTAATCCTAACCTATAAATACCTACTTAATAAAATTATCATTAGTGTTCATTGGCGTGATTGGCATTTTTGCGAAGGTAATCAAAATAACCTTTCTTAACAAATAAAATTCCAAATTTTTAACGTGTTTGATTGTAACTCTTTGTTCGATAGGTACCTATAAAACCGATAGGATGCAGACAAAGTATTCATGTACCTACGTTTTTTCCAAACTAATTTTTCTAAAAATAGGTATTACAGTTGTTAGACAAAAGTTGTGTATTGAAGCATAATTAAAAGTGATAGGTACTTAATTGTTTGCACAGGTACCTACGAGATTTTTAAAATGTTCTGAATGTCTTAGAAAAGGCAGAAAATTTCGACATTTAAAATTGTTTACTCTTATCTTACAGTTATCATTGTAAATTACGCTGTTTGTATTTCATTATCAGTTATTAAAAATAGGTATTGAAATTTCGCAATTTATTTTTGAAGCAAAATTTTTGAAAGCTGTTATTGCAATTTCTAATAATATTAGTATTTATAAATAAACTTTTTTCACACACCGATAACGAAAACGGTCGATAAATTTGTCTTTGTTTTCAAATAAACTGCAACAGAAGGATAAAAATATACTTTTACCTACCAATTGCTCAAAGAAAATAGTCACAAAAAATTCATGGGACAAATGAACATAGTAAATTATTGATATCATTAGGAAGTTATGTATGAAAGTAGATTAGTACTTATTTTGGACCTCTTTTAAATTATTATCGTAGGTATATTTTTTATAGGAGAATACCTAAACATAGTAGTCATAAACAAAAACAAAACAAAATCAGTAGAACTGGGAACTAGACTTACGAAAATGTAATCAAAGCATACCTATTGTATAAATTTTCTTTTTTGTATACAAATAAAAGTGAAAATGAGAAAATAATTACCGCATTGTTTATTTTCATTAAGTGCCTATGTTTTATTGTTTTATCGACGTAGCATAAATCTATTTTTAATCAAAGTACCTATATAGGTAAATAATTAGTTAAAAATTCTCTTTGCCAAGAATTTAAAATGTTTATATTAATTTTCATTAAAATACCTAATGTTTTGTTACAGCAATTGAAAAACCGCAATGGGCTGAATTCAAGTATTTTGTCGAAAGAGACAACATTTTAACAGGTAAGTTTATTAAACCCTAAACCCAAGTTCAATAGGTAGTAGATTTTTGAATTTCTTGATACTTATCACAGTTGAATAGCTACTAAAATATCGGAAAAGACTAACCGCGAGATTATTGTGCATCCACGTTCTCGTGACAGTTAAGCAGTGAGATATCCGGTCTCGTAGTGGATGCGTGACAGCTAGGACGTTCTACTATGGGATTTAACTAGGATTGCCAGATTTCCGAAAGTGAATAGTGTGACGACAAAGCATTAGGTTTAAATATCAAGCATTTTTATATAATCAGGTCCACTTTTTTTGTGAAATTTCTAAAAAAGATCCTCAACTTATATTTTTCGTAAAAACGAGAGTCCTTTGCCCAGAGATTTCTCTATTATTGTATAAATCCGATTCCTCTGCGGCTTTAAATTAAAAAGCGTGGCATTTTTGTCAAAAGCGTGGCATTTTCGTACTGTGGCGTTGCGCGTACACGCAGGTCAAAAAGCGAGGCAAATACGCCAAAAGCGTGACGTCTGGCAACTCTAGATTTAATCCACTAGCATTTAACCATCGACAACGTGAAATGAATGACGCTAAATGAGTGAGAGAATGGAAAAGTAGTACGTTCAAATAGTAGCACCCCAAAGTAACAATTTTAAGACACTTTAAATTTATTTAGGTTTCAAAGGTTTTTATTTAGCAACTTTTAATTAGTTTTAGTGTAAATATATGTTACATCACAACCCATAAGTAGAATTTACTTTTGTAATTTATTAATTTTATTGTTAGATACCACTTTATTATTGTTACTTACTATTAAGAATATTGTCCTGTAAATGGGAAACTGTTGGGCAATAAAGCTATTATTATTATTAAAGGTGCTTTAATATGTTTAATAAAACGATATTGGTTTTAAAGTTACCTTAAGATGTTCTCAAAGACCACTTATTTGTATGCAAGGAATTTTATGCATTCTTTAAATTAAAATAAAAAAAAACGATTTACTCTTAATATCTTGTTGATCTTATACTGGTGTTGTAATACTCTTGACATTGGCTATTTTAAAACTAATTAGCTATTTAAAAAGAATGAATAGCAAGTTGTTTTAAAACAACATTCATTTTGGAACAACAGTTTTAATGTAGTTTTATGGAGTTCCCTGGATATACTCATTAAAATCCATTAAGATCACTTTTTTCTTAAGCCTATAGGTATAATGACTCAATAAAATTCAACATTAAATCTAAAAACATAATTTTTACATTTTAAATAGTGCATTAAAGGTGAGAAACAGCTTTAGAGAAAACCTTCAAATTTTGTTTGTAGGTAACGCTCCTTTCTGGCACAAAACCGTTATATTTCAGTTTCAGTTATATACAGGGTGAGCAGTTAAAAAAATATTTTTTTAAAAGTCTGCAGATTTCGATTAAAATTTGTATTTGAACGCTTTAGAAGTCAAAAATAACATATCCTAAATAAGTTTTTAAAAAATCAAAATGGAAAAAAATCGTATTTAAGGTAGTTCACTCGCGACAGTCGTACATAATGATATTGCCTAATGGTGAATACCAAAAGTTCAAGATTCTCAATGCAAAAAAAATATTTTTGTTAGAGACTGTACACAAAGCATGTAAGCTTACGTTATAATTTCAAAGAAAATCCATCCAGCAATATCGCAAATATATGAATGGTGGGCTATAGAAATTTGTGACTTCCTCATACTAATTTTAAGGGTTTGTTTTGGTTCAAACAGAACCGCTGATTTCAGTTCTCAAATACAGTGGAAGAATTAATTTTTCAAGAACACGTCGCGATGTTACAACAACCTCTTAGCTGATCTAGTGTTATTCACTTAGAGCGCGTTAAGTATAGCGATTACAATGTTGCCAAGAGTTGTAATCATTGTATGCAACTACGCGTTGACTGCTTTAAAAATCTATATATTTTTACCAAGACGGTCAAAAAATTCAGCGTTTTTTTTTTAGAAAATTTTATGTCTTAATTTACATTACATACATTAGTTTTTAAAAAATATAGTAAGAACCGTTTTCGAGATATCTTGAAATAAATACATTGCTTGTGTACATGACAGGCTTCAAGAGAGTTAATATCTCTTTTCTCAGACGGTCAAAAAATTTCCTTTTTTTTAAAGTTACGTAAAAGACACTTTCATTAACCTTATATTTCAATTTTATTGAATTCCTAAGAAAATCCATTTATTGAGTGAATTACCTTAATCAAAAATGGTCCCTCTTAAAGGGAAATAATAAAAAGCGTCCTTTTGGTTTGTGTAACTGGACCATTTTAAAAGCATCCAATCATCGTTCAATAACGATAAACGTGGCGAAAAACCAATTTTTTAATTAAATTAAACACAAAGATGAAAATGCACTAAATGCAACAATCACAAAACCGGCAAAATGTGTGAGGTTAGGATTTCATTCGTACGCAAGATCACTTTAAAATAATAAGACAACTAATTTAAACATATTAAAGCGACTTGGTTTTCAAATTAAATGTAAACAGACTTGTGCTAGAGTAATTGTACATAAAATGGTAAATGAAACGCTATTTTAAGTATTGTAAAATTTAAAATGTTTTATAAATGTTCATTTTTAAACTAGATCACGTCATGTTTTATATGAAATACAAACTTTGCCATGATGGATATTTTGTTATAGGAACATGAACTCCTAGTTACCGAGATACAGGGTGTTTAAAAGTTTGAAATCAAAATTCAAAATTTGCCATAAATCTAAAACGTATTTAAATATTTTTATCTAATTTTGACATGAAACTGGTTTCGAAAAATGTATTATATCTTCAGTTGCGAAAAAAAAAAGAAATAAAAAAAAACCTTTTTTGGTTTTAAAATTATTATTATTGAAAGTTTATGTCAAAGAAGAGAAGATTGACTTATAAAAATAGAATTTGGTTAAACTTGCAAGTGAGTAATAATATTGTTTTGTACCTTATTTTCCATTCTAAATCAGCACAAAATAATTAAAACACAGGGACACGACAAAATAACCTACTCTTTAGAAAACTATTAAATTTTTGAGCCGTATACGAGGTGCGTCAAAAATATAAATTTTGCTCAAGAGTAAAATACCTTTATTTTAGACAAACCTCTTATAGTGATGATAAAATTTGATATCTGATGGTTGTATTTTAGATTTTATATCATGCCCAACTTTTTATAAACAATATTTTTTTTTAAATAATAATAAAAAAGTTTTCGATATGCCACCAACTGTCTACGTAAGTTGGCGGCATATGAAAAACTTTTTTGTTATTAATAATAGGTAAAATAAGTTGTGAATGGTCAACCTAAAATGCAACCTACTGAAATTTGATCAGTCGAATACGAAGTTTGTCAAAAATTAATATGTGATATTTGTATTTTAAGTTTCAGACCTTGCATAACTTTTTTAAACAATAACTTTTTTCCAAAACACTAACAATAAACAAGTTTCCCATATGATGCCGATTTAATTGGACATACTGTATGTATTCCGAGCATATTCGTTTATCTTTCTGAACCATACATTTCCACCAGAAAAAATATACTCAATGGCTGAAAAACCTTTATTTATGTACAAAAGTACTTCAAAATAAAAACTAAAGAAGCACAAGCATGTATAGGGTAGTACGGATTGCAAAATTCAGGATTCAAGATAGGGTTGCATATTTTTGGAATCTAGGACAGATCAGTAAAATCTGTAAAAACAAAGAAAAACACAATCATTTAATTTTATTAATTTTAAACAGAATGTAAAACATATTTCTAGTGACTAAAATAAAATAAACATTTTAAAAATCAAAAATATAAACTTAATTCCTATTAAGTTACACCTTATCTTACCTTTTACCATAATAGGTATATAGGTACCAACGATATTTATATAAAAAAAGATTTAGAAAAAATTTGACACACTGGATCTTGAAAACTATGCATTTTCCGGGCCCAGATTTATATAAAAAAATTCTTATACCTACATTAATATAAGTACTATTTTTTTTTCTTTATTAAAATGAGTCAAGCGTTATCGGTGATAAGCCATCATCAGGACACTAAAAGATTAACATTTTTAAGGAACCATAATTCATTAAAAACAAGCAAAATACAGTAGACCTATCAAAAAATTAAGAGCCACCTAGAAAAATAAAGTTCCCTGGTTTGTCGTGTCCGATAAGAATTTCTGAATTTTAATTTACTTCACACTTAATTACTAAGTGTGATGGCATCTTAAAATCCTATACTAATTTTATTTTTGTTGCAGCTTCCTGAACTGGAAATGGATAAAGAAAATGAAAAAAACAATGAGGTTAATTCAAGCTCCAATAAAGTATCAAATTCGCAAGATCATGCGTCTCTTCTCGAAGCTGCCAATCTTTTTGGTGGTAAGTACATTGTGTTTTTTTTTAATAAATGATAATCCTTATTTCCAATTTAATACTTACACCCGTATATGCATAGTCGATCGCCAGCGATTCGCCAGAGATTCATCTCTCGCAAGTTTCCATGTTCTTTTGTAGGGATTATCACCGGCATCTCTCGCATTTTATTCATGATTCATTTCTTAAAACTCAAAAAACAATGAATGAATATCAAATTTTTCCCTATAAAAGACCATGAAAACTTGCGTGAAATGACATGCCGGTGACAATCACCAACGAGTCGCCACCTTTTCGGGCTTTCGCCAGCGAATCGCTGGCGATACGCCGAAATGAATCTCTGGCGATCGACTATGCATACGGCTGTTAGATTTATCTTCATGGACATGATATTTTTGAACACTTATTTTTCGAAACTCAATTCTAAGGACTGAATCAGTTTTACTTTTAAAATATACGGAGTTGTCCGTTGCCCTCCCCCAATGACTCTTATGATCCTAATAAAAAAATTGTTCCTGTTGCTTTTAATTGGCTATAAAACACTTAACATTCGTGCCAAGTTTGATCTTTTGAAATAGCTCAATTCTGGAGAATAAAGAAAAAATAACATATTTTTATTTAACTTTTTTGACTTTTAGCGGTCAAACGTAGCAAGTTGGTATATATAGGTATTAAATCAACTTGTTTTCAGCCTAATCTGTGACGACTCCATGTACATGCAATTTCCGGATAGAAAAGTTGTATCTTTTTAAACAAACTATATTTATCTTTGACCATATTTAAGTTATAGATATAAAATCGACGCAAAAACAGCGATACAATAATTATTATTAATTATTATCGTTTTCAACTAATTATTGATCTTTAGATAATAAATAAAATATTCAATAATACCTTCAAAATATATTATTCATAATATTGAGGGTAGTTTTCTATGAATATTGTAAGAGTGTTAAATTATTTACTTAAATACCCGTGAATTGTTAACTGATCTTAATCAAGGATAGTTGAGAAAG
Organism: Psylliodes chrysocephalus; assembly: GCA_927349885.1. Taxonomy (NCBI): domain Eukaryota; kingdom Metazoa; phylum Arthropoda; class Insecta; order Coleoptera; family Chrysomelidae; genus Psylliodes; species Psylliodes chrysocephalus. Next base: position 2,747,679 of record OV651820.1, read on the forward strand.
CATAGTTTTGTATTAAAGCCGTATAATTTTTATATGATTAAACTAGCCTTTTTTACGTATCCTTAGCAAACAATAAATATCATTTTTTCCTGGTTTGCAAAACGCTTTGGAGGGATAAATATGCATTTAGGGTGGTCCGAATATTTTTATTTGCCCCAGTGACGTTCGTGCGAGAATGCTACAACTTTTTTTTAATTATGATGGGCCACCGAATTTTTCCTATCGAATTATTTAACAAAATAACTTCGGCAACTACCTCCTAAAAAATCTTTCGCACTTATTTACAAACACCCTGTATGAAATTAAAAAAATTGCAGCTTCTGAAAAACATTTGAAATATTGTTGAAAGAAATATGCAAAACATCCAGCTTGTTAGGTATCTATAAAGATAAGGAATTCTTACACAATTCCAATATTATTTTACTAAAATATTGACACTGAAAAGTTTTCCATCTTACGAACTTACTGTTACTTACTGTTAAAAATCAGCTAACATGTACGTTACGGATAACATAAACGTTCAATCATATGACCCATTGGGTGCTATGATTGAACGTTTACGTTATCCGTAACGTACATGTTAGGCCGAGTTTTAACAGCAAAGAGACAAATTCGTATGATGTAAAGCCTTTCATAACACATTACTGTTGTTTTCCGCCTGTTATGTTCTAATTTAACAGGTTTCCATCATACGAACTTGCCTCGTTACTTTTAAAATTCGGCCTAACATGTACGTTACGGATAACGTAAACGTTCAATCATAGGACCCAATGGGTGCTATGATTGAACGTTTACGTTATCCGTAACGTACATGTTAGGCCGAGTTTTAACAGTAATGAGGCAAGTTCGTATGATGGAAAACTTTTTCCAACACGTTACTGTTATTTTCTGCCTGTTATCTTCTAATTTAACAGTTTTCCATCATCCGAACTTGCCTCGTTACTTTTAAAATTCGGCCTAACATGTACGTTACGGATAACGTAAACGTTCAATCATAGGACCCATTGGGCAAGTTAGTATGATGGAAAACTGTTAAAATAGAACATAACAGGCGGAAAATAACAGTAACGTGTTGGAAACAGTTTTCCATCATGCGAACTTGTCTCGTTACTGTTAAAACTCGGCCTAACATGTACGTTACGGATAACGTAAACGTTCAATCATAGGACCCATTATTTGATTTAAATAATATCATTTTTTCAACTTTATAGGCCAGTAAGAAGAGGCGTACAAACAGAAAAATTTAATATTAAATCTAACATTTAATAAACTAAATAAATAAAGTAAATTACAGATGGATAACATTTCGTAATCTGGCTACTTTCTCCAAAACTTAAAACAACGTAAGTTCGTAAATTACGTCGAACATTGACCTTAACTATTTCGTGGTCCCTGCCCGACTGACCAGGTTCAGGTTCGGTTCTTCTTTCTTCTCACCGCTCGCCCTTGCGCTGTATACATTGTCGCTCACTACCTAAATTCCATAGGCGTCCCTACTGGGTCACATCACTACCCTCGTCGGCTTCACCTAAACAATCAAACATCAAATTTAAATAAACCAAATAGAAAACGAATAACATGTTACAAGGTGGCCCACAATTATTGTCCTACCGATAATTAGGGTATTTACCGCGGATAGCTCTAGTCGGAGGTGGTGTAATTCGATAAATTAAAAGTTCTTAAAAGGGGCGCCAGTATATTTTGCCACAAAGTACTACCTGCTGAAAACCAGCCATCCAAATTACCAAATTTGGTTAGTACACAAGATAAAGGTTAAATAAATACTACCAGGCAAAAACAGGCTGAAATAAAAATAAACAGCTTAGTTGGCTCTTTCTTTAATTTCAATATTTCAATGAATATCAACCTGACAATTATTTCCCCAATATGTACAACTGTTAGTTACAGATAACGAGCGACAAATATTTGATTTAGGATACCCAAAACACTTAACACTAAAATAATACTTATTTTATAACGACATATGAGCTCATGAAGTGTTAGATCATCTATAATTATAAATATACCCAAATACATGATGATATATACTAACTCTAACACTTTAACAAGCCCTGGTAAATGTGATCTCTGAATACATTCATAACAAACTTGGCACATTACTCTGATTTTCTCTGAGTAGAATATGTGCTGAAGGCACACTCACTGTTTACAGTGGGATTAACACTAAACTCCACCGATGGGCTAATCTCAGCCCTACTTATCAGCTGATGGGACGTGTGCTATTTCACACTCGATAAGTGAAGTGTACATTGATTACACAGTAATTACAGTGGTACAGGGACAAATACTACTTCAGAACTTTCTTAGTAACTCAGAAAACAACAGTTACCAGAGCGAGATTTGAGGCTCCACGCAAAAACGGGAGGGGAAGAAAAGACAATGCAAATTTTAAAAATAAATTAATCACTAGGTCATGGCAAAGTAACCGTAGAATTTAATCAATATAAATATCACCGAAATCGCAATTAAAACTAAAAATTGCTAAATATCATAATTCCGAAAGGAAAGCTAAGCTTCTACTTTATGCCGCCGTGATTTTGCGCATGCCCGGCACATTCAGTGTACTGTCTAAACTTTGGTTACAATGTAATGCTTTGTTGCCATATTTACTTTTTTTAGATTATTGTAGGACATTATATTATTATAAAATAAACAAATATAGTATGTTTAATAAACGAGCCTTTATATTATTACTTACTTTAACCTTCACCTGGCATGCTCATCCTGAGTAACATACCTGGACTCGTGGGGTACGTATGAACCCCAGTGATAAAAATTTTTGAAAAAATTGAAATATTGATTATATTGTCTCCAAAAAATTCAGAGATCCTCTTTAGATACCACTTTAAACTGTAAAATAGTCCGAGAAAAAAATAAAGATCAGCGTTCATAAAAAATCCGGAAAACTGGAAAACTTGAAAAAAATGCGTTTTTTACAAAAAAAAAATCATAACTTTTTTGTTTTTCGATAAAAAGGGATGAAATTTTAGCCGTGTCATTTTCTGTTACATTATTATAAAAGACTATTTTCATGGGTCTTTAAAAAAAGGTATTTATTTTGAGAGCGCTATCCCACTGGCCTAGGTATAAAAGTATATCCCTTGACTATGATAGATGTCGTTACGAGTTTCGATTTCGAAGATTTAGATATCGAAAATCGACGAGAAAGATCGTGGGGTATGTGTACGTACCCCCACAAGGCCAGGTGAAGGTTAAATATATTTATTGTGTCTCTTTCAAACAAAATGATTCAGAAAATAATTTTTTCAAGTACCACTCGCTCTTTTAAATTTTATCAATTAAATTTTGAGTTTTCGTGTACTAGTGGACTTTATTACCTTTGATTAAAAATTGTTATGGTTGTGAATATTTGTATCAAAATGTACAATCTTTTAGCTTACTGGCCGCGTGGAGATGCTGCGGCCAATTTGTTCGCCGTGGCAGCCGGCGGTTTCGGCCTCTCCGCCCATCCATCCATGACATTCGGAATGCTGCCCTCCGGTACGGGGGGCGGCCGATCTTCTGCCACCAGCTTGCCATCTTCCTACCAAACAACGACCAGCTCCTCCGGCACTGGATCTGTCTATACAAATTCGCTATCGGCGGCAGCAAGCCAGGCCGCTAGTTTAGGATTACCAGCTGCGAGTGAGTACAGTTTTATATTACTTTTTATATAATAATGTATGTACATTGTACACTAAAAAATTCTTCAGTTACTAAGTAATTTCATGGTATATGTTGCTTTTATTAAAGCAACAAAAAATGGCTGAAAAATACACAAGCTGTCATTAAAAAAAAATTCATTGATGCACGCCACTGTAAAATTGAATTAACCCCGTCAAAAATGTAGAGATTATTTTAAAATAAATATTAATGAGCAGATACTTTTTTTTATTAAATAACTTCTTTTCGGTAATGTTTGGGGAGTATATCCAAGCCATTTTTTTATCAATTAAATTTGATTAATTGTACAAAAAAAGAACCGGTACATATACATTATTATGATTAATTAACTCCGTTTCTAAAACAGATCAAACATTTTTACTACACTCAAGTATTGATATGAAAATTCCCAATTCAATAATTTCTAAATCTCCCCAAACTCTAAAGATTCTCAAAACCAGTTGTTTGTTTTAAATTAATAAAAGAAAATCTAAATTTTAAACTGTTTTCCTTTTTCACACTACAAAATAATGTTTATAAGAACTATCTTTTATTTCTTTAAACAAAATTAATTCAGAACTATTTAAAACTTTAGAACAGTGCTGCCGCAACCAAATATGTTGATGTACCAAACAAATTTGCTAAAATGTACGCAATTCTTTTTTTTTTTTCTTTGGTGTTCGGCTTCAACATCTAAGGTCATTAGCCTAATGTTCTATGTAGGTTATGGATTGTACTAGTAGTCTAGTACTCCATAGTGCAGGAGTATTAATACTCTAAAACTCCTACACCCCTACAGACAGGCCTTGTTACTGTTTCCTTGCGCCACTTTAGGAACAGCACTGTTAATTAGAACCCAACAGTGAATGGTCGAGTGGGGTGTACCCAATTCTGAATGTGTACAAAATTCATATATAAATAAATGCCTTTTGCTTTCAAAATCTAAATTCAATAAAACAAATATTACATTTTTTGTATAACATAATAAAATTGCTTTTAATAAAAACAATTTATACACTGTGTCCAATTAAATCGGAACTATATGGAAAACTTTTTTATTCTTAGTTTTACGATAAAAGTCTATAAAAAGTTCTGCATGGTCCACAACTTAAAATGCAATCATCAAATACTTTTTTTAGCGGTATACTAGCGTTTGCCAAAAAATATGAATATAAAGAGTAAAGTACCTTTATTTTTGACAAACCTCGTATACGACTAATAAAATGTAATATCTAATGGTTGTATTTGAGGTTTTAGACCATGTTCGACTTTTTATGAAGAATAACTTTTTTTCTATTAATAATAAAAAAGTTTCTGATATGCCATCAACTGTCTACGTAAGTGACCCCAAATAGCCAAAATATTTTGCCGATTTTTTTTTTTTTTTTTTTTTTTTTTTCATAAAGCAATAATATCATCTATACCTTTAATTTGCTCAATTTAAATATAAAATATAAATTTGAAATAAGGGTCTTGTTTGTTGTTTGTTAAATATTCACAGGAAATTCATTATTCCAAAATATACTCAATTTAAGATTATCCGTCCTAAAATGTGCTTGTGTACTATGAGCGAGAAAATGTACCAAATTGGGTACACTTGTACCTAAACGGCAACGCTGCTTTAGAACTTAAAGATGTATGAAATCCGTCCTGTACTACTTTCCTCTGGTAACGTATGCATCAGCTAAACTGGAGAGAATTAATTTTGGTGCTGCCATCTGCGTATGTCGGCTTCAACTTGCTGGTGTAAACCTGGTCAGGGGCGGGGTTATATGTTTAGTTTTCCTGAAAGCTAGTTTTAAAATAATTTAGATATTTATATAAAACACCCAATTATATTTAACAAATAATCAGATGAGCCACCCCGTATATTTCTTATCCCATAGTAATTGGAAAAATTTCCCGAAATACGTCGGATGATTTTCTTTGGGGGACATCTATTGACGTATATTTGAGGCTTGAACAAGCAATCCGCTATGAGGGGGCGCTTCAACCCCTCAAAATTGAATAGGGAAGAGGGGTTGAGTGATACTTCATTTGTAAGGTCTTGGAAGCCTCTTTACAACGTTGTATGAAAAAAATCACATTCTTAAAAAAAATTAATTGTTTTATCATGCCTACAATCCAAAAAATCAAAACATTTTCTTATCTTGCCTTCATTTTTTGTTCTTAGAAGGTGTTTATCACGTTTCTTCGATCATTTCATGTATTAAAAATCAATCTGTTGAGTTACTACTTTGCTGATTTGCTTACAATTTTAAAAATAAATCATGGTGTACACATTGCAAGAACGTGTTGAGCTGGTTAGCTTGTATTACCAAAATCAAAATGGTGCCAGAGCGGCTGCAAGGATATTTAACCGAAAAAACAAAATGTTCTTAAAAAAAATTCTTATCTCGCGTGGTATTTAAAAAGATTATTTAACAATATAAACAGAACTTTTATAAACAACATTTGCTTTGTTTCCATAAAATGAAGTCAATTCTGTATTTAAAATGCGTATTTAAATAACCAAAACGATTTTTGTCTCATTTTCGTCACTTTCTTGACAAATTTCACATTGACGTTTCGAATAAATCATTGATATGTTGTAACTCTGATAATAAATTGCATTTTTTAAATCCAATCGACATTAAGTGAAAACATGCAGTGTTTTCAGATACTGTTTGTGTTGATTGGCGTCTATTAAAATAAAATATGGTTGTCATTGGTTGATATAGTGTTAAATAATCAAGTAAAATCGAAATGGCAAGTCGATCGAAGCTTTCGTTCTAAAAATATCGTGTCGGCGTACATGTTAAATGAATGAAAGATATATAATGCTTGGCATTCTATTTTATAATCTTCACAGTTTAACAGATCCCCTTATCCCCATTTTTATTCTATTTTTTTTTTTCAAAATCGATAAGCTTTGTCACCTTGAGAGCTTGAATTTTGCTAAAAATTTCAAGAGGATATAATTTCAAATCTTTTCAGAATTAATATTTTAATGCGAGCCATTTCATTATTCAGTCATACTCTTAATCATCCAAGTCCCTCTCTGTCTTATTTGGCCTTTGAAGCTCAACTTGTCCGATTATCATACATAATTAAACCCCTTAAGACCAAGCATATGTGGCGACTATGGCGAAGGCGCTTTCGAGTACATTCCAGATATATCGTGATAACGTTTCTAGTTTTGGCGGGGAGCATTCTGAAATCCACCATAATTTTCAATGTGTATAAAAATATTGATGGAGGAACACGAAGTCAGTCAGTCGTATTCAAACAGTTGTGAAGATAAATAGTGAACAATTTAGAAACTTCGAAATATATACACATTAGAATAGTATTGTTTTAAAATAAATAAGTGTTCAAATAAATTATTAACAAATAAACTGTTGTTTAGAATAAACAAACGTCACAATATATGGCTCGATTTTTATCAAAAATTTCATGTTGATATCGCTTTTTATTTTTGCTTTATGATTAACTTCCCCATATTCATAGGCTTCGATCCCTTATAAATCCTGAAATTTTATAAAAATTTCCAGTCAATATCATTTTTACTTTCCTATCTGTATACAGATATAAGGAAAGTATAGGAATCATGATTTTTTTCGACCTCGAGTTTTCGACGGATTATTACGTTTTGAGGTCCCCTGAATCCGTTTTGACTATTTTCGCGATGATGTCTGTGTGTGTGTGTGTCTGTGTGTGTGTGTCTGTGTCGCATAACTCATGAACCGATACACAGAAAAACACCAAATTTTAAACTTACGCTTTGTTCCAGCGTCCAATGTGCTGATTAGATTTTGGACAGTGTCGAAACATCTGGGGGCGGGGGGGTACTTTATAGGTGGTCATTTTTATATTTTATGGAATATATGTGTTATTTACGTTTGGAGAAAAAAAATTCTTCAAATAAAAGTTACTTCTTATATTATCTAAATTTTTTGTTCTATACATAATTTCTCTAAAATGGACCGTATTCGAGATATTTGAGAAAATGTGTAAATTTCGAATTTGAAGAAAACTCAAAAACGGATAAAGAAAAAAACATTAAATTTTAAACTTAAGTTCTATTTCGGCCTGACGTGAAATGATTAGATTTTGGACAAAGTCGGAACATCTGGGGGGGTACTTTATGAGGGGCCGTTTTTATATTTTATGGAATATACCTGTTATTTATGTTTGGAGAAAAAAATTGTTCAAATAAAAGTTATTTCTAATATTATTATCTATAATTTTTGCTTTATGTCAAAATTTTCTAAAATTGTCCGTATTCGAGAAATTTGACAAAATGTGCAAAATTCTGATTTTTATGAAAATTGTTGAAATAAAAGTTGTTTGCGATATCGATCTCTATAATTTTTGTTTATACATGATTTTTCTAAAATGGACCGTAATGGAAAAATTGTGCTAAATTTAAATTTTTCAGTATTTTCATTTTCAATGAATATCTATAGAAAAATGTCTCTAGGTAGATGTATGTGGAAAATGTATAATTTATTTTATCCTCTAAACATTTATGGAGGTGCTGCAATAGGTTGTACAAAATAACCGGAAAAAGCCTGTAATAACTAGATAGGAAAGTCATGTGTTGGACACATCAGATTTTTTGTTTTTGACTTATCGTGCGGAAGAAACGTAAAATCTGACAGACGGATTTTTAAAAATTGTTTAAAATTTGATGAAAAGGATTTTATTACAAAAATTTTAAAATTTGGATAAATATTAAAAATGTATAGTTAACATTTAATACTCTTCACAGATTACTGTGTAAAGAGTATAATTTAAAACTAACTATAACTAACTGACCTTAATAATCAAAATTTAATTGGAATATCCTAATTACAATTAAATTTGAATTATGATAATAATTTAACACATACGTAGGGGGATTTAATAATTTGACTAATTTTGCTTTGAGAGTAAAAGTAATGATAATGATTATGACTTGTGTGGATTTGTTTTTTTTTTTCGCCAAAGTATTGTCAAAAAATAAAATAAATTTTGAAAGTACCTTGTGAGGCGTTCTAGTGCAGTGGTTTTAGTTCTGAAATTCGTTCAAACCCTCTGAATCCTATTTTTTTTTTCAAGTTTATGTTCCGATTTTATTTTATAAATTAATAAAAGTCGAGAATCAAATTTTTTAAATAATTATTTTATCTTAAAAACAGTGGGTCGTCGAAAAAATATACTGTACAACTTGAGTGAATTGTCAATATCTCACTCAAACGATCGAGCACTTATTCTCTATAATTTTTGTCTTATACAAAATTTTCCTAAAATGGTCAGTATTCAAAAAATTTGACAAAAAGGGCAAAATTGTAATTAAAAAAATTTTTTTTATGTATTTATTTTTATTTATTTATTATTTAGTTTTACGATACTCCCCATTTCCCCCTTCTTAAAATATACAAATCCAAAACCTTGAAATACGTCATTATTTACTAATGCAATTCCAATTTTTAAGTTCCTACCTTTAAAAAAAGCGATACTTACATACAAACTTTCCCCCTTACCCCAATGTCCCCCTTTCTTATATTCCCCCTATCTTTCATTTCTCCCCTTTTCCCCTTAAAATATGAAAATCCAAAATCCCTGAAACACCAATATTTATTTTCGATGAGTAATTCCAATTTTCAAGTTCTTACCTTTAAAAAAATCGATATTTCCATACAAACTTTTAACCCCCGTTTCCCCTCCCCCCTTAAATTGTGAAAATTAAAAAAAAACTCTGAAACACGTCATTATTTATTTATTTATACTTTGCAGCTTTCTTTTAAATTTCATGTTTCACTACCACTATGCAAAAATCATGTCTGTAAAAAATAAAAACAAATCTATCCCACGGGAACCATATATTTTTTTGGGTTAAAAAGTAGCATATTCCAGACTATAATCGTATCTTTGTGCCAAATTTCATCCAGTTCCGTTCAGCTGTTCTTGCATGATTGAGCAACAAACGTCCATCCATCCATCCATCCAAACTTTCGCATTTATATATTAGTAGGATTACATACATACCTACATTAAAACAAACATTTCTACATTATGAAATTTAATATTTATCTGTAACTCAAGCAAAATCAGCAATAATATCATATCTTCCATATTATTATGTAATATAATTTTTTTGGTTGAAGTGTTAAAAACTCGATATTGACACGTTTTTTGTATGTCAAACACTATAAAATGGATTTATTTGGTTTTATCTAATCGCTCCTCAAATGTGACTTCTTTTCTTTTTTAATAAAAAAACTTATGCAATTTAAAAGTCGGTCAGTGTATAAAAAAGACTCGCATAAAACTAATAATTGCATTTGTTAGAAATCAAATTATCTTTTTCCTATGTATATAGCTTTATAGCTAAATGCCGTTTTTTGTTTTTGTAGAATATGCATTTTAAATACGCAGGTGGTATGTATCGATAATAATTACGGTGATACATCATTTAATGCGGGGATCTAGCATATACCCGGACTGTTCATCTGGGTAAAGTATACGGCGATGTAATTCATTTATTGATCTACTTTTCTCCCTGCCAGTCCTAAACTCTCCATTCAATTCGACGAGTGTAAAGAATGTGTACCGCCGAAAATATATCGACTGTTTATCAAATTATTACAGAAACATTTTTTCGTGATTCGGTATACAGGTAGTTACGAGATACATTGAATTTGTAAGAACGTCAATCGCTTGTGCAGTGTTATAGGAATCAAGTTTTTTTTGTTTTGATACAGACAAAAGAAATGTAGATAACCTCACTTTTTGAAATAACTACCCACTTGTCACTTTTGATATTCATAATTAATTCATACCAATAATGGGGTAGGTATTTTTAATCCGTAAGACATTTATAATATTACTTTTTATTATATTATTTATGTATGATAAGTATGAATATATCGAAGCAACAAATTTAATTGGAATAATAAAAGTAGACATTAATGTCTGTTTAGTGTTGTTGCTGTATATTTAAAATTTGTTGATGTTTATCTAGATTTGTTACTAACATCAAATACTTTTCAATAAATGTATCTATTTATTACAAGCTAAAAAATAATGACATGTTAAAACAACAAAACAATTATTACCTAATATGTTTTTGTGGAACTTTGAACTATTAATAATAAATAGAAGAGATTGAAATAAAGTTAATAATACTATTATTAAAATATTTAAATTCGCTGTCATACTATAATGTAGTGTATTTTAATTGTAACAAGTACAAACAAGATTTTAAGGCGGCATTAACAAATGTATTAGCATATGAAAATATTTCAACATGCAAGACGGGCTTAATAGACAATAAATCTATGCAAATTTGCTTTTATAACATTCTACTGGCATTGAACTATTTCCTGAATATATTGAAAAATAAAAAAAAAATTGAAAAAATGGAAAAAGGACGAAATTGTGCAAATTTCACATGTTAAAAAGTTATCAAAAATCGTTATAAAACCCATATCAGAAAGTAGAATATATTCCCATTAGAAACTCCACACAAAAAATATTTTATTTACAAGTTCTTTATAGCAGATGTTTTTTTAATTTTAACCATATTACCACAACCAACATTACATCAAGCGTTCAAGTACTTTTAAATAAATGGTGAGACCTGACAAGTATTAAAAATTTAAAAAAACCGACTTCAAAAACGTGCAGATGCCCCATCACCACATCTTAACTAAATTTATATGGGACCACCCCTGAGGTATCCCCTTACTAACAAAAAAATAATCATATAAATCGGACAAGGTGGTAAAGCATTATCGCTAAACATTCATAAAAAATGAAGAGTTTGAGGACCCAATTATTAGAGTTAATCTTGTAGATTTCGGCTTTAATTAGTACCTACGTCTAAAAAAAAATCAGTAAATCTGGCACCGCTGGTAAGTCTCCCGCTGGCCGGCGCTCGGTTACATATTTTTATTTGGCAGTATTTTCACAAAATATTTACGTTACATTTATTTTGTTACATATCTTTGTTGGAATAGGCTGGTATCCAGAGTTGTACTCAGAATGTATTTTATAAATTTTTATTCAATTTATTTATTTTAACATTATGTATGCGATGTATTTATTTTCTTAAAAATTATCAACCTATACAGTTTTTTTGTTGTTTAGATACATTATGTTATACCTAACAAAACCTATATCTAATAATAATAGAGCCCTAGAAATATATATTATTATATTTCGACAGAGAGGATCCAAATTGCAAAAATATAGTGCAGAAAAGCTACCCCAAAGAAAAAACCTTTGTCCCACAAATTCTAAAAAACAAACCCTTTTTTGTATTTTTTTACATTTTTTGAGAGTACATACCTGTTTATTGTAAGTTGCAAAGGTAAAAGCAAACCGTTATTAATAGAACTTAACACATTGCGTGCCACGTCTCTCATATATGAGAGACACAAACATTTCGCCGGGGGTTTCGTCTCTCATTTATGAGAGACACGCATCTCTCACTTTCTGGCGATGTATATCGAATGTGATACCCGCTACCGTTTATTTCAAATGGAGAATCCCAAGCTTGGCCTCTGGGGAAAGTAATATTGGTCTAGGTTTGAGCAAATTTGGAAAAATAAATTAACCACGACAAATGTTTGAAAAATATCTATTTTGCGTAATAAAAACAAAATTTATTCTGAAATAGCCTATTCGTAATAATGGAACAAAATTTATTCTGAAATTGCTTATCCTAAAAATAAAGTGAAAACATCTTTTAACTGCAAAAAGAAAAAAAACTGAAAAAATATTTATTTTGCGTAATAAAACAAAATTTATTCTGAAATAGCCTATTCCTAATAATGAAACAAAATTTATTCTGCGATTGCTTATTCTAATAACAAAACGAAAACGTCTTTCGTCTGCAAAAAGAAAAAAGAGAAACCTCTAAAAAACTTACGTCGATCATATTTGAGAGACATGGCCCCCAGCTTAAATATTACAACTTTTTTTGCTTCAGGGCAACGTCGCTCATATATAAGAGACACAGAAAAAGTGACAAAAAAAATAGTTAAAAACTACAAAAAAAAAAACAGAATTACTAAAAAAACCTTTATTTTGAGTAAAAATATTGCAAAAATGTAGTTTGACCCCTGGGACTATTTTCCCGATAACAGCGTGACACGCAATGTGTTAAAAGCATTTAAATGGTAGTGTATTCTAAATAATAATTTAATATAAATAAGAGTTCTTTGGTTGAATCGGTCATAAACACGTTTTTATTTAAGCTCTTCATATATTTCGGACAGTACAATTTTTCAGTCAATATTAATTTGATCCTCATTCAAAAAAATATTTTACTTTTCATAAAACGAATTTATAACGTCTATTCCTTCTTTTTTAGCAAATCTTTATTTTAAAAAAATGCTCATAAATTGTTAAATCTTGAGGAGGGAGACATGGAAGAATTTTTGGAATGTGTAGTGAAATGCTGAATTCATCGCTCCAAAATTTGTAGAAATGTTTGGGAGCTTACGGGGCAAAATGAAGTGTTTCCAGTGGCGGGTAATTTTAATGTTTTACAGGTATACGACAAATACGCATTTTAATTTAATACAAAAATTAATTTCAAATTTTTCAATTGAAGTGAGTCCATTTCCATAACACCTCCGAGTTATTACAATAGCCGGTTACAATTTTTTGGTCCTTCTTTAAACATGTTTTTATTTATAGAAATATCAAGGTTTTTGTTAAAACATATCTCGGCAAACGTTCGTTTGAGATAGGAATATGCTGTTTGCGGCGTTAAATTTTTCGCTATAATGGTAGTGGAAAAGGTATTATAAAAAATGCATCTTGTAAATTGAAATCTTCAAAGAGGGGACTATTGGACACATTTCACTGTTGATAAAAAAAAATTCATCTCGAAAATTGAAGGTCGAAAAAAGTGATTAAACTAACTGAGGTATTATGGTGTTTTAAATAGGATTTTGTTTCTCGAACATAGCAAAATTTTTACATCTTGTTTTAGTATCCTTGATAATTTCTCAGACCCTTGCATGTTTCTTCAATTCTTTATAGTTTTCTCTCTGTGTTTATGCAATTTTGGATTTAACATTTTAATATTTAGGGTCCAAAACTAATGGCTCTGCTTGACTTCCTGCAAAATGGGTTAAATTAGGGACGCGGTTACCTGAAAATGGTGACTCAGACGTCAATTCACTCACCGCTATATTTTTACGGTAACTATTAAATCGAATGTCAATCTGTCACAAAAATGACTTATTTCTCTGCCGTGATCCAAATGTAACCAAAAAATTAGTTTTTTTTTTTTTCAGGAACCGCTGTCAAAAAATTCTGAACCATACCCTTAGATAAACAATATAATAGTAAACGAAAAAATTTCTTCAATTAATTATTGAGGACGCATGAGAGGAATTAAAAAATTATCAAGCTATGATCCAGGGGTAAACATGTCTAAAAAATGTGATCTGAATAGATTTTGATCATAGTCGGAACATTTGGGGGGGGGGGGGTACTTTATAGTGGGTCGTTTTTCTACTTTATGGAATATATTGTTTAAATTAAAGTTGCTTGTGATATTCTCTATAATTTTTGTCCTATACATAAAAAGGTACATATTCGATAAGTTTAACAATAGGTGCAAAATTCGAATTTTAAAGAAAATTGTTCAAACAAACGTTGCTTGTGATGTAATTTTGTTCTATACATGATTTCCCTAAAATGTTGTGAATTAGGGAGAATATTATTATTGTTATTATTATTTATTTTTCTTCCTTTTCTCGATGATGATAGCCAAGACTCCTTTCGAAGTATTTCACTGTTTTGGAATTTAACTTTAATTCGCATAAACCTAATCTTAAACTAATAATATGCTTTTGATGGGCAAGTCATCTGTAATCATTCATAATTCCACCATATTCCTCTTATAAGAGTAGTTGTTTTTCGGAGAGAAGCTCTTTATTTATATCATAAAATATGAGGCCCCTTTTAACCGATCAATTAAATTGTGCAATAATTTAATTACGCATATATTATTGAAAGTGCCCTTACACCCAAACGGTATCGCTGAATCTATATTTTGGTATTTTATTTTTAAAATCGTTTCATTAGCCTATTCCCAAGAAAAAGAAAATCATGAATATTTAATTTATCCTTTGGTCATGAAAATACAATACAATCACATTTTCTGTTTTCTCATTCTTATTTCATAATACCGACTTACCTTTACACTCCTTTTTACGCGTCCCCAGAATGTGCAAAATATGTTTCATTTAGACAATAAGCATTCACATCCCACGAATAAAGACAATCTTATTTAACATAACATTTGTTTAGGTTGGTGATAAACATGGATATAAACTAGCGCATTTTATATGTTCAATTTAGCCATGTTATTATCAGATAAATTTATGAGCTTTCAATTTATTCATGAATGATTTTATGAATTAATTCATTAAATAATTTAATAAGAAAAGTAAGATTTAACTTGAAAATAAAAAAAAATGTTTTCCTAATAATATTAAGTACGGTAAATAGTGGTGATTTATAAAGTTTGTAGGCAAAATTTCAAAATTCTGAATAACAGTTATAAAAAATAATTATTCAACTAATTAAAAAAAGTTATTGATATTTATTTGACATTTTTATTTGCCTTGAAAATCGACAGTCTTGGATGTGTATCTAATATAAAAGGAAAATCGAACCCCTTGATTAAAGAATAAACATTAATTATTTAAAAAATATTAATTACTTTAATAATATCGCTTGTTAAAGAAATCAATAAATTCAATTTAAAATTGTAATCATATTTAATTTATAAGTTTCACGATGCATTAATAATAATAATCTAGAATTAATTTCTTATAAAAAAAGTAGGTTACATATTCAATAAGAAATTCTGAATAAGAGTCACCTTTCTCTTCAGTGTTACTTTAATTTTTTATTTTATTTGAAATGGTCTTCTATATGTATTTGTTGACGAAAAAGTGATTGCCCTACATTTAGTTTTATAATAATTATGGAATTAAAGAAAATACATATAGGTATTAAAAGAACTGTAAAAATAGTAAAATAAAAAAAAGAGAAATAACCGCAGTATAAGTATACAATATTATTAATTATACCAGATGAATTAAAAGAATGAAACAAAATAATACGGTATCTAAATGTGAATAAAAACAACATAATAATATCTTTTTGCCAGACTATCGTAAGTGCCCATGTAAGTGCCATTTGTACAAATGTCACTTACGTTAGTCTGGCAAAAAAGTATCGATAATAAAGTGACCCTGCCATAATTTCTAAATTAAATAATACAAAACATAGTTATAATATTTAACTTAAACTTTATAACAAAATAAGCATACAATAATACGAAATTCAGCTGAAAATTAATTGACTTAGTTCTTAGTTTTAGTTTTTAATTAGATGTATTTATTAACCTTTTCTATTTGTATGTTTTTAACATTTTTATTTCTTCGAAACAAGTGTTATATATTTTTTAACTTCACATACCTATTTATATGTATTTATTTACTGTAAAACAAGTATTAGAAATTAAAAATTTAAAAAAACCGACTTCAAAAACGTGCAGATGCCATCACCACATCTTAACCAAATTTATATGGGACCACCCCTGAGGTACCCCCTTACTAACAAAAAAAGAATCATATGAATCGGATAAGGTGGTAAAGCATTATCGCTAAACATACATAAAAAATGAAGACTTTGAGGATTTTCTCATGGACCCAATTATTAGATTTTGACTAAATTTATATGGGACCACCCCTGAAGTACCCCCTTTCTAACAAAAAAAGAATCATTGAAATCGGACACCGTGTTAAAGAATAATCGCTGAACATACATAAAAAAAAAAAAAATATCGCGATGAATTGATAACCTCCTTTTTTGAAGTCGGTTTAAACATAAATAAAGTCTATTATTATTATATCAAACCATTGTTATTCTTAAATATTATCCTTCAAATGACTGTCAAATTTGGAACGAGTATTTTTACAAAAATGAATAAAATCGAATATTGTGAACTGACTAGTTAATTACCTGTTTTTGAAAAGAAAACGATGAGATCAATACCGAATTAAACGAAAAAAAAAAAAGACATTTGACATGCACAATTGAAATTTGAAGCAATCAGTGGCCCACATTAGGCAGTAACTAAAAACAAATGAAGACACAAGTGGATGAAGGGCCTATGTAACATTTTTTTAAATGATGTTTTTCTATGAATTAAAGGGGGGGGGGGGGGCTTATGTACCTAAAATTCGTTTAAAATGTCTTCCGTGATAATATATCATCAAATATAGAATTTTCCAGTGGATAAAGGACCCATGTACTAGGAAATAACTGCCAAACAATAAACTTTAACACGAAATGTCTCGTAAAAATTATTTTGCTACATAGGCCCTTCATCCACTTGTGTCTTCAAATATACTTTGTCTTGGAAGTCAGTTGGGGGTAAAATTGGAAGTTGCAATTGTTCTGATGCCATCGTATTACATCAAATAAAAGCATTTTGAAGCATGTTCTGAAAAATATATAATACATTCGTTTATTTTACTTTTTCTTTGATAGTAACGCTTAAAAATTGCTGTTTTTTCCACTTATATTCCAAAAATAACTACAGAAAAATTTTACTGAATCAAAAATATTACGAGTGCTGTCCTTTGGATAGTTTTTTTTTTGTTTATACAAAGAAAGAGAGTTCTGCTATAGCGATATTTTGTATCGGCGCTTCTAGCTTGTACTTAGGAAATGTACTTCCGGTAATAGATGTTCCAAATTATATAAATAAGATATTTAACCAAAATTTTATACAATTATTCCTAAAATCTTTCTTACAACGGAAACCGAATAAAATATAGTGGTATGATATTTTTACAATAATTTTTGGGCAGCTCAACCACAAAACAAGGACAGTTTATTTACTAAAATAAATATAATCAGGTTTTTAGATAACAAATAATTATTTACAGCATAAATTGGTACGTTCTTGCGAATGTTGCGATTTTATAAATTTGCTGTTTTCTTTTTACTTTTTTTTTAGAAATAAAGATTATATTTTTTGAGAAAAGTATAAATTTTATTTTCTCATTTTTTTGTTTACAGGCGCAGCATGGTGGTCAATGGCTTCACAACTGGCAGCTCAAGATTACCTCGCTAGACTTCAAGCGTCTGGCTTAACTTTTCCAGGCTTAGGAGGCGATTTACAATATCCAGGATTGGGGTTACAGTCTGTTGCTAGTCAACATAAAAGTTCAAAGAATCATTACAAAAGCAGTCATTCCTTGCCATCATCAACTTCTGTGTCTAGGTAACTAATTAATAAAGTTTATAGTTAAATTTAAGATAGTTACCCATACAATTATTATTCAAAAGTTAAACGAATTTATTAAAATATGAATTTATAATATACCGAGTGCTAGCTAATATTTGATTTTTAAAAAATGTATATCGGTTGAAAAACTCTTACAGGTTGAACTCAAATTAACTCTTTGTTATACAATGCAGAAATTTATTTTGTCCTGTTAATATAATTGTTCAACTTTATTTCAGCTATACATATATCATACTTGTTAGACTTTAATGGTCAAAATTGTAAAAAAATAGACTGAACATAGGAATTATTTCATTAGGCCTTAAATCTATGAAATTCCTGGTGTGTGTGTGTGTATATATACTTATTTATAAATGTCCAACATAAGGTATTAAATGAGACTTAGCAACTTCTTTAATACATAGTGTTTGAGCCTCAGCATAATAGAAACATGCTATGTCCATCTATCTAAGCAACATCAAATCATAATCTTTATTCTCAACTTTTGATCAGTAATACTAGTAGATATTGTATAATGATTAAAAATTATACATTTGTGTAGATCTCAAAATCACTCGAAGCCTTCCTCCTCGTCCAAATTGGATCCCAGCTGCATGACTGAACCCATGAGCACTTCGTCTTTGGCAACGTCGCATTCTTCCACAAGTTCTTACTCGCATCCTGCCAAATATTCACCCAGTTTGTCGATCCATCCTGCTTACAAATCTCCCGATAAGCATCAAAGAATAAAATCAAGCTCGAACGATTTGAATTGCTACAATAAAAGCTCGAAGAGCGTTAATTCGGTATCTGGCAGCGACAGTCCAAATTTGAAGGAAACTCCTACTTCGTCACCAAATATTTTCACTAGTTCCTACGGTTTGGTTAGTAGTACTCCGGACAAGGGAGATGGTGCTAATCATAGTGGAGGCAGCAATTGTCTATCTTCCAGTATATTAAGGTAAATATAAAACTTGACATTACTAATAAAATGCAGTAAGACTTTTCTTCAAACATATACTTCTTATGTAGCATCATTATCTACAATCAGTAAAATGGAATACAGTATTTCCTTTATTTAAACTACAGAGCCTTCAACTATATCTGTATCTACAAATTTAAGTTTTTGAATACTTACATATTTGTGAAGGAAACTAAAACGATGTGCATTGGCAACACAATTGAAAAAGTTTTATCCATGTTTATAGGTTAGTGATATTCAAAAATATGTTACACTTCTAACACCTTTCGCAAATAATAATAACTGGTATATTTAAATGCGAAATGTTTAAAGTTACATATTTTTCCTCTGGATAATAGAATTTTCGTAGACACTATTACTGTGAACGTTATTTACGAATGCATTTTGGTCGTTCGCGTCATATGATTATTTTTAGTTTTTGCACAGGGCAGGAATGACAGAAAAATGCAGTACATAAAACTTTTAGCTATCGAGAAAAAAACAATCTTTTTTTATTAATACATAATTTTCAATAAAATCCGTATCACATGTGACTAAATCGGTGTCTTCAGTTGGCTAAAAGAAACCCTAAAGCAATGTCACTGACATATTTTACAAATATTTAAATTAAAACGAAAAATATTTCAAACTCAAATGGCATCAAGACGTAAACTAAAAATATAAATAAAGCCAATAGCACATAAATTAAAAGCGACTGTTTCCCTTTAGAAAACAACTACTCCTTTGGCTAATACCGCAACAGGTATTGAATTATATCCAAAGGAAAGGCGGACAGAGATAGAAAATTAAATATTTAAAATGTATAAACATAAATAACATTATAGTGAAATGACGTCACACATTTACTACCTAATGATGACTTAAGGTTCCATGCCAATTAATAATTCTTGTTTTACCATTGATGTCTTTAATTGTTTGGGGAAAATGCCCGATCTTAAGGAATTATTAATTATATGTGTCAAAGTATCTTTTATTACAAATAGACTACGTTTCATTATATTTGCTGGGATTCCATCATCCCCACTATAGAGTTTATTTTGTATTTTGGTTGAAAGTTTCATTATCAAGAAACATAAGTTTGAGACTTGATATCCTCTATCTGGAAAATACCGCGTCAATGGTGGTCCCATATTTTGTTGTGGATTCTTGTGGATCATTATTCATTTTCAAATTCAATTTTTCCCAAATTGTGTCTAAAAGAGACAATCAGTTAGCAGCTAGTCTACACGCATACGTCTAGTCGCACGCACACAAACACCGTGCCGAAGTCTGCCGAACTGAAACGACGTTAGACGATGCACGGCTTTCAACGCCGCACCGCTGTGCAGGTCGGAGTGGGGGGTGTTAGGTTTATTTTCGTTACGGAATTTCTGTTTCGAGTTTTAGATTTTTCGATTTTTTGATTTTTCGATTTTCTTTTATTGAATAAATGAGAAGTTAATATTGTTTAACCCTGCACCGCTGTGCCGGTCGGAGTGGGGGGTGTTAGGTTTTTTTCGTTACGGTCGTTACGGAATTTCTTGATTCGGTCACCGCACTCAAAGTCCGCGATAAAAGCTATGCAATAGCTTAAAAAAGAAATTCATCCATTTTTAAAACATACCCCTCTATAAAACGAATGTCGAGCATAGCAAATCGCTGGCATGTTGCTAAACCCTATACGTTTTTTAGAAAACGATACCTGAGGATAGGGCCCCAGAAACTGGTTAAATTTACTGTTATTGTTACACCCCGTATAATTGGGCATGTTTAAGATATCACATATGACTCTCAAACAGTGAAAACCTGTAATTATTTTAGTCCATATTTCTTTTTATTTACTCAGGTAAAAAGAGCACTAACATGTTTTAAAATTTTGTTATATTTTTATTTATTAATAGAAAAAGTTACATTAAAAATATTATTTTATAGTGCTGCTCTAGAAGGTAGCAGGTAAGATAACCAAAATATAAATAAATAGTTACTCCATTCAGTTTATAATTTTTATTTAATTTTTTAGAATGATTGTTAGAGTATTTTTTATATACATTTATTATTGGTACCTTAGAGAAAGATTTGACATTAATAAAAAGGCAAGATAATGTAGAAAAAACAAAAATACAGATGCATAATTTAAATCTGATTGATCACTTAAAATTAATCCATATTAGTTGTTGTGGGTGGATGCCATTTGTTTAATAGTGTTTTGAAATAGTTTTCAATTGAGGCAATAAAGTTAGGAATAATCAAGTCTATCTTTGATATTTACAATTTAAAGTTATTTATGTGTACTCTATTTGATTTTAATTACTTAATTGCCCTTATTTTGTCTTTTATTAATGTTACAAACTATGTATTTTTATTTTATGACGTTTTCCTATAGAATTATATCGTTGCCTTCTCTTGAGTTCCATGTATTATAATTTTTGACAAAATGAGTTAAAAAACTGATTCTAAATCTATTGTGGACGCTATATCAAATAATTTTAATACCACAGGCATAAGAAGAAATTGTTTGTCAAATTATTTATAAATTTTTAATAGCATTAAGATGTGTTCTAATAGCACACAGTTTTCTTCGTCTCCCTCTAAACGTTACATTTACTCATACTTGATATTGGAATGAAGGTAGCGATATAGTAGTTTATTTTACACTGCATTATTTTTCTTTGCTACATATATTTGCATTTCTATTAACTAGTTATTTATTTTTTATTTCTATTGTATAAAAGAAGTTGCATGTATATATTTTTACAGTGATCCTAATTCTATTTTGGGTGGTGTTAGGTTGCCACCTGACACAGAGATTATCAAGTACACTTCGTCCATTGTGGGTCCTAAAATACCTGGTACAACGAATCGCGGAAGGAAGAAGACCATTAGTCTAGACCCGCCGTCTGTAAGTTTGCATCCTTCGCAGATAAACGCTGGTTCCCTAATTGAACATACAAACAAAAGGCCTAAGTTAAGTGTAAGTATATATATATATAAAAATTCACAAAAAAGTTATCTAGAGTCTAGACTCTTCATGGACTGCTTGATGTAATGAGGCGTTTTTATCCTTGGGATCTAAAAATGTACATTACAATCTCCTGTTAAAAGTAATTTGTAGTTAGAATTTTTCTTTAATTTATATGCTATTTGGAGAATGTTTTGACATTAATAATAATAATATTTATTTGGCTTTGAGACATACATATTTACAATATTTTAAAAAGGTTAAAACATGTATAAACATATAAGACCTATTAGCCTTGTCAATACATACAATTTTAAAAAGTAGAGGACATGTTACAATTGAGTTTAAAATGAAGTACAAATTAAAAACAGTATACAACAGGGCAAAAACATTAGACAATAAAAAGATACCATTACGGATCCACCCAGTATCATTCATAAATTCTGCATAATATGTTTTTTTGACGAAAGATATGCATATAGCTTATTTTTGAATACATTAAAGATTTTTTCATTACCATTGACTTGAGTATATCTATTAAAACATGCAGATTTCGAAATTCTGTCCAACTGAGAGTCTAGAGAAAGACTACTGTAAATATTTGTGATTACATGAGTTATAATTGTGTGAGTGTCTATAATCTGATAGTTGGGATTCCTGTTTTTTTATATTAAGTATTAGTAAGTATATATACAAAGATGGAAGTGTTAGAATTTTAAAGTCATGAAAAAGTTGTTTGCAGCTAGTTGTTCTTGAAGCCCCAGCCATGCATCTTATAACTCTTTTTTGTACACAGAAGGCTCGCTCCAGATGAGCTGAGCAGCCCCAAAAAATTATACCCTATAATTGATTCAACCAAACCAAATGTTAATTTTAAAACATCGGAAGTTAGTGTTTTTTAACTCCCTCAATAAAAAACGTACACTATTTAGTTTATTTGGACAATATTTGTAAAAAGTGGATCAACTAAAGTTGAATTAATACTGGTGACCCATGTTGGTTTTGTAACAATATTGTACAGGCCAAATTCCCTAAAAATATTCATAAGTAATTTTGTTTCATTACTATTAATAAATAAGTCTACATTCATATCACCGCACACATCATAATATCTAGAGGGGTTATAGTAAAAACACAGAAAAGGTCATATAACCTATCAGTAAACAATTTGAAATCCGATTTGGGTGGTCTATAGAGGGATATGACAAAAATGTCCTTATTTTTAAAGATAAATTTACACAAACATTTATTTCGATAACTTTCTCAATAGTAAAATTTCAGTATACAGGTTCTATTAATATATTACTTTTTGCATAAATAGAGACTCCACCCCTTTGGTATTACGTACTACAATACTTAGTTTATCAAAGAATAATCACAAAGCTCTAACATATCAATTCCATTAGCGTTTAGCCAATGTTCTGAAAAACAACATATATCTACTTTATTCTTTTTTAAAATTTGTTCTAGCTCACTAATTTTCTTCTGTATACCTTGTATATTGAAATGCAGTAGTATGAAGTTGATGATATTTTTCATTAAGTCTTGATTTCTTCAGTCTTGGTGTTTTTGTTGTCATATTCTCCTGTTTGGATTATGTTGTGACTGGCATTTGATTGGCATCCGGAAAATTTTCATCTAGTAGGTTTGCTTCCTGGTTGTTCTTATATCTGTTTTCTTCTTTTCTAAAGTTATAACAGTAGACTGCTACCCCATGTGGCCAGAAACTTCCAGTGTATGCCTGGTCCATAAGATCATATTGCATGCTGATCTTAAAACATTTGTTATTAGCAGTTTTTTTGTATGTTGATAATTCCTTCATAGATAACAGATCTTTTCTGTCACACTTTTTTTCTAGATGTGTTATGACCATATTTTCTGTGACGTGATCTTTAACCTTGCTAATAAAAAGCCACAATTGTTTTTTTTTTTAGCTCTTCCTACAAAACTGTTTAGTTTTTCCGCATTATTTACTTGTGCTACACACCAATGTGGCATCTAGGTTGTCTTCTTTTTCTATATTTTACTGTTTCGG
Source organism: Psylliodes chrysocephalus (assembly GCA_927349885.1). NCBI lineage: Eukaryota > Metazoa > Arthropoda > Insecta > Coleoptera > Chrysomelidae > Psylliodes > Psylliodes chrysocephalus. Next base: position 2,771,614 of record OV651820.1, read on the forward strand.
ATGGTATTTCTTGATTTTTAAAATGTTGTGTATTTGTTGCATCAGGATTTGTATCATCCGTACTATTTATTAACTCTGTCATAATAGCTAATTGTCCTTTTTCTAAGTTTTCATAAGTTTCCTTAGTTACTATTTTCATGGCTTCAGCATTATCGATTTTCTGTTTATTTACTTGATTACTAATATTTTGTATCTTATTTCTTTGTAGAATTTGGGAACTAGGGATTCCCTTTTTTTGGTAATTAAGTTTATCTATAGTTGACCTAGAAACAGGTACTTCGTTATCGGCACTAAACAAGTTTTTTTGTTTCTTATCTTTGTTTTCTATTTCATCGGCTTTAGATTTCAACTCATAAAATTTTAATTGTAGATCCCAAGTATTTAATTTTTTCGATTTTAATTTCATTTTCCAGAGATACAATTTTGTCATTCATTAATTAGTTAGTAGTTTTTTGTTCTACTACTAATAATTTTAAATTATTGTAGGCCTCAATGCGAAAATTGTCACTTTTGGTTTCCACTTCACAGTCTAGCTTTTTAACGTTTTTCGGTTTACAGCATCTAACAACAGGATTCACTCTTTGTGCACACGATTGATGGTATTTTAAATCACAAATTTAACATTTTACGCTGTCGTTTACCGATTTTTTACAGTAATTACACTCGACTACACCTTGCGCGTATCCATAAAATGATTGATATCGTAGTAAAAAGTGAAACTGTATATTTATATTATTATAATATTTAATTCCTTATAAAAATAAATGAAAAACTAAATAATAGTTCTGATATTCCTTAAATTTCTAGGATCAAGACATTACACCTCCGACAACTCCATTAAGTGATAAAGTGGAGGTCATAAAACTTCCTACAACCAATGGTAACTTATCATCAGAAATTACTTCTAACTATGATTGTTCAGAATCTGCAGGCGAGGCCCCCTTAAACCTCTCTTTGAAGCCAAATTCTGAAGTATCTAGTGCTAATTCATCTTTGGCTTCATTGAGTAATATATCCACAAGTATTGGATCTGATAGGATTTGTAAGTATCATAAATTTTTTTTTATAATTAGTACAAAATAAAAAAAAAAATCTTATAGCTAGAAGAAAACCTGGACCCAAACCTCGACGTTGTATTCCCTCTGGCACACAAGTTACTTCGTCAGTGTCAAGTGTTTCATTGTCTCATCTCTTCGCTCAAGCTGATTCTCCTAGACCGCCAAGTAGAAATGAGGGTTCTGACGGCGGAAGTTCTACCTCTTCAACGTGCACTACATCCACTCCACATTTGTCTGGAACACCAATATCTCCAGTTTTAGGTTATAATCAAAAGGAGGGAAGGCCTAGAAATTTAGGACGAGGAGTCAGTAAACCAAAAAAGAATACTGTAGCTTCATTGTTAGCCCAAAGTCGAGCTTTAGGTAATTATAATTCATTTTTTGAGATAAATTACTCGCTAAAATTAAATTCTGAGTAATATATAATTTTTAGGTATCAAGCCTATTCCCATGTTGGATCCAAACACTTCTATAAACCAACAGATGTCATTACTCAAGTCGAATATAATGGCTGCACAACAATATTTACAAGAAACGGGTGGTGATGAGAAAGCTTTAAATAAATATTTTCAGGAGAAAATGAAAGGTACACTTAGCGATTCTAGTACAGTAGATGCCACTTCGGATTCTGACAATTTGACAGATTCTAATCATACCGATTCGGAAATGGAAACTGAAGTTGTAACGAAAAAGCAGAAGCAGTACGATGAAAGGTTGCTGCGAATTCCTTTAGACAGAGGTATGGATTTAGGAATATTTTTTAGTCCTTAAAATTACATAAATCAAGTTTTATTTGAATATACTGTAGTATACAGTAGTTTTTATCTTTTTAATAAATTGTAAATTTTAAATAGTCCTAAATTTGGAACAGATCTAATTTTTACTTCCTCCTTGTGATTACAATGTTTTCAAATGAAAATATGCTGAAAAGTAGATAAAATCTATTTGATATGACATTTTATATTTTGAATATATAATAATCATTTTAAATTATTATTACTATTAAATGATTTTTTTTTGTCTGCTTAGAAATACGTACATTTTCTAGTAACATATTTGTATTTTAGGATGGAAACGGGAAACAATTATTCGAGGTTTAACAAAAAACGGCGGTTTAAAAGGAGATGTAACTTATTTGGCACCAGATTCATCGAATAAATTCAAGCAAATGTCGGATGTAACACAGGTTTGTAAACCACAAAATCAACTGGCTAGAAATTACTAAAATTTTATTTTTTTAGTATTTAGAATACCAGAAAAATGCTGATCTCAGTAAAGAAAATTTCACGTTCAGCTGCCGAGTAATTTTAGGAGAATATTTGCAACCAGTTCCTGCGGAAATTCAAATGGACGGTAGCGAATTCATATATTTGACCGAAGAAGACGTGAATAGAAGGTTAATGAAAGATTTGTGAACGCATTCAAATATTTACATTTAATAGTGTTTGTGATCTTTTTAGGATCGAAGAATTTAAATATTCGATGAGAACAAATATTCCAGTTGAACAAAGAATCGAAATGGCCAGAAAACAACAGGCCGCCAGAGCGGCAGCGAGACAAGACAGAGAACAAATTAAATTAACAAAAGAAACTGAAAGAAATGAGCGTCATGAACAAATGAAAAGAGAAAAAGAGGTACGATCTCAAGAACTTATGGAGGTTAGTAATTATATTGTTTTAGAAAATAAGAAATTACAATAATTATTAGAATTAGAACTGACACTACTTAATAGTGTAACTCTTCTATATAAATCTTGCCTGGGACTTCAAATCAGGCGATCTTGGTGATGTGTCTATTCTTTTTCATGGAAATCTATGGTGGACATCAGCTACAGGTTATACCCTTTGTCAATAATGTGGGACTTTATTATGAGCAAAACATTTGATCCAGTAAATTTTGAATGCCTACTAGAATTGTTACAGCATTATAATGTTTACAAATGATTGTGATTAAATCTAATAAATAGACGACAGAATTGTTAAAATGTAAAACTAATATTTTCATTTCATCGCAAATAAGCATTAACTGACGTTTCCCTCAAGGCTCCGTTCTTGCACCTATCCTTTTTCTACGTCTATAGAATAGCCATAAGCCCGCTATATTTTTTGCTATTTTATTATTACATTTTTAATTTAATTGTTTCTAGCGTTACCGATTTTTGCGAACCGATGCAACAACTTGACATTGCCTCAAGCATTTGAATCTAAATATTTTCAAAATGCGTACATCGAAAAGTTTTTGTGCACAAAAATAGGTCTTTTCCTTTGCATCGAAAGTGTAGCACTGATCTACACCACTTCTGAAAATATCGTTCCATTTATACAAATTGTATGGATGGAACGATTTTTTCAGAAGTGGTGTAGCTCATTGCTACACTTTCAATGCAAAGGAAAAGACCTAATATGACTAGCAGGGATTTAAAAAAAAATAAATTCATTTGTTTAAAAAACAAACTCAACACTGTTGGATGCCTAATATTTTCAGTATCACTATACAGGGTGACCCATCTGTGCTTAATTGCTTGATATTTCAATTCGTGGCATAGACACGCAAACATTTCAAATAAAGGTTATATGGATTTGAAAAAGACATTTTATATATTTTTGGATATACAGAGTGTTACGTTTTTACCTGGCAAATAAAAATGTATATTTTATTTCAGTTCTGGTAAAACTGTATTTAATTCTAGAATTTAAAAAAAAATTTGCAATATTGCAAAGCAATTTTTTTTTGTGAAATTAGAGAATTATGTAAACCACAAATTAAATTATCATAATTTAGGTAGGTTAACAATGATTTCAAAATTGTTTAAAAGATACCAAGCTAATTAACAGTAGTGACAGAACTTGTTCATTTTATACAGAGTGTTTTGAAACATGTCTTAAATATAGCTAACTTTAAGTTCAATTAACTAAATTTTTTCAAATGCAACATCCTGTATATTATTTTAGCATAAAATTCCTTATACATAATCCTACCCAACCATAGCAACTTGTTAGCTAATTATACACATACAGGGTGTCCCATCAGTACGTATATGATCAATAACTGTTTTATTATTGGAAATACGAAGAAATTTTTAATATAAAAGTTTTATGACCATAATTAAGAATTATTCTTAAATATACAGGGTGGTCTATAAACGAGGAGCTAACCAAACATACTTTTTTAAAGCACCACACCATGTAGGTAGTTAAATATATTTTATTGTTTTCACATCGTCAGACAATTTTAATAGACTTCATTCGTTTGCTATGTTGTATACCGGGTGTTCAAATTAAAGTGTTATAGCTAAATATCGCCTTTTATAAAAAAAAACGTTTCAGACGAAAGTTTTATTTTTGTGGGGAAAAATTGTTGGCTAAAATCGTTTTTTATAGCTAACCATAATATGGCCAATTTTGTTTTCACTTAACAAAATTTTTAAGTAGCTGTTACTCAAAAAGTAAAAGTCCAATAAAAAAAATATTTTTATCAAAAGTTTCTTATTTTTTTATGTAGTTTAAGAATATGTAAATAAAAAATGGGATTTCCTTTTAAAAATACAAAGTCCTCCTCGATATGATCATATTATGGTCAACTATAAAAAAATGAATTTAGCCAAAATGTTTCCCCCAAAATACTATAAAACTTTTGTCTGAAACTTTTTTTTCTAAGATGCATATTTTCGGCGGTATTTAACTGTAACACTTTAATTTGAACACACGGTATAAGGTCTGTCAAAATGCGTGGTTCTGAATTTACTCAATTTTTTAAATGGAATACCATTAAATATTTAATTTCTTTAATTTTATTTATTTTTGGCATTCTTTGCACCAATGGTTTATATTATTTGTGTTGTTAATTATTTCTGAAAAATAGGTTAACACAAATTTAGTTGTTTACTTAATGCTTTTAATTCTCCTAAAGATGGCTGTTTGAAATAGTTTTCAAAAATATGTTAGCTTTGAATACAGCATTACTAGACCTTTCTAAAACTGAAATTTAAAATTAAAAAAATATACATTTTTATTTGCCAGGCAAAAGCGTAACATCCTGTAGATCTAAAATATTTTTTAAATACGCCTTTTTCAAATCCATAGATCTTTTCACCTCTGAGTAAAATTACGTGTAGGATTACTTGACAGATTGACAAACAATAGCGCTATAGTTTAATCATAAAGTAATTACTTTCAACTTTACTCAGATTGTGGCAACATCACAATTTTTAACGTAATGCCAGTAGTATTCTGATACCTAACAAGTTACTCGATAAAAAAATTATTTAGCAACAACTACACAGACACTATTTTGTAACAATTACAAGAAGCGACGGCACATTATGGCACGTTTTTTTTTACTTCTTGTAAATATAATAGTAAAACTAAAAAATAAAATGGTCGACCGAGTTCGCTCTCAAATGGAAGGCAAATAGATCAAAAATAAGCGACGAGTGCCATACATAGAGTCGCAATTTTATTCGGGATACTGTCTACCGCCTTATAACAACAAACAACTACTCCCAGGGCTATGTGCTCAACAGGACTTTGGATTACAGTGTTATAAAACGTATTAGGCAACCGACTTTATTGGTACAACAAACCCTTTGATTTGGCATTTAAGGAACATTTCACGACCTCTATCGCCCGATTTGGAGCTCAAAAATGGCAGCGAATTGAACCCACTTGGATGTTTTTGAATTACTTACCTTAATTTAGTTATTATACATTGTTTTTTTTTAGGAGAGAGAATTAAAAAGACAACAAGCTATTCTTCTCAAGGAACAGGTAATTTTTTACTAATATCCTAATTACTCATTATTTCATATTACTATTTGATTTTCTTAATAGGAAAGAGAGAGAAGACGTCAACATATGTCTCTAATAAAAACCTTGGAGAATAGACGTAAACTTGAAGAACGCGAAAGAAAAAAACAACAATTACTCGCTGAAAAGCAAGCAAATAAAGAGAAGAAACTTGAGCAAAGAAAGATAGACTTAGAAATTCTTGCCGAAATCAGAAAACCCTGTGAGGATTTGGAACTGGATCAAAATACCTTGCCGGATTATGAAAGAATACCTGGTTTAAAACTACCAGGCAAACCTTTCGGCGATATTCTTATGGTTTTCGAATTTTTACATAACTTTGGAGAAACTTTAGGCTTTGATATGGAATCGTTGCCGACATTAGATGCTCTACAACAATCCTTATTGCCTAACGAAAACTCTGTTGATGCTGAAGATGAACTGTTTTCAGTGATGACTCATTTACTTGTTTGTGCCATTGAAGATCCAGGAATTCCTAATCCTGCTCGATATACAACGATTCTCGGTCAAAATTTGAGACAAGCCGATATAACTCCTTCCAATATTTCAGAAATTCTTCGAATATACCTGTACGCTAATGCCACGGGAGAAATAAAGGCTCTTACCGGCATTCACTTTGAAAGGGAACGAGAAAAGAGGGTGGCAGATCACCATCAGAATGATGAGGAAATGGTCGTAACACAAACTGGGAAAAACGCTAATTATTATGAATTGCTACACGGTAATCCCACTTACAAACTTTCCCTTTTGTTGAGATCTAAACCTTTTATGTCGCTGAATCCAACGAATAAGGCTGAAATTCTGGCGTATATTTGTAATGAACTGCTTCAAAACAAAGCCGTTATTAGACAAATTGAAAATTCATTGGAAACTGTGACACAACAAAAGAAAGAGAAATGGTTATTGGACATGAAAATTAGAAAGTGAGTATATTTTAATTATTTCTGAACTTAAATTTTATAAAAGTACCATTTGGGAACGTGAGATCGCGTCTGACGACAGGCGTTAAGCATCAGCGAACGGTCTCTTCACGTTTGAACACATGTAATTAAATGAAAAGCATTCGGGACAGCGCGACTGATACAAAACAGGCGACAGCACTTTTAACACGGCAGTATTTGCTGCCTGTCGCATGTCTTTAATTTGCTTAAAAATTGAGTTAAATCTTTTAATGATATCCAGACTGTTAGTATGTGGAATTTGATCATCTATATAGATTAGATAGATTCTACAGAACAAGTTTTCAAGTTACAATTTGATATTGTTGTCTTTATTTCATCACCATTCTCAAACCAATTGATATATAGACTTCAGAATTTGATAAATTATTTACAAAATGTGTAGAAATCTAATTTTGAGAGCCACATTTTGAAATTTCAACAAATTTTCAAGTAACAAGGTATCAAAGTTGAAATTAGATTTTTTAACTATATTGGTGCCTTTATTTCATCGCCACTTTTAAATCAATTGATATATAGACTTTAAAATTTGATAAATTATTTACAAAAAGTGTAGAAATCTAATTTTGAAAACCGCATTTAGAAATTTCAACAAATTTTCAAATTACAAGGTATCAAAGTTGAATTTAAATTTTTTAACGATATTGGTGCCTTTATTTCCTCGTTAGATTTTTTAACGATATTGGTGCCTTTATTTCATCGCCATTTTTAAACCAATTGATATATAAACTTCAAAATTTGATAAATCATTTAAAAAAAGTGTAGAAATCTAATTTTGAAAACCACATTTTGAAATTTTAACATATTTTCAAGTTACAAGGTATCAAAGTTGAACTTGGATTTTTTAACAATTTAATATTGGTGCCTTTATTTTATCGCCATTTTCGAACCAATTGATCTATACATTTTAAAATTTCATAAATTATTTACAAAAAGTGTAAAAATCTAATTTTGAAAACCACATTTTGAAATTTAAACGAGTATTGAAGTTACTAGGTATCAAAGCTGAACTTAGATTTTATAACAATTTGATATTGTTGCCTTTAGTTCTTCGCCATTTCCAAATCAATTGATATAATTGTCTTTTTCGATAAGTTTATAAGGTCGTTCGTATACAGTAAGTTAATCATTGCCTCAAGCAAAATAAAGTTGAGGCGCTTAATTATATTTGGACGTGAGATGGTTAAAGACAGTAACTACTGTATAGTTCAAAGAACAAATGTGTCAGGCAGCATATTTGTTTAACTCCCCTTGTTTTATATTAAATTGGCTTTGTGACCTTACCAATAATTATTGTTTTTGTAAACCTTTTTTTTATATTATGCTGTTGTAAAATGTACAGAAATATTGGGGCACTTTATGATAAATTAAATTGTTAGACACGGATACATAATATAAAATTCATCATTTGCGTTTATTCTTGTTTCAGACTAAGAATGTTACACAATAAAAAAGTAAGAACAGAAACAATAGAAAAATCTATAAAGTTAGAAGATGACCAGATGGCAGATTCTCCTTCATTAAACAAAGATGATTTATTGGATGAAGAAGATAATGAATTGAGTGAAAACGAAAGTGTAGGAACGCAACCGGATGAGGTATGTTTAAAAGAAAATAGTTATGAATGTTGTTTCTTAATTCCTATTAATGTACATTTTTTGTTCAATCCTTTTAATAGGAAGAAGATAATAAATTGTCTGGCGAAGAATTGGGAAAGAAACTGGAAAAGTTTGTAAAAACCTCAGAAACACATTTCAAAACGTTGCAAACTGCTAGTCTTCAATTGCGAGCGATTTGTTTTGGTCAAGATCGCTACTATCGACGCTATTGGTCCCTTCCGAAAGTAGGAGGAATATATGTGGAATCCATGGAAAGTGCAGATCCAGATCAAGCAGATGAACAAATTAATAGAGATAATTTAGAACAAAGTAACAATGGTATCCAAACACTAAACGAACTTGATAGTTTTAGTCAAAGAGATGAAGAATTAGACGACGCTGATATAGATGAAGAAGTTAGTAGTATAATAGATAGAAATGAGGTAGAAGATACAGATTCTAGATTAAAATATGACGAAAACGAACATAGAAAAACACCAAACCGAATACATCTATTAGAAAATGGGGAAGTTCCGGATATAAGTGACCAGAGTCTTAGCGCGCTTAAAAAGAGCGTCGACGATATCGTGGAAAATCTGGAATTGAAGAAAGAAAAGTCTGAGTCGCCAGAAGAAAACCACGAAGATACAAATAATACCAGTGAATTCGAATCTTTTAGTAATAAGAAATTCAGTTTATTTGAGAGATTAGGCCAGTGCATGGAACGCGAAAACAAGACTGAAGAGGACTTAAAAGCAGAAGTTAAAGCGGAAGTTAAGGTAAGTAATTTACTGTTCTGTACTTTGCATTTTCTAGGTATTATTCTAAAAAAAGTTCTTGCTACAAGGGTATATTTTAGATACTTAAAAAGTGTAGATTCAAATTAAAACTTGTGCTATTTGTAAACAGTCTCAGATATATTTTGAAAATAAATAAATGTAACGATACGTATCTAATGAGTTTTACACGCATCATAACTGAGATATAGGATTGTAAATTTCTTTCTTACGAACTAAAGAACAACTCTGCATAACTGCTATTTTTAACATTTTTTTTTTTAATTAATTTTTAGGAAGAATTAAAAAATGAAATCCTCAACGAGCTCAAATCGGATATGAAAAATGATATAAAACTTGAGTGCAAACAGGAGGGCGAAGACGAGCTGGAACCCAAATGGTTCAGTATTTTAAGTCCGGATTGGAGTACGTGCGAAGGCATCCAACTTAATTCGGGTAATAAATGGGAAAATGGCGTCGGTGCTTGTACTAGGGATATAATGGAACTTAAAATACCTGTATTTCCCCCACTGGATATGAATTCTTCTATAGGGTACAGTAATTGCGACAGTCCCGCGCCTTTACAACTAACTCCAGAGGAAAGTGCCCAATTGGAGTACATTAAAGAACATGGAATACCTAAAACCAATGAAAAGAAAAGCGTTCCGTCTTGCATGAGGCAGGTTAATTTTTATAAATAATGAATTGAGCCATATGCTCGGCACAAGAATTTTGAATTTCTCAACATTACTAAGTCTATTTTCATTTTAAATTTATAATAAAAATTGTATATCTTGTGATAGCGTTGAGCCAGATACAGGAAAAAGTATCTGAGTACCAGATCGAAATAGATACTTGTAAAAAAAGTATGGATGCTTTCATCTAAAAATGTATTCAAGTTCCATTTTTCACATCCTTTAAAAAAGTATATTTACTTAACTAACTCAAGCAAACTAGAGTTCTAGAAATAGATTGGCTTTTTCATGTAATAACTTGCCGGGGTGAGCCTTTTATGCTGAATACTGGGTGACTCATTAATTTCGTCCTTGTCACTGTAGTTTACAGCAATGTTTTTGTTAAGAAAATGCATAAAAATACTAAGACGTTAAGTTAATAATAAAAGAATTGTTTTCGCGACATATAAAATTTTCTGTTTCATTTAAGGATTGCAATCTTAAATATTGTAATATTGTATAAACACAGGGTTATTCAAAAGGTAGATACAAAATTGTTTAAATTATAACTAATCAATAAAATACATTAGTTTTATTTTATCAAGGTTTTTTAATAAGAATAACATGGAATGGATATGGAAATTAATGCAATAGTAGTGTTATAAAATATATACAAATTAAAAAATAGTAAATATTGCCTATCTTAAAAACTAGATCTGATACACGAAATCTGTTGGCTTGTGTTATAAATTCATCCCAGCTTAAAGCCACCCTTTTGACACAATTTTCCTTTAGTTTGTTTTCACTTTGTTGATATGAAGCTGTATTTTTTCATAATTTTGTAAGGAGAATTGAAGATTATTCATTTTCATATTTCCACATTTGCATTTCAGTTTTTCAGATCTCAACCGATTTATTTCTCACTTTCTTTCATATTATATTTTTGTAGATATGGATGGTGGAGAATAACGGATACTGGTCAACTCAGAGATATTTTAGATAGTCTTCAAATAAGAGGAATACGTGAAAGGGAATTAAAAAGAAACTTTATAAACGTCATGCAAGTCATGTATGAGAAAAAAGGCAGACTTGTTATCGAAGAAGGCTGTAAGGAACTTAGTACTTTGAGCGAAAGCCAAATGGATGGCGTTCTGTTTGTGGAGAAAGGAGCACCTGTGCCTGACGGACCTGGAACTTGGAACGTTGCGCTTGAAAATAGGGTGGACATGTTTTTACTTGAACAGGTAAATATTTCTAAATTTAAATATATTTTGGGGATCATAAAACTAAACACAAAATTTACTGATATCAACATAACGACATTTTACATCATAACCAAACATATAACATAATATACCCTTAAAGTACCTCGTTTTATGAGATCTTAAGTCAGAATCAATCAAAGAAATGGAAATACTGGATAGACTGCCAACTGTCAAGTAATACCAACATGGTTACCAATGTTAATATGGCGCAAAATACAAATACACCTATAATACTTATATTTAACAAACATTGTTTTTAATTGTTATAATTATAAAATGTTCTTTATTATTAATAATTTTAGGTGGAGGCTTTGGAAGATAAGGTTGCCAGTGCTAGTATGCAAGTGAAGGGATGGAAAATTCCAAATAGAGACTTGGGAGAAGTCGTACACAAACGTACTGTTCACACTGTTCGGGATAGACTGGCATCTCTCGAAATGAATATTGAAAGGAGATATCTAAAGCCACCCTTAGGAGTTAGGTGAGTTACATTCTTTTTTTTAATATATCACTGTATTTAATGTCTTCTCGGGTGTTTATAAAATGCAAATTTGATTTAAATGTTCATTCGGTGACATCACTCTGTTCTCAGCAACGGGGATGAAGACACTGTAATGTCTACGAACCGTGTTTTAATTCAGTGACAGCTAAATGGTTGATTGCACGAATGTTGAGGTCTGAAAAGAATTTTTTTCTTGGAAAGATTTTTATGCAATTGTAAACTACCAAGTTCTCTGCACAAGATAAGGTATTGATTGGCCAAAATTCATTACATTTATTTGTGCTTGATACCTGTTCAGTATAGGTGTTATAATACTTATTTTTAGTCCACTGAAATATTTATAAAATGACACCATACATCAAAACTTACTGTTTAGTGTATGTGCTAAATAATTTTTATGTAGATACAAGGTGTCACTTGATATATACTTTATATAGATAAAAGTTGATAACTTCATAATTTTCGTTAAAAAAAAAAGATACTGGATATGAAGAATATAATAAAGCACTATTTTTTATAAATCGTAGACATAGGTTTTAATTTTGTTTATTTTCAGTACTGGGGATCCTCATCTTGCAGCTTTATCACAAGAAACCGGTACTCAAAATACTCAAACTAACTCTGACGACCTTCCCAAAGGGTTAATGGTGTGGAGAGATGCAGTGAACCGATGTTTAACTTCTGCCCAATTAGCAATGTGCCTCTATTCGTTAGAATCTTCTATAGCCTGGGATAAAAGCATTATGAAAGCGGTAAGAAATACTTTTTTTAAGATATGATTTATTTTCCGACTTTTAATATTGTTTGAAACTGTTTCTGTGGTATTAATATTTTCGAGATAAGTTCAATTTTATTAAAATCCAACCTCTATTCGTCTTAAACTTGTACACTTTTTGTTTTGTTTCAGTGAACTATATTTTTATTAACTTTTTCTTTTTACTAAATTCAAATAGTAAAAATTTAATAAAACGTTAGTTAAAATATAAATTGAACGTTTGAATTTTTATATGCTTTTAAACAAGATAATTCAACTTGGAAAATACTCAGTACTTTTTGAGTTTAACAATATCTTCAACGAAGAGATTGTTGGTACTTACAATCAAAATAGTAAAACTGTTAAACATGTGCTTTTGTTACAGAATTGCCAATTTTGCCATAGTGGAGATAATGAAGATAAATTATTACTCTGCGATGGGTGTGATAAAGGATATCACACATATTGTTTCAAACCTAAGATGGATAACATTCCCGATGGAGATTGGTAAGTTGTAATTTTAAAAACCAATGTATAGATGAATTTTATTTAATTATTTTCGTATTAATAGTTTTTTTTGCTGTATATTACCCTTTTTTTAATTTAGGTATTGTCACGAATGCATGAACAAAGCAACAAGTGAACGTAACTGTATTGTTTGCGGAAAGAAAATATCCATGACGGGTACCAAGCTGATATTATGCGATCTGTGTCCTCGGTCCTATCATACAGATTGTATTCAACCCAATATGCCTAAAGTTCCTCGAGGGAAGTGGTATTGTGCAAACTGTATTACAAAAAAACCTATTAAGAAACCGGTCAAGAAAAATCACAAAATACCTAAAGAAATGTCGGAGTCAATGGAACAGCCGCCACCACCACCAACTAGGTATGTTCACAAATGTTTTCAGTAATTTTAATTTTATGAGTTAAGGAAAAAATACTATTCTAACGAAAATTAATTTCTTACAAAGTCAACAATTTACCTAGTACTTTTAAATAGTTTACATAGAGAAAAAAAAACAGAAAATATAATAATAATGATTATTTTGAACTATCTAAATTAGTTAAGAAAAATGAAAAAAAAAATCACAATACCATTAAAGCTATTTTATAATACCAGTTTATTAAAAACATATTTTTCAGCCCCACTCCTTCACACAGTTCAGTAACTACTAACGAAGACGTACCAATATTGAACAATAGCCAATCTGAAACGCCCAATTCTACTATACCCAACATTGGCTCTCCGTCCACTCCAAATTCCAACAAAAAAGAGCGACTCAATAAAAAACTCGTAAAGGATCTAGCACCTTGCAAGGCTATATTAGAAGATCTTGAATGTCACGATGACGCTTGGCCGTTTCTCTTGCCCGTCAATACCAAGCAGTTTCCAACCTACAAGAAAATTATAAAGATACCCATGGATCTCTCGACTATCAAGAAAAAGTTACAGGATTTGAGGTAAGCTTTCCTTTTTTTGTGGTTGAAGAATTGTTCTTGAATGATTCTAATGAAAATTAGGTATAAAAAGAACCAATGGTGAAAAAGAGGCGAAATGAAATAAAAAATGCAATATTCTTATTTGAGAATCTTACAAACCTTTTGGGAACACCCAAAACTCTTTTACATAATATTTCAACCATTCAAATCTGTTCGCCCCAGGTTTTCTAGAAAAAAATATCAAAATAGTCTAATTTTTGGCAAGTGGGGTAAAACTACTGAATAAAAAATGCATGCAATGGCAATACACATAATTAAAAGTCATACAAAGATTTTAAGAGTAATTAAACCACTTTTCAACTTTTTAAACCTATTTCAAAGTTATATTATATTTTTTTATATCAACCTTTTCGCTGACACAAAAGAATACTTGCAATGTCACCTTGAGTTCAGAAAAACCGCGTTTAAGGCATATACCGAAAAATATCTATTCACGTGATCAAAATCCCTACACCGAAAGTAGCAAAACGCTTGCAAACGATTTTTTTATTGTTGTTGACGTCTGAAAGCATATATTTTATTACCAACAAGAGAAATCCATCAGTAAGCAACTTTATTTTGAATTTGACAGGTCGCACGACAGCTCCCACCACTAGAACATAGTACATGTTGTTCACCCTCTTCCCCTTACAAATAGGAAATAAAAACAAATGCAATTAATTTTTTTTAGGATTCTCTCCCAGTCGTGTTAGCACATTGTACTCATTTTGTTGTTCCACTAGGAAGATCCATATATTCATCGACAGATGACATAATTACAAACTTTCGGGCTTAAGGCATATAATGTACCAAAAAAAAAATAGTTTAGTTTTTTGTAAACCAAGTAGTTTGGAACATTTATAACTAAAATTTCACTTTATTTTCTTACAGTTACAAGTCTAAGGAGGAATTTTGCGAAGACGTGAGGCAAATTTTCAACAATTGTGAAATTTTCAACGAAGACGACAGTCCGGTCGGCAAAGCGGGACACTGTATGAGACAGTTCTTCGAAGCTAGGTGGAACGAACTTTGTCTCTCACACAGTTGAGGATTGCTGTACGCCAGAAGGCACTTTTACTGTAAGACAGTAGCTAAGGGTTTCTAATCGTTACAAATGAATTTTAATATTTTTGATAATTAAAAAAAAAATAAACGATACAGGTAGTTTCTGGGTGTGATATGCAACTGATAATAAGATAGTTACACTAGAAGTTATTCTGATTGTTTAGATACAGGGTAGTGAAATTTAATTTCGTCCTACTGTGATTTCGTTAATCTTTTAGAAAATAAGTGAGTAAATGAAATGAGTTAATATAGCTTTATTTAAGTATAAAAATTCTACTTATTTTTACAATAAAACTTTTATTTTGACGATTTACTAATTAATGTGTGACTGTCTATTAATTTTCGCTGCTCTGTATCATTTAGCAAATATAAAAACGTAACTTATTTTTCTTTAGAGCACTTAAGATGTATTAAATTTTGTATTTTTGATAATTGTATTTTGTTTTACGATTTTTTACGTGTACTTATTTAAGTTAAATTTACTGTTTGTGTTTCATTAATACTTAATTTATTTAAGCTGAAACGAATGAATTGCTTGAAAATCTCAATTAACTTAGTTGTAATACTAAAGAAACAGTTGTATAAATTGTAAATATGATATTTTTATCGCTCAACTACTGTTTTATAAGCTGAACAAAGTTCGAGAGACGCTGTATAATTTATGTGTTTTGGTAGGCTAGTTCTTTGCAAAAAAAAATTCGATGACATAGAACTAGAACGTATGTAATTATTGTAAGATATTTATAATTATATTTGCTTATAAATGTAAAGGGTTTTTGCTTTAAAGATTCCATCCATCTATCTTTTAGTTCGAGATCACACTGCGTGATTTTTACCTTCATATATTTAGCAAAATCCTGCCGCACCGCAGTTTTAATTATTATTATTTTTTTAACAATTATTCCTCTTATTTATTTGTGAACTAAAATTCAAAATTCGTTTAAAAAACAGATTTCTTAAATAACATGAACTAAGTTGGTTGCCACCTCTTCGCCTGATGCAATCCACAAAAATAAAGGTAGTATTTTGTTGGTTATTGAAAATATATATGCAGGTGTATCAACAATAACTTACCTGATAGAAACTCTAAAGCAAAGAAGTTTTTTCAAAATGTAAAAAAACCTTGTCAACTTTCAAATAAAATTCACACCCAGAAATCCAACTGCCCGAAATTCGGCAAATGACAAGTATGGTCGAGTGACGCATAATTTGAAATGTAATTATATGGAGAATTCAACAATATGGCTATTAATTGTGTTACTTTTAGCTCCCTCCAACGGTATAAAATACTGTTACGTATTGCAAAGTGTATCACTTCATTTGATGACTAATTTTATTTAATATATAGTATTGAAAGCTAATTTAATTTGGTATTATACTTAATTGTGATTGAAGTTTGTATTTCTCAACGATAGATGTTTATTTGCCCGATTTTGTAGTTGTTTAAGTTAATGTTTTATTAAATTATGTTTTGTTATATTGTACAATAAATTATTAATAAAATTGGCTCTTAAATGAAGTGTCATACTTTACAATAAGTAACAGTTTTTTATCCTGCTAAAATCAAAGGCATGAATAGTCGTATTGTTGAATTATCCATAAAATTACTCTCTCTGGGCAGGAACAAGACGCGCATCTCTACTGCACTGACATTTCATGGTTATAAACTATCAATTGTCATAAATCCACTTAAAACTCCCTATCACGTGCAAGCAACCACACATAATTCGTACACAAATCTGTTTTTACATTTTTTATCAAATTCATTTTTGTAGTACATTTACATTGATAGCTTGTAAACAGAAAATTTGTGATTTTGAGAGTGGATTTAGATCAAAATTACCACAAACATTCTTTAGTTAGTTTTATCCTTCGTTTTGTGTTAACTACAGTTGCTCGTAATTGAGGACATTGGATATATAGTACTAGAAATAATAAGCAAAACTTCCTAAAAACTAAGGAATAGGAGATATTACAGGTGTGTGTGAGAGAGAGAGAGAGAGAGAGAGAGATAATAATTGATTAGGTATTCCAATGAGAGTTGAGACTCGGCGATGTAATTGACAATGATATAAATACTTACATAAATTTCTCAAAGCGGTATTGCACGCGGCCATTTTGCCTCGCAAGCACTATAACGTGATTGTTTTGTGGTGCTCATTGAAAATCATTTTAGCACATCGTAAAAAATAAAAACTTGGCAAGTTAGGGATGTCTACTGTGATGCCTACCAGTAATATCAGCGCCATGGAGGTAGAAGGTAGGGAGACGCTGTCACGTGGTCCAAGACGGGTTCACTTCCGCCATATTGCGTTCACACATCTTTCAATCAGCTAATCGTGGTTTCAATCAACGTTTTTCTATTTTTATGTCTTTTACAAACTAAATATATTGTACATATAAAAAGTTAAACATTGGTTGTTTTGCTCAACGTATTTTTAGGAACCTAATTTATATGAAGAAATTATCTAAAATAACATTCTACAACTAAATATACAACATAGTAAACAATGTGCAGGGCCGTATTTGAGATATTAGTTGTGCTTTGAGTGAGAGTGTTGTAACCATATTAGGGTTTTGTAAAGATGAATTAAAAATGAGAGAATTTGTTGCAGTTAGTGCAAAAATTAGATTTAAAATAATCAAATATTATTTTTGTTATTTTAAATTCTAGAAATTTACTTCAGTTTCATTTTAAAATGCATTTGTCTTTAAAAAAATTATGAAGGTATAGAAACCTTTTTAAATGACATAGATTGGAATGTTTGAAAAAGATACTTATAGCGCCTCCCTATCTTATGACTCCATGATCAGCGCCCAATGCTACCCGATTTGAGCAATCTATATAATATTTATACCATTGATCCTGTCAATTACATCGCAAAGTGTCAACTGTCGTTGTAATGCCTAATTCTAACAACAGTTGATACTCAGCGATGTAATTGACAATGATCTATAATAGTTATATGAATTGCTTGAAGAGGTTATTGTACGCAGCCATTTTGCCCCTTCACTCTAACCCACTTCGCCATACTCACCTCACTCTCCCCCAGTCTATATTCACTTTACTGCACTTTACCCAACTATACCTTTACTCCACCCTACTCTACCTTATTTCAACCCACTCTTCTTCACTGTATCAAACTCTAATTAAATCTACCACACTTTACTTCACTTTCGATCCTTACCCCACCTCCAATTTATGACTTTTACTTATTTATAAAATAAAACAAACAAGAAAAAAAAGATTTAAATTAAATTTTCCCCTCCGAGATTTAAACTCGGGGCTTACGCATGGAAGGCAATCGCTGACAACACCCCCATCTATGCGGTCAACGTTTTTGCTTTAATACTTGTAATTAAATAGACTTCATATAGTTTTATTTAAATTAACAAATTATTTATAATTATGGACGAAATTAGAGTAGAAATGCTATAATTTATCGATTCTACACAAGAATAACTCATGTAATGTATATTTAATCTCAATAACTAACAGTGGCGGCTTGTGAACTGCGAAGGTGGGGGGGCGCCAATTGGTTTAAAAGTGCGAATTATGGAAAATTTGTTATTTATTTCGCACTTTTTCTTTAACATAGAAAAAATACCACACTACTCACTGCGCCTTGTCAATAAACAAAATGAAATATATTTCTTTTAGTAAAACATCTTGCAAAAATAATTACTCTAAAAAAAAACATGAAAATCGACATATTTGTATTTTTTAATTTTTGTTTTTACGAAAGTTCATTGCATGTATAGCAGGAGCAGAAGTTGGAAAGGCTTTTGGTAGGTAGAGAAGGAGTAAACGTCAAACCACATCAGACGGCTTCGAGAATTTCGCAGTGTTGTTTCATAGAATAAGTAATTTTAGATTGTTACCGGCAGAACCAGACAATCGCATATATTTATAGACTATAAATAAAACATCTTTTATAATATCCAAATCATAATTCTACAACATTTCAACAGTTATTTACAATTTATTAAACTATTTACTCTAAATTGTTATTAATATCTATAAAATAATTTTGTACGCCAATGTATCGCGTCCACTTCGGTTAGATCCGCCGCAAACCTGTCAATTTATGTGTATAAAGTGGGAGAACTGACAAAAGCCTTTCCAACTTCTGCCCCTGCTATATCACATACTGAAATTGAAATTTGCTGTACAATCCCTCATTGAAGTAAAATTTTCCATGGCTTTTTAGTCGAAATTTCTATGTATTGATATCATAGTTAAGGGGTTTATTCAATTATTTAAAATGGTTCTTTCTAAAAATTTCGTGAAAATTATAAAACAATCGCCTGACGCCTCATAATCTAAATGATGGGCCGCTGCGAAAAAATTGCGCTCTAATCTGTACTAGGACCAAGACGTACTCGATAACGCGTGTCCCACTACGTTGTCGTGGAGACGGGGGCCTCAATCTTACAGCGGCCGTCTATAGTCCAGTCAGAGTTCATAAATTCAATAAATTGTTATTTTAGGAAGCAAAGAGTATAGTTAACACAAGAGATCGCACTCAAATGTCTATTTGAAAGTCTGTGACTTTGAAAATTTAAAATATTTTAAGCGGGTAAGTTATCTAATCTAATCAAACCTAGTTTTCTGATCATTTTGCTTTTTGATGCAAACATTTATTGATAATCGAATTTTGTTATAAATCTGTATTTTTTGCAAAAATATTAATCAATTGTCTGGATGTCATTTTTCTTATGTCACAGCAACCAACGTTCTGAGTGGTGACGCCAGACTTGTCAAAAATACTCCAGACCAATAGGGAGGAGGCATCGAGGTCAACATTATTAAAAAAATTAAAAAAAAACAAATTTTGTAATAACCACACTAATTTTGTCTTCAAGTGGCTTAAAACCTGAGTAATTTTTACTTTTAGATATCATTGAGATTTGAGCCAGAATTTAACATGGGAATTATAGGGAGTGACAGGCCTGTGCTCATAGCATGTGTCGAGACGATAGGAAAAATTATAAAATAAATAATATTTTTAATTAGTATTTTATTCAATAGTATCTCTGATATTTTTGAGGAGGGGCGCGCGTCCATGCGGCCTTAAAGTGTAGCCGCCCCTGAAAACTAAAAAATATATTGACAATCACATTGACAATAATTAGTTTCACAGAATGCGCTAGTTCAGTGATGATGTAATTATGGTTCCACTGACAATTAAAGTGACAGTACATTTTTTAAGTGCGTTTTGTTTACCTAAATTATATCGTTTTTTTGACTTTTATAAATATATTCCTAAAGTAAGTAGATACATGTATCAAATATACAATCGTTTAGTTACCAATTACATACTTTTAAACTATTTTTTATGATATGTAAACAATATTTTGAAATAAAATAAAAACAGTAAAAACGTATATGTCAAATTTATTGATGTTTTTGTTAAAAATTTGGTTAGAATTAAATATCAGTGGAACCAAAATGACATCACACTGAACTAGCGCATTATCTCTATTTAAAATTTTAAAAATAATTGCCGATCGACCAAAATATTTGAGAATTCATATCATAAGAAGATGCATGCATGCAAGTGAGCAGCTTCCATAGATTTTGCTTGATCAATAGATTCTTTAAGTGTCAAGGTGTGGTTTTCTAATGAATTTATCTCGGTATACGTTAGCGGTTACGCTTTTAAAGGCACAATTCTCACACAAAAAGTTCAATTCTCGGAGATACTGAGTTATATTTTCTCCGGGATGCTGTTAACGTATGTTAAGAATATGCCTAGCATATACTTCATTGATTTTCTTAACGTACAAGCCTATCAAGGTACTGATTGCGGAGTCATATATGTTAAGCACTCTGATATTAATTCATAGATAGCAGGAGATATATGGTTAATGAGTAGATTTAACATGCTATCTTTTTTTTTGTATTCTGGAAGTGCGGTGGAGTCTACGAAATTTTTAAAGGTCGGAAACCAATGTTTCCATTCTTGCGATACAGTAGACCCGTTGGGGTCAATACTAAATCGATCGGTACGCAAGTGACGATCCTTTTAATAACTATTTATTAAATAGGTACCAACTTCTATATTAATTATAATACAATTATTTGTAACGAAATAATAGTTATGTATTAATAAACTCGTTCTCTCACCAAAAAATATATTGCAATGTTAACACTTTTTAGTAATATTACACTTTCCTAACCTTACTTTATTAAATACATTATACACTTACCTTGGCTACTACTACATCGAGATAGAATACAGTAGAGAGGACATAAACATTATTCAGCGATATGACAGATGGGTGCACTTTGAGTGACGGAAAAGTGTAATCAAAATGGCTACTTAAGTCGTACTTCGATTTATTTGAAGACGTCTATTTTTTTTACTAAAAGATATATGTAGTGACAATTATTTTCTCGCACAAACTTCAAAACGTCAGTAAATGCACAAAAAAAATCGGAGAGAGAGAGAGAGATAATAATTGATTAGGCATTCCAACGACAGTTAACAGTCAGCGATGTAATTGACAATGGTATAAATAGTTATATAGATTGCTCAAAGCGGGTATTGCACGCGGCCATTTTGCCTCCTCTCTCTCTCCACTCCATTCTACCCCACTCCGTCCCAATCTACTTCACTATCCCACTTTACCCCACTCCGCGCCTCTTTACCTCACTCTACGTCCCCCACACTTTACCCTACTATACTTCACTCTACCCTACTTTACCTTCACTCTACCCTACTTTACCTTCATTCTACTTCACTCTACCCTGCTTTATTCCTACTCTACCCCACTCTTTACTGTTTGCAAAAACTATATACCTTACCAACTTTTTATACAGTTATCTTCTTCCCCCAAAAATAAGTTAGGTACGGCCCTGATTACTTCAATATACTAGTGGAAAAGTATCGAAATTACCACGCCTAGAAAATAGCATGAAAGCAAAAAATTATAATTGCATTCAAAATTAAAACAAAAATCTGATGTGTCCAACACATGACTTTCCTATCTAGCTTTTCCGGTTATTTTGTACAACCTATTGCAGCACCTCTATAAATGTTTACAGGATAAACTAAATATATACATTTTCCACATACATCTAACTCGACACATTTTTCTATAATACTCGTATATATTCCATAAAATATAAAAACGGCTTCCCATAAAGTACCCCCCCTCCCAGATGTGCCGCCTTAGTCCAAAATCTAATCATTTCATCTCAGGCCGAAATAAAACTTTAGTTTAAAATTTAATGTTTTTTCCTTTATCCGTTTTTGAGTTTTCTTCAAAATTCGAAATTTATACATTTTCTCAAATATCTCGAATACGGTCCATTTTAGAGAAATTATGTATGGGACGAAAATTATAGAGAATTATATTACAAACAACTTTTATTTAAACAATTTTTATAAATAATTAATTTTTTTACATTTCGTCAAATTTCTCGAATACGGACCATTTTAGGAAAATTTTGTATAGAACAAAAATTATAGATAATATTATAAGAAGTAACGTTTATTTGAAGAATTTTCTTCCCCAAACGTAAATAACAGATATATTCCATAAAATATAAAAATGATCACCTATAAAGTAGCCCCCCAGATGTTCCGACTCTGCCCAAAATCTAATCAGCTCATTGGACGCTGGAACAAAGCTTAAGTTTAAAATTTGGTGTTTTTCTGTGTATCGGTTCATGAGTTATGCGACACACAAACATCATCGCGAAAATAGTCAAAACGGATTCAGGGGACCTCAAAACGTAAAAATCCGTCGAAAACTCGAGGTCGAAAAAATCATGATTCCTATACTTTCCTTATATCTGTATATATATCCACAATTAAATCAAATATTAGTTTTAATATTCTTAAAACTAAATTGTGGACATCCCTTTATATTAGCAAAAAACAAACATATTTTTCCCACACTTATTTTAAATAAAAATGTACATAAGGCAAGTCACTTTTATATACTTACTAGTGATAAATCATAAACATTTTAGTTTACCCCGTATAATAAATGAGAAAATTAAAGAAACATAATTTCCCGTATCTAATTTTAGTCACCAATTTAAAAGCTGCTTCAATATCCTAGCGAAAAAAACCATAATATCAATATTGTCTACCTAATTGTATCTATAATTAAATAAAAAAATTATTTTATTATTCTTAAAATTAAATTGTGGACATTCCGTATAAACTTCATCCTGTATTTGAATTCATAATATTTACAATTTAGGAAATATTTGTGCACCGAGCAAAATATGTAAACAGGTTTTTTGTAACATAGTCGCCTGCAATTGTTCCCGTAACCAAGACAACCCCGACAAATCAACAAGTATTGTCTTACAATTAGGTATTTAGTAATTATCCTTACTCCATGGTATTTAGTTTAAAAGTTGGTGCGTGTGATTGTGTTCGGTGGACGGTGTAAGAAACATTTTGAAGAAATAACAGTGGTTTTACTCCATTATGTGCTAGAAATATTTACAAATCTTTTAAGGTAAGATATAGTTTGTTTTCAATAGATAGGTATTTATTTGTAAAAATATATTGGATCATCGAATGTTTTGAATATTTGATAGGTATACATAGTTTTTAATGACATATTTTACATGGTAAAATCATGTGTTTACAATTTTGCATTAAACTTATTTTTTACTGGCTAGATTATAATGAAATTTTGGCAGCTTATACTAAAATGTTTATAAAATTGAAATAAGATCATTTAATTTGTCCTTCTAATTAATAAATAGATAAAAAAATTAAGAAATTGATAGGCACAGATGCATTTTCAAAAACTACATAGGTTCTAGATATATTTTTTTAAATATTTTTGCCAAATTTTAATAAAAACTTCTTCGTGAACTTTTTATATTTCACGTGAATTAAGATTTTATATAAAAATCTGATGTGTCCAACACATGACTTTCCTATCTAGTTATTACAGGCTTTTTCCGGTTATTTTGTACAACCTATTGCAGCACCTCCATAAATGTTTAGAGGATAAAATAAATATATACATTTTCCACATACATCTACCTCGAAACATTTTTCTATAGATATTCATTGAAAATGAAAATACTGAAAAATTTAAATTTAGCACTTTTCCTACAATTTTTCCATTCCATTTTAGAAAAATGATGTATAAACAAAAATTATAGAGATCGATATCGCAAACAACTTTTATTTCAACAATTTTCATAAAAATCAGAATTTTGCACATTTTGTCAAATTTCTCGAATACGGACCATTTCAGGAAATTTTGACATAAAGCAAAAATTATAGATAATAATATTAGAAATAACTTTTATTTGAACAATTTTTTTCTCCAAACATAAATAACAGATATATTCCATAAAATATAGAAACGGCCCCCTATAAAGTACCCCCCCAGATGTTCCGACTTTGTCCAAAATCTAATCATTTCACGTCAGGCCGAAATAAAACTTAAGTTTAAAATTTAATGTCCTTTTCTTTATCCGTTTTTGAGTTTTCTTCAAATTTCAAAATTTACACATTTTCTCAAATATCTCGAATACGGTCCATTTTAGAAAAATTATGTATAGGATAAAAATTATAGAGAATTATATTACAAACAACTTTTGTTTGAACAATTTTTATAAAAAAATATTTTTTTACATTTTGTCAAATTTCTCGAATACGGACCATTTTAGGAAAATTTTTTATAGAATAAAAATTTTAGATAATATAAGAAGTAACTTTTATTTGAAGACTTTTCTTCCCCAAACGTAAATAACAGATATATTTCATAAAATATAAAAATGACCACCTATAAAGTACCACCCCAGATGTTCCGACACTGCCCAAAATCTAATCAGCACATTGGACGCTGGAACAAAGCTTAAGTTTGAAATTTGGTGTTTTTCTGTGTATCGGTTCATGAGTTATGCGACACACAGACACACACACACAGACATCATCGCGAAAATAGTCAAAACGGATTCAGGGGACCTCAAAACGTAAAAATCCGTCGAAAACTCGAGGTCGCAAAAAATCATGATTCCTATACTTTCCTTATATCTGTATACAGATAGGAAAGTAAAAATTATTGGATCCATATTGAATTTTAGTGACAGGTGTCTGATGGAGTAAGGGTAGCGAAAGTTAGGACGCCGTGTTGTCATATTTCAGTATTTTCTTGAAATTTATACAAAAATAAATTGTATATACAGGGAGATTCATTTATTTTGACGGATTTCTCAACAAAAAAGGATTATTAATAAAACTTGATGCTGTGTCTAAAATAGAATAAAATTAAAAATAATTGCGTTTATACGAGGGAGTTTATACAAGTTGGTTGATAATGAAATTGTATACAGAGCAATGATAGAATCCAGACATCAAATTATGTTTAATAGCCAAACATGATCTTAGTAAAATGTTGATAATTAACGTTGAAATATTTTGTTAATTATTTTAAAATATTATTGTACTTGCATGACTTATATTGATCAAATGTTGATAATTGTGGTTTTTGAAATATTATATTTTTGGCTTGCTCTACAAGAGGGCATCCACAAATGTACACTGAAAAAAATACAGCTCCATTATAATAATAGTCATATAACTTGGTTCAAATGACATGTAGAGGCTTTTCATTAGCGTATTTCAATTGGGGAGGTTTCAATATATAACAACCATACCCGCAATTAACTTTGCTCCGTCTGAGGGGGTGTAATTGGGGGTGAAATTTAAAAAAAATATAGAAGTCACAAATGGCATTGAACACCTTTCAGCTTGGGATATGTTATGTATTTTGCTATTTCCTTCATCTCTGATACCATGTTGGAGTTTGTCGAGCCGTTTGAGGAGATGCAATTAAGGGTGAAATTTAAAAAAAAAAATCATAAAAGCCACAAATGGCTTTGTACACCTTTTTGTTTGGGATATGTTATGAAATTTGCTCTTTTCTTCATTTATGATGCCATGCTAGAGTTTGTCGAGCCGTCTGAAGGGGTGAATTTGAGGGTGAAATTTAAAAACTCATAGACGCCACAAATGACTTTGGACCATATTGTTGGTCATTTTACTTTCTTTATTATGGTTATAGTATGTAAAAGTCATATACCAGGTAATAATATCAAGGTGAGAGTACCTATACTCAATACCTTTAATAATATTAAAGATAAAATTTTAAATTTCTGAAAACTTAAATAAGAACATATTATTGTCCATATTTAATTATTTTAGCTCAGAATCACTATTTTTTTTATTTCCATAATATAATTTGAAATTTTAAAAATAAATATTGTTAAATAAAAATAAAATGAGATGTATGTATAAATAAAATTTGTTTTGTGACTATTAATTTGAATCTTGAAAATTACTATTTAAAATGTATCTTAAAACATGTTTAATTAACAAATGAAAATAAAAATAGGTGATTCCATTAAAGAAAATCGAAAAGGACTTATTTTATTTTGGCAAAAAGTAAAAAACCATAAAATTATCAAAAAAAAAAACATTAATATACTTTTAAAAATTGAAAGACAAAAGACATTTCCTCTTCAATGCTCTTTTTTATTTTTTAAATATTAAAATTAAAAAGGCATCCCAAGCAGAAAGGTGTATAATGTCATTTGTGGCCTCTATGATTTTTTTTTTAATTTCACGCTTAATTATACCCCCTCAGACGCCACGACAAACTCATGATCTCAGGGATGAAGAAAAGAGCAAACTATTTCATTTATTCTAAAAACTTTTGGTTCATTAGGTTTAATATAAATTAAATTTTGATGTTCAATAAATGGACAGTCTATTGCACTCTTTATGGAAAGAACTATCTTATATTTATTCATTTTATAACCCTCCTTGTTACAGATATCCAAGTAGAAGACATTTTGGCTCCAATACTAGTTGAAAGAATTAATATAACTGCACAGTTTTTAATTAAATTTAAATACACGTTTATTATTTTTATTTATTTTTGGCGTCGAAAGTAATATTAAATTGGTCTTTGTACATTGCTTTAATTTAAAATTTAAGAATCTCATACTTGGATATTTGTTAAGCAGGGAATCATTTACGCCGTCCATGACAATAACATAATCCTTAAAACTAAAGTCTTTTACCAACGTCTTAATATTTTCTATCACTTGACCTAAAGTTGCTCCAGGTTTAGTAATTTGCAAAATTTGGACATCTTTAAACTGTTTTCTTAATTCCATGCCGATTCCCTTTCCATGTTCATCAGTCAAAATTAGTATTTTTGGTGTTGCATTTGTTGTAGACTTATTTATATTATAAATAATTTTGTTAACTTCTTCTTCACAAGTCTTGTTTTTATCCAGTAGTCTTCCCAAGGTTCTCTTTGTTATGCTGATCTTAGCCTTTAAATTTTTTAGTTCAGACTTAATGCTCTTCAGCTATTTTATTATTTTGTTTTTCTAGTTTCACAATTTGATTTTCGTATTCTGCAATTTTTTTATTTAAATTTGTTATTTGATCTTCAGTATTTTCATTTTTTGTTTTATTTGTAAATTTTTAAGTATTACATTTTCCAATTCAAACATTCAGATTGTTTCTATCATATCTTTATTCAAATTTAACTGTTCCTTAAAGTCACTTCTTAACTTTCTAATTGTATTCCATTTTATTTCAATGTCATTTTGCAATTCAGCATTTTTTTCACTCAAATTATTATTTTCTTCTTTAAGAGATTCGATTGTATTTCCTGGAA
The DNA here is from genome assembly GCA_927349885.1 of Psylliodes chrysocephalus. Classification (NCBI taxonomy): domain Eukaryota; kingdom Metazoa; phylum Arthropoda; class Insecta; order Coleoptera; family Chrysomelidae; genus Psylliodes; species Psylliodes chrysocephalus. The sequence continues at coordinate 2,799,237 of OV651820.1, forward strand.
AATGTAATTTTTCCACAAATTTAATTTCTGCATCTAACACTAAACTCTCATAACATGCAGATCCCTTTTTTAGTCTTTATATATGATTATCTTTATCACTAATTGATTTTTTAGACTATCAATTTCTTCACTAAGATATTTATCTTTGTCTTCATTATTTTTATTTTTCTCTTGGCAATCCACTGAGCAAAGGATACAATGCCGTCCAAGTTTTACTGCAACAGAGTAATCCCTCTCTAGACAACTTGGATGGTACACACTGCCACATTCAATACAAACAAAAATTTGGTCCGTTCCTGAGAAATAACAAAATGTCCCCAAAAAATTCTCAGCTAATATTATGAATTGATCAATTCATTCAATCAAGAAAGTTGGTGACACCGATAAAAAAAGCAAATATTAAAATATACCTAAAAAAGAATATTTGTTGTAAATCCTTAAATAAAGAACAATTATTGCGAAAGTCTTTCTAATTCCTTCAATAATATCCTTCTTTTTTGACATTTTCCAAATTTCCTAATAATTGTTTTTTTTTTTTTTTCAGTGAATAACCGTGAAAAAATTTAAATCGCCGCAAATATTTCGAGTTAGTCGGTAGCACGGTATCAATGGTTTGAGCTCGTGTTCATTTCACTTCTGACAATAAAGACGTTTGATCCTAGAATGTATTATGTCCTTTGATGTTCAATGTAGATCTTTGATTACCATTGTTAGAGTTTTGGGATATACCTTCTAGGGCCAAATGGACAAGGCTGCAGATATACATGCCCGAGATACGTCTATTTTGAAAAATCTAACGTATCAAGGGTTGATATAGAATTGAACACGATACGATCATCATTAATGTCGTCGGGAATAGAAGATTTTCCGGACGCGATAAAATCTACTGAAAATAAAGGAGATTATGGAAAAATGAGACTGGATCAAAACGGAATGAAGAGTAAATGAGCAAACGGCGATCTCAAATGGTGAGTCGTAAATTTAATTAAGTTTTTTTCTGAATTTGTATTTCATTTTGATTTCTATCGAAATCAGCATATTTTTAAATTGCGGTTGTGGAAAAAATAATGTAGTATTTATGCACAAAGTGTAACTTTTTTGTTTGATTTTGCGCTCTTTATACACAAATCGCTAGATCTTCTATATGTAATACTAGGTCCGCACCTACTTACTATCAATATTAGATCCACTAATTAACCCTTAGGTACTCATTTGGATACACATTTACGAGTTACTTGTCCGATTAACATTAAAACGATATTCTTTTAAGATAGTAATCTTTATTGAAAATGTCAGGCTTGGATAATAACTATAGTGTGTCTAAAAATTGCCACTGGTAGGATAATTCTGCGGTAAGAGTAACCATTGTCACAAAGCTTGATAATCTTGCAGCATTTCTGGGGCTGACTGATACATGGGCTGGCAGGGATAAGGCGCAGGTGCTGATATCGTCTGGTAAGGGTTGATCTGTGTTTGAATCAATCCGCTAGGTGCGTATGTCATTTTATGACCTTCCGTTTCACTATCTGAGCCGCTCGAATCAAGGTGTGGTTTTTCTGAAGTGCTTTGAGTACTGTAACAAACAGAAAATTAATTAGAAGAGAACAAGTAAAAATTTAAATCAAATAAATTTAAATAGCATTGTTGAAATAATTTTTATAGAGTTATACTATATAAAGAGTAATCCACAAATGCTTTTACAGAAGGCCGTGACCGACAGAAGTCATATCTGTGACAACTTACACACCCTTCTAAATTAAGTCCAAACTGACACTTAATAAAAGAAGAATTGTATGTTCAGATATTCGTCCAAGGTTTACATTTTTGTGGATTACTACATACAGTGTTTGGAAGGTCGTTGCAAAGTCTTGGGGAGGTAATAGGGGAGATCATTTAGACTTAATTAAGCCAAACATACCTTAGTACAAATTCTTACGGTTTTCAAGTTTTTTGAATAGAAATAATAAAAAAAAAATTACCAAAAATGTATTTATTATTTTTTGTAATCAATGTGATTTTCTTTTCTTTACACTTTTAAAAAAGACAAACGTTCTGCTATTAAAAAAAATATTATCAAACTGCCATCTTCTATTTTAGAGATAAAATGAGAAAAATGTGAAAAAAACTCGAAAATCGTAAAACTTTGTACTAAGGTATGTTTGGCTTATTTAGATCTCCTCTATCCTCTCCAAGACTTTGAACAGACCTTCCAAACACCTTGTATAAATAATGGTAAACTTTTTTCAACGGTTGACAAATGAAAAATTTTGTTATACTGATGAAAATTGATTGTGTAGCTACTTTTTTATAGATGCCATAAAACGACAAATCCCTGTTGTGTCAAACTTATTTTTTAAATTTATTGTCAACCTTTTTAAAAAAAAAAAAAACAAAATCATGAATCATTTAGGTACAATCATCTGGTATTTTATGTTAATATTTTTTTAAGATTTCTACAGAAGTATAGGTATTTTTATTTTCTATCAAAAATCAAATTTGTTTATTCAAAATTACTAATAGATATATTATTAAAAAATTATTCTTGTTTAAAGGTTAATTTTTCTGAAAACACTGATAAACGAATTTGATCAAAATTTTGCATAATGCTACATTGTGATAACAACAATAAAAACGTGTCAATGTTAATCAGGAACCAATTTAGTTTCAATAGAAAGCCAATAAAAATTATTGAACCTTTTTTCATACTCCTAAACGTATTATATTGCCGAAATATTAAAAAAAAATCTGGCTTTTCGAAAAGTGCTAAGAGACAAAAAAATTAAAAAAATTATGTATTAAACCAATGGTGTCACAATACTAAATTAATTGTGACGCATAGAAAAAGTTGAGGGGTTTTAGGGGTTCAGAACCCCTCTTTATCCATTTTCTTTACAAAATGTTAAAAAGTTAATGAAATATTGGAAAAAATCGATTTTCATTTTGTACTTTTCAACGGCTGTAACTTTTTTTGTGTGCACATTTGCCTTGAGGCAAGTTATATTACCCTGTATCTTCATTGCCAACGAAAATACTGAAAAATGAAAATTTTACATTTTTCCTCAAATTTTTTCATTACAGTTTATTTTAGAGAAATCATGTATGATATCTCAAACAACTTTATTTAAACAATTTTCTTAAAAATTAAAATTTTGCAGTTTTTGTCAAATTTTTCGACTACAAACCATTTTAGGAAAATTTTGTATATAAATTAAAAGTAACTTTTATTCAAATAATTTTCTTCTCCAAACATAAATAACATGTATTCCATAAAGTAGAAAAAGAACCACCAATGAAGTACCCTCCAGACTGTCCCCAAATTCTAACAAACTCACTGCAGGATGGATTAAAGGTTAAGTTTAAAATTTGGTGTTTATCCGTTCATAAGTTCAAGATACACACACATCATCGTGAACCTTGTCAAAACTGATTCAGGGGACCACAAAATATAAAAATCCGTCGAAACCTCGAGGTCAAAAAAAATCATGATTCCTATACTTTCTTTATCTGTATACAGACAGGAAAGAAAAAATAGTTAAGAAAAGAATTTTCGAATGCGTGGGTGCAAGGGATCGTTTCTGGCCTAAATAAGATAAAAAGTCAATAAAAAATATTGATAAACAAAAATAATTCAATAGCCTATTCGATTTTTACCCTATTCACCGTGCGAAGTCATGGTAGGTGAAGCAAAAGCGATACTAGGTGAAGCAAAAGCGATACTAGATAAATTTTCTGTAGCAAAATCGAAATTAAATCAAAGAAATAAACGTACCTAGAATTGCAGCAAAAAGGGAAAATTAATTACAAAACCTTTATTTTTGTAACAAGAGTATCTAATACCTATTGAAAATAGTAGACATTAGAAAACTAAAAGGCTTTATAACTTAAATTATTATTATTATTTTATGATGTTCTTCAAAATTCCTTAAGTTTAGAAAAGAAATATTTCTGCCTTTGAATATAGTCTGTATCTGGAATGCAAATTAGTGTCTGACTGATTGGAAAACAGTTATTTAATAATAATTAATTCTATATTTTCTTTCAAACTAAAATGAAAAAAACTGGTATAAATTAAATTCGAAAATATTACAACTATTTTTTGGGAATAAATTTTAAATTCATCTTTGACATTAATCTAATTTCATTAGGCAACTTTTCATACACTTTCTCGTAAATAG